>RQTK01000054.1:789799-807299 GCA_003991915.1 Elysia chlorotica | reverse complement strand
GGCTTCCGCTCTTTATACTTTGATGTTTTTTTTGTGTGCTAAACTTTCTTTTCTCTTCCCTTCTCTCTCTCTCTCTCTCTCTCTCTCTCTCTCTCTCTCTCTCTCTCTTTGTCCCACGGTCACCCACATCTGTCCCTGTCTCTCTTTAACTACATTATGACTTTGTCTCCTTCTGTCTGTCTGTCTGTCTATCTCGTCTCTGTCTCTCTATCTATCTATATCTCTCTCCCTCTCATTCTCTTACTTTATTTCTTTCTGTCTTTATACGCCTTCTTCCGTGCCTATGTCTAAGTTGTGTTTTTTTAAGCGCACCAAGCTTTGTCACCGATGCCACCTTTCGCCTCTGTTCTTATATATTACTGTCAAGGTCTGCTCTTTGATTTCTTATCGAGGCTCATAATTTGTATTAATAATATTGTTTGTGCTTTACTTTTCCTGACGAAATCGTAAAATCACTAGCAACAGATTAAGCTTGAGAAGAACTTGGAATGATTTATGGTTGAGATGTGAATGACATTAAATTTGTGTCAACATACATCTCTTTGTATTACAAATTTTAGTTGTTCCCCGCGCACACTGCAGAGCTTATAGCACGTTAAATACTTTGGTAAATATATAATTATGTGTATGGAATTTTTTGTTTAATTTTGAATAGGTTTTAATTAGGCGCTTTCCCCGTTAAAATTAGATGATGGAATTTTTTTTCATATGGATTGCTTCAAATGACACGAATTTTTTTTTTTAGTTTGGGACTCCACAATTTGATAATAGTTGTGATTGCCTCAGGGTGATATTCTGTTTTATACCTCCTTGTTTTTTTCTGTGTTGGATGTCTTGTTCTCGATGGTCTAAAATAGTATATCATTTAAAAGTCAACGATGACGACTTATACACACACACACACACACACAAAACATTTTTGTATTTTTATATGGTCTTGCAGCTGTGAAAACGTTCCAAATAAAAATAATATTTTGCTTTGAGATTAAAGTCCAGATTAAAGAAAATCTTATAACTGATCTGTGATCAATATATAATACCGAGATGAACCCTTAGAGTAAATAATCCGCAGAGTAAACCCATTGATTTAAAAGATGTTTACCTTCCACATCTTAGGAAAAGATAACGAATGACCACGTTTGCCTTACTGACTTATTTTCACCAACTTACAATTGGCCAATCGTATTTACACCTTCCAATAATATCTTGTAAGCTTCTATTCGATAGGCAATTATCTTTTCTTTCCGGAGTATGCTCATTAAACCCATTACAACAAGATTATTGCTAAAATTGATATTTTGAAAAATCAACATATTGGATTTGCTTCGAATCGTAACTGATTATGTGCCGATGATATACACAAATTATAGATCCTGCGTGTTAAATAAAGGTCAATATTAATAGACTTCCTTCATGGTAACACGACTAGCCTTTTTATACGATTTCTAATGAATTTTACAAAATATGATTGTTTTACCTCAAAACAAGACAGGGCTAATCGCATGGTATCCTATCCTGATAACTGACTCTTAGCTCAAACGTAGAAGTACTGTGACATTTAATGATAGTCATAGTCATAACTCTTGGCTTTCACCAGCAAGGCTAACAGGCATCCACAGTACACCGTGTCATAAAGGGAGGGCAAAGTGGTCAACAGATTGCTGTAAAGTATCAATCTGTTCCTTCAGCAAATCACTCTAATGCTACAGATTTAATATTCTGGTACTGCTTGATATTACCAGTAAATTACCGACAAAACTGCCATGCGAAGTGTAAAAATGACGGCTAATAGAAATCTATTATGTAACCAGCTTAACAATAATAGTTATAATTTTATATTCTTAAATTATCGGAGCAACCGAAAGAGAATGTAGTAATCTTCAACAGGGTTTCTCACCTTACAAGAATAAGATATCAGTAAATCTTTTGACTAAATGGGTATATGCCATACTATTAGGACATTTCTAGAAAATTCAAAATAATTCTTTTATATCTTAACAGTGGACCATTTCATGCTTTGAAGTCGTCTAATGTCAACCTATGCATCATGAAGATGGCAGGGTTTAAAAGTATACAGCGCGTAAACCTAAAAATACCGAATAGCTATTGGTTACACTAACCCTTATATCACGTTAGCCCAGCAAATACTCACATTACAGCCTCACATACGTGTCGGGTAAATATATTATCATCTCATTGTGAAATAGCAAATCTTTGCCCCAATATTTACATGGCCAGCGTTTATCTTGTTAAGTCGATACACTTGTCTCATGCCAATTATATGTGTTGGTACAAAGGCCTCGGCAGACTTTAGTTGTTCAGGTCTCTTTTGTGGTCTTTTTAGAATATCGATTTTTTTCACATGCAATCCTCTCCCTTGATAACATCGTAAAGTTTAATGTTTTTAAATTGTTGGTGGAAAGAAAACAAGATAAAAAACACAAACAAATCGCTTTTCTTTCCGATTTACAGAGCATGTTATTGGATTTTACAAATTAATGTGACCAAGGTTTGAGTGATGATAGTGAAAAACACGTAAAGAAAGTTTACGATTGCTAGAACAATAAAATTAGAACACAAAAGCCCTAATGCAGTGTAAAGGTTGTGGAGCTAATGATTTTAGATGAAGACACGGTGCGATCAGTTGCTTCTAACCATGAAGATGCGAGTTCAATTCGACGTCCCTCCATTGCCGTTAGGTTTGAGTGAGCGTCAGTGTGGATCTTCTTTGAGAACCCAGTGCGACGTCGTGTTGAAATTGGAGAGGGCTTATGTTCTTCCAATCAAACATCTCATAACGGAATAGATTAGTGTGGATTTTCTCCTTCGAAATCCGTAAATCCTTCTGTTTGAACCCTACTGTTTTCATTGGGAAAAGATTAACCAGAGACAGACAAGATTGTGAATAGCAGCTAAGAACACACGAACACATTACAAACATAGATAAATTACTAATTGAAAAAAAATTATTTACTTAGCACATTTGCCTGTTTAAAGGATTCTTCCAATTACTCTAATTTCTTATAATGAAATTTTTCTTTTTAACCCCTTCTTCTCCACTCCCTTTTTTGGATACGATATAGAAAATGCGAAAACCACCGCTAGGTTAATATACATGTAGATCCGTTAGCAAAAAAAAAAAAAATCAACGCCATTTCATGCTACGAGTAGGTATAGGACCAATATGAGCGTTCGTTGAATCCCACTTCTAGCCGGCGCCCTTTCATGCTAGGTATATATACTTTGAGGCTTAGGGTCAAAATCTGCGGAGATAATGTACGATCGATATGCGAAAGAGGACCAAAAGGGCCGAGAGGCTGCGCAGGTTAAACAGTGACGTCTCTAGACAAAGGCCAAGCGCACGGTCTGTCCCTAGTTCAAACATCCGCTGGCATGCCGATACCTCATTATCTAGACAAATCTTCACAGGGTTTTGAAATTTTAAACCTTGACGTCGAGAATTTTTGGACCTTAATAAGGATTTCATGTAATTTAAGGCCAAACCAAAAAAAACAAAAACAACATCGAGTTAAACTTCAATTTTACGTGTATGATAAAAACGTATTAACAATTAATCACTACATAACGCGCCAAATTACAGAAATAAATTGATGAAAGTGGAATAGATCAGTTATAAAGAATACAATTGTAAATTATGTTTATATGGCGAGGGTAAAACTTGGAGGAAAGTTAGGTAACTAGATACTGAAGAAAAAAAAGAAAGTGAGGGAAAGAGAATTATACATTATTTTACATTAAAAGATGGAACCAAAAAAAAAGTAACAATCAATGATACATATGAGCTATTTCTCTCTCTCTCCCTCTTTCCCTCTCTCCCTATCTCTCTCTCTCTCTCTCTCTCTCTCTCTCTCTCTCTCTCTCTTTTTCTCTTGAATGGGGAGGAGGGAGGGGCGTGCGGCTTGGGGTAGAACGTTGGCTTTCGACGCAGTAAGTTGGTGGTTCAAGCCCCACTCTGGTGACTCAACCCCTTCTCGGGTCGATGTCAGTTTAATATGATCAGCTGTAGCAAAGTCATGGTATACCATCCCTGCACTATCTCTGTCACTGTGTGTAAACTTGTCACGCGAAAGTCTTGGGGTGCATCCACAATACACCTACACATTTCTGACGTTGGACTGTCTCTCTCTCTCTCTCTCTCTCTCTCTCTCTCTCTCTCCTTACCCCTTCTCTTTTTTTCTCCAAGTAATATTATCTACTTTGTTTTTTTATTATAATTTTTAGTCTTGAATATTTATAACTCATTTTAACGAAACGAAATTGATAGTGTGCTTTGCAAAAACAAAACAAAAATCAATGTTATAATTAATATCGTCAATCTTTTTTTTTCTGTTTTCAGAACACTTCACAAAGCCCAAGTGAGTGGACAGGTCATTGGCGTTGACCATCGTATCTCCAGCCTGGTCTGACCTACCACTAGATAATTGCATTTACTTGGGAATCTGTTTGAATCTGTTCAATCGTTATTTTAACCTCAGTAGCATCCGAGAACTCATGCAATCGAAGTCTCCCGACCTGTCTTGAGTGACCGCGACTGGAAGAAGCAAATCGGTGTTTCAGTTTGCACACACGACACAAATCTCTATCTACACAGTTATGAAATATGTTGCTGTAAGGAAGTTGTATAAGAACTTATTAAACTTAGCCTTGCTAAAAAACAGTAATTGAAGTTTTGTGATTTTTTTTAAATCACGGCCCTTTTGCTTTACATGAGTAGACACATAGTCAGTATATTTGTTGGATACTATTCTTTATTCAGTCATTAACAATTTTGTGTATATTAAAAAAATATCCTTTGAAAACTAAAAAAAAAATAAACTCACATCAAAACATATTTTAGCCTAATAAAACCAAACTAAAAAAAATTGTAAAACCAAGTCAACCTCTGTCAGTCTAAAGTCAAGATATGTGTACAAAAAGAGACCAAAAACACTAAAATCCACCTCCTCCATGGTGATACATTGAGACGTTCTAAAGACCCCGCATCCTGGTGTTTATACAAATCATTGTGCTTGACACCAAGGAGTTTGCCCGGTGACTCTCTGGATTGCTATTCCGACCTGAACCTTTTTAAAGGTCTGGGTGTTTAGCCACAGACTGGCCGCCATCTTATCGGATTATACCAGTCTCAGCTGTTTGATCAGCAAATATTGGATCGGGGGATTCACGTTCTGTAAACTGTGAGGCGATCAAAGCTGAAGCGGCCTGACATTTGGCTGAGGGTGAGTGGTTTCCAGAGCGTTTCGCCATCTTATCGGATTATACCAGTCTCAGCTGTTTGATCAGCAAACATTGGATCGGGGGATTCACGTTCTGTAAACTGTGAGGCGATCAAAGCTGAAGCGGCCTGACATTTGGCTGAGGGTGAGTGGTTAACACGGTTTCGTGGGTGACGGTTAAATAACTGGTTGGAATCAAGGGGTCGTGGTATGTTCTTCCTTATTGGACTGGTGAATAATTCTGTATTAACTCCTGGTATATCTGGTTTTGGTGACCTCTAGGTGTGGCCCTAAGACGGTGGGTGTTAATGTTTTGTACCTTGCATAGTTCTTATATTATATGGTGATTTTTTCAAAACTTTCTTGTTCTCGCACTCCTCTCCTACTGTCTCTCTCTCTCTCTGTCTCTCTCTCTCTCTATCTATCTATCTCTCTTGTTTTCTATGTCTCAACCTCTGTCAAAGTCTCTCGACCTGTCTCGAGTGACCAACTGATCTTGTTCATTTAACCACGGAGCCATAGATAGATAGATAGATAGATAGATAGATAGATAGATAGATAGATAGATAGATAGATAGATAGATAGATAGATAGTTAGATATACAAATAGATAGATAGATAGATAGATAGATAGATAGATAGATAGATAGATAGATAGATAGATAGATAGATAGAAAAAGAAAGAGAGAGACATGGAAAGAGATAACAAATACCACCCTCACCAAACCGTAGCTTTTATCACCAATCAAACCCTAAATACTAATATTGTTTTTTGTGGCAGGATCAAACAATAGGCGCTGCATTACCCTCCACCTTATAGACGTCTATTAATTAAGTGAGTACAGTAAGTACACAACCAGCCATGGTAGCGCCCATCGAGGACAGTTGACAGAACTAGTACAGTATATGAAGGCGTCATTTATTTGAAGCCGACAGGTTTATTCTAATTATTTCGAGAATCTGAGAAGCTCATCAATTTCAACAGATCAGATAATCTTCGCTGTGCGTGAGAATAAAACTCAACAATGGGATATTCAATAAATGAAAAATTTGCCACAATTTTTTAATGCGATCGCACCACTTTTCCTTGCACTTAAATTGAGTGCGTGCACTCTCAATATTTGAAGTTCATTAGAAGCAGATCCTAGTTTTCCTGATCCTAGATTTCCTGATCCTAGTTTTCTTTATCCTAGTTTTCTTTATCCTAGATTTCCTGATCCTAGTTTTCCTGATCCTCTTCTCTTGATCCTAGTCTTTTTTACATCCTAGTTTTTTAGAGGCAATTGTTAAGATCGATCAGTATTATTTTGGCGGGGATGATGTGTATCTTAAAGCAAAAAGTAGTTCGTATAAAATAATGTGAATGCTATGGTTTCAGCGTCAAAATTACTTAAAACTTACATCACCACTTGAAAATGTTATCTATGAGCCGTCGTTAAATTGTCAACAATTTTAAATAAGGGTATTGTATTTAGTAATCTGCGTAGAAGTGTACGCAGTACTTTCACTGTTTACGTGGAAATTAACACTATGATGCAAAAAAATCTTTTTACCCGACGTTCCTATGAATGGGATATTGGAATTGATGAGGGATGCCTGTATCCCTCTTGACCTTTTTGACGATTTTTGTTTTATTGTGATCACCAAAAGAGCAGTAAAAGCTCAGGTTACATGTCCAGAGCAGTAAATCGACAATTTGTCTTGAAGTTAGATGCTCTTCAATTCTGCATTCCCTATTTCGAAGAAATGACGGAAAATCACTCCTGGTTGAAGCTCAGATCATTCACTAATCAATATATCTTCAGCACTAGACGGCCCTTCGTTTTGTTCCTCTAAGCATTGTGCACATGTAGCAAATAGCCAGGATTCCACTGCATTTTGAATGTGATGATTTCCCAGCTGGTATGATTGGTTACGTTGTAAAGTAGACTACAAAGTGGACAGTCCTGAAACTAACATCTGAAAAATTGTGGTGCTGCCCCATAGAGACGTATCGAGGATACAAGGATCTCTGTGCTAGCAAATCAAACTAAACTGACACGGATCCACCCAGTAATCATTCTGGAATTGGAAATGTACGCAAAATCGAAACTGTCAGACAATGTTCAAGTCGAATTTGTTTTTACCCTGTCAGAACCAATTACTGCAAGTCAACAGTAATCTAAAAAGGTAAATATACGGATAACTCTCCTGGCATTAGTGTGGTAATTATTCTAACTTTTATCACATGCATTATCATCTAGTGTTAAAAAATGTCTAGCGGGTATACATTTTCCTAAGGGTTGGTTTCAGGAAATGACTATGCGGCGAAATTTGTTGCTAAAAAACTCTTCAGCAGAAACGTACCTTGGTCGTCTGTACATCTTGAGAAAAGTCTCATCATCTGATGCCCTAGCTCTTGGTAAGCCTATGATTGTGAATGAGTAGTATGAACCGGTACCAATACAATTAAATCATTATAAGCTTCATTCGGGAAGCTCATTCATGATTTTCCTTCTGTACGCAAACTACGAACAAATATATGTATGCGTGTTGATGAACATCTTTTGTCTAACAATTCAATATGGATTTAAATTTTCAAAGTGTAAAAATCTCATTATTTGATGATGTAGGTAGGATCTAAACTGATGGTGGACTTGCAACCAATGTATGGTTTGCGTAAATATTTTTTTTCAATTACGAAAGCTGTTACTTTAATAAGTTTATAAACGCAATAAAAATATTCTCTTCTCATCTAAAAGTTATGGCACGCATTTAGAATGCGTAGGCTCGACTGTAGATTATAGTTTGCTTACTAAGCATTTGTTAAACCTGCGATTTATTCTTGTCTCTTAAAGAGAACATAACGTGCGAAAACAGCACCTATTTTTACACCAACTACATCACTGATAATCCTGTACCGATTCTTTTTCTACGTCTCTGATGCCCCCCAACAACGCGCTCTCGCCTGTTGCGAGATATCATTTCCGGAACATTTTTTTTAAATAAACTGGAGAAAAAACCGTTTTACGATGTCTCAATTACTTTTACAAAATTCAGTACCGTAAAAAAGTTTACGACTTAAAAACTGTGGACTTATATGTCTTTTAAAGTTCATAGTGTCGTCTTTGCATACAAAATAATGCATCTTGGGGTTGAAGTGCAATCTAGCATTCTAAGAATCAATCATGTCCAAATGGAATTTTTAGCTTGTCGCTGTATGAACAATCTAAAGGAAAAAGAGCCTAGAAGAAATCTGCACATAAATCTTCGCTGCTTTTGAGGGGTGCAAATATTTGTTCGTAAAAAAGAACATTCGCCACACGATTGATAACTTTATTTTTTTAAAAGGTGAAAGAAAAATAAAATCCAAATGACAAACTTTGCTCTAACAATCTTAAACCAAGGGATGTTGTATTAATCAAAATAACAGCTTAGGATGCGTGCTTCCGAAATCTGACTTGAAAACTCCATGTGTTTGACAATTTTTAAGATAAACCTTCTTTCTGTAGGCGTGAACCCCGTCAACATCGAAATCGAAAAGATAACAGAACGTTTTGTATAAATTTAAGAAAAGAGAAACGAAATTCGTATCGTTAAAACTTTGAACATTTTCAAGATCGTATATGGAAAAAGTGTGAAAATTGACATTGAAATATGCATTATAATTAAAGAAAAAAATGTGTCAGGCTTGTTTGACGATCAGATTGCTTCCTAATCAGTCTTGTTGAAAAAGTTATTAAAACATCTCAAATCTAAAAATATATCTGGAGCGTAACAAAGGCAAAGCAGCCCAACTATTTTAATTAAAAAAATGACCTCTTGCATTTTAACAACAGTTGGCAAAAGATAAACAAAATATTTTGATAAATTGTTAATCATTATCTTTTCATGGCTGATACTTTTTAAAATTTAAATATTGATGTGGAACAAGCAAAAACTTGGATGAGTTCAGTTTTTGGGATATTTGCCCTAACCAAACAACAGGCTAGAATTATGCTGTGATAAACTTCTCTCGTTACTGCACGATGCCTCTCTTTCCTGTTGTGTCTCTTTTTCAGATCTATGTTTGTAACCGTCATTTATCACAGTGTATATTTTGATATCTGGTATTTAGATTACTTCAAACGTGTGTTTAGAGGCAAACAAAAATCATCAAATAATGTTACTTTACAACGAAGATCACATCGTTGCTGTTGAGGCATTATCAGGGTGGTTTGAATTGGATAAAAACACAAAATACTGCTGTTGGCATGACACTCTGCCTATCTCTCAAACATTACTAACCATGATTTGTGGACCTATTTATTCTTCTTCTTCTGCGTTCGTTTTGAACATGACGAAAACTTTTGAATTTTCAATTTGGCCTCATGGCTAAAATAGGCAATTTGCGATAGTGTTCCTAGGGTACCCCATAATTTCTGCCCCAATGTCGAATGCAATTGTGTTTGCATGAGCAGGCCATGAGGACGTGTCATGTTGCTCTCCGCATTAACAGAAAGGAATTTTGCTGATCATTAATTTGTACATGTGACCATTAATTGACAATTTCCTGTTCTAACTCCAAAAATTGTGATTTTCTGAAATATTGCGAGATAACGCATGTTTTATTTTAAATACTTTGGGTTTATTATGTTTTTTCCAGGAATAGTTCTCAATAGGCGTTTAAGTTTCTTGGAATGATATTTTTATCGATGGTAAAACTATTGAAGAGCCCTCTTTTGAAAGGCCGTCAGCTGCCTCAGTTCATGGATCGCAGGAAGCTCTGCGTGGAAATTGAACGCCAGTTTGCCTGCGGGAACAGAACGCTCTCCAGATGCTCAGTCTGGGTATTTTATTACAGTTCCTGTGCCTCCGTATCTGGTTGAATCTTCATCCGAACCATCAGTGTAAACATGGGAGCAGGTTTCAGAGCGATGATTCTCCTTAATACTCCACAGCTTGGGATTTTAGGATAGAATCTGCTTTCAGATGTTTTTGGACCCCAGAAATTTTGATAAAGATGCTGTGGAAAATGATGAAGAGCTGTGCTCTATAACAGGTTAAACGCAGAATGTGTAGACCTGATTTAGAGATTGTATTTGGCGCCCAATTGAGTACCTGCACTTTTTTTCATACCTATCATCTTTTGAGTTTTTCTGGACTGAAGATCTTCTATATGTCGAGAGTAGACGGTGGTAAAAAGAACAACAAGATATTTTGGTGTTGGAACCATAGCGGCAGTTTTTCCTTTTACTGTAAGTTTAAGGGTTGGTGGTTTGATTGATAGTGAGAACATTGTCTTGCTTTCATGTGTTTCTATTTGTTTCCTTACTAGATAGTGACGGTAATAAAATCTAACGACCATAAACGTAGAGCTAGATTGTACTTTGAATTAAACAAAAGTCTGTTTGTGCCAAAATACCACTTTGGTGAGCCCATTGAAATATAATGGGTTTTTCTTTTTTAAATCCATCCTGTACTATTATCAAAAAACCAAATTTGTCTGAAAGTCTACATTTATATTTATATATTATATCATGATATCAGACACTCGAAGAAATAGTATACCTGGTGCATTAAATTAAAATAATTTCTCTTAAAAGATCTGTCCTGATTTAGTCGCACCATAAACACAAAAATAGCAAGGACTATTAACAACCCATTATACACACCCTAGTCTTAAAATGGGCATACTCCGATACATATACCCCATACAAACCAGTCCCTATTGATTTGGGGAACAACTCCAACATTCGACAAGTTGGAATGAAGTATGGAAAGGTTTAACCCTTTCTGAGCGTGAGCATTCATTACTTGAAAGGAAGGTCTACGGACAGCGTACACCACTGCTCTTGGTTATTCTAACTGGCAAACTCTGTTCGATTTTAAATAGATGAAATTATAAGTAAAACTGCACGCACGTGCTGCTGGGCATGTTTTTGTAAGTTCATGTGTAGAATAAACATTTATATAAACACAAAATTAAAAAAAAAAGTAATAATTCGCAAAATGAAATGGACAAGCCAGTTGTCTTTACTTTTAACCAAATAAAAATATAAGAGATTAATATTTTGAGTTAGTTCTTTCAAAAAATTTATTCGAAACTAGACGTATACTTAGTTTTAGGTTCAATTTATTGGAGTGTTATTTACGTTGCAAGGTGTATCCAGTACAGCCATGAGCTTTTGTCTAAACTAGGATGTTTTCTAAACAAACCCAAGACCCATGCTCGAAATACTGAATTCAAATCGTACATGAATTTTAAAATTCAGATGTAAAAAGTAAAAGTTTGTAACAAACAAAACCTTAAAAGGCGACTTAACTCTCATAGCTCAAATAAATATTATTTCTAACCATTGCGTACTTGTCGCTAATGTGATCCTGCAACTAAACAATTCTGTAATAGTTAAAATATTATACTGCATAAAAAAAAACATCGCGGATTTATAGGTTAGTTTTTAATTTTTAACATCCTTAAATGAACTCACAATCGTACCGGACTTGGTGAAATGTTAGTGCTGCGTTAAAACGGAAAAAAACGCCCTCCCGAGAAAAAGTCCGTTATCGTAAATGTAGTGTGAACGGTTAAAAAGAAAATATTAATTTTTTGGTGCACTCTATCATTGGGACGAGATCGCCGGTAAAAGGGATATTTCAGCGTGAATGCGGCATTATTCAGCAACTGGACTATAATTTCAGATGCTTCTAAGTACTAATGCCAGACATGTATGGGTGTGCTTCACAGAAACAGAGTGGGGTTACCATAACTAATCCATCATCCCGTGGCATCAGACTGGCACGGACTCAACTATTTGGTAACAAATGGACCCAACCAAACCTATGACCTCCAGTATGGAAGTCACGCGCGCTACTGCTATGCCAGCTTTTCCCAAAATACCGTTTTTAACGTTCTGTGCGAATCTGTAAACTATACCGGTTCATATATGTAGCCTGCGAACATATCACTTGTGTCACGTGATTCTAAGTCACGTGTCTGTAAAATGTGCACACTTTTTATACACACGCTTGTTGTATTGTTACAGTCATGAAAGACATAATGCTGAGGAAAGTGTAAGTTGGTTTCATTTCGTTCGTTATTCGAAATCTTTTTCCTTGAAGCAAAGCACAAGATTTTTTTTCTCTAAATATGTTTCTAAATAATTTGGGTATTGTTAAAAAAGAAAGTAAAAAAGGTTCGTAATAATTACGCTTTAAAAAGATTAGTTTGTGGAAAAAAGACAATAATTAATTACATATTATTATACTCTTTCCAGCGCCTGTACCATTTTTATGATATCAAAAAAATTAATGCGATGAAATAATTTCGAAAAGCGCCGACAGTGTTCTGCAGCGAGTCACGTGAGTCACGTGATATCATGCAATTTCTAGCAAGCTTCATTAAACAGAATAATAATTTTTATATCTACTAATACGATTATGCAAAATGTTATGAAGAGCAATTTTCTTCTGAGCGATCGTTTTTAGGAGCTAATTTAGTTTCTAACATGTCATTTGTCTTTCTTTTCAGATACATACATAAAAGATACATACATTTAATACGATGTTTATACGTGCTTCGGATCAGATGGTGTATCCACCTCTCTCTCTCTCTCTCTTTATTACATAAATAAAAATTTAAATAAATATCACACTTAAAATCTTCGTTCAATTTCTAATTTTCTTTTCTATCACCATCCAATGAATAGTTATTATCTATTTATATTTTTAAAAACATGCCTTTTTGTAATTCTTTTATTTTATTATCCATTTATCTATCTATTTGAACACCTACTATCTACCAGATTATATCTCTAGTGCAATTTATTATGTATCGATCTATGATCTATAAATAAACCTATCGTTTTAACTAAATAAGATTGCTGCATCGGCGCATTTGCAATATGGGAAATAATTGATTGTTGGTGGAAATAAAAGATACAAGTTTGCAATTAAGCGTGAAAAGGTTTGCACAAACTCAGAAGTGATCGCGCCCCAGGCTTGTTTGATGAAGATCTGCCTGAGCACAGCTAAAAAGGTGAATCAAGTCGTGAATTGGGGCACTGGCGTGTAGAATAATTTGGTGAATTATTAGTTTGGGTGAAAAGGGTTTCTTTCTTTCAGAGAATATTCAATTAAATTGATTATAATTTTCAATAAATTAAAAGATACATATATATTTAGTTAGTCTTTGGAAAAAAAACTTTGAGATATTTCATTCATTTATGATTTTAAATATCGCATTTATTGAATTAAAATATTGAGCATGTTTTATAATATTGTAACACTTTCCAATTTCGGCCGCCCTCACTTGTAGGGGAGAACACAACGGTAACCACCGTCTACCTGTCGCGCGTGACACAGTGAAAGACTGCTAAAGATAGGCCCTTTCTCTTTATCTTGTTATGTCTTCTGTCCTGTTCTCTTTTGTGCTCCTATTGTTCTATTTTCTTGCCCTCACTTCTACTCCTGGGCCAATGAGGCACACATTTATACGAGAAAACTTGAAAGCCCGATGGAATAACCTAACAAAAAATAAACGACACTGTGCCCAGCCCCCTTAAGATCACTGGGCGGGAGTGTCTCAGACTAGAAGAGGAGACCAGGTGGTACTCGATGGAGTCCGACTGGGACATTCTCATCTTACCCACGCCTTCTTACTAAGAGGTGAAGAGCCTCCACAGTGTTATATCTACAACTATCGGTCATCTATATAAGTCACACTCTGGTTGGCTGTCCGTTTTTTCGCCAGTAAAAAAATCTGTATCAGACTGCAAACCATAAGAGAGTATATTATTTTACTTATGCTAGTTCTCAGTGAGTACTGAGGTTACTAAAGAACGTTGAACTGTATAACATCACACTATAGCTGTACGTACACTCCACTTTTAAACAACATTCTAATACAACATTTGTATGCTTTTACGACTCAGAGAGATAAAGGAGTCACCGTTGCTTAGGACACCATGGGCACATAATTATGGTCGTTACTGTGCTGACGTGCTCTAAAAAAGCTCACAATGATTTTTGTATTCATTACTATAGAGAGAAAAAAAAAGAAATAATTAGATAGATATATTTAATGATAATTTATGTAGGTAAATAGAGAGGGCGAACGAGTGAGAGAGAGAAAGGTATATAAATAGACATTTCTCTCTCTGTCTTTTCTATTACATATCTAACAAAATTAAATAATTATCAGACTTAAAACCATTCAATCTCTAATTTTCTCTTTTATCACCATCCATGGACTATTTATTATCTATTTATATTTTAAACATATGCCTTTTTCTTATTCTCTTTATTTTATTACCCATTTATCAATCTTTTTGAACACCTACTATCTACCAGATTATATCTCTAGTGCAATTTATTATGTATCGATCTATGATCTAAAAATAACCCTATCGTTTTAACTAAATAGGATTGCCGCATCGCCCCATACGCAATATGGGGAATAATTGATTACTGGTGGAAATAAAAGATACAAGTTTGCAATTAAGCGTGAAAAGGTTTGCACAAACTCAGAAGTGAGCGCGACCCAGGCTTGTTTGATGAAGGTCTGCTCTGAGCAGGGCTAAATAGATGAATCAAGTCGTGAAATGTGGCACTCGTATGTAGAATAATTTGGTGCATTATTAGTTTGGGTGAAAAGGATTTCTCTCTTTCAGAGAATATTCAATTAAATTAATTATAATTTTCGACACAAATACAGAAACATATATCTTAGTTTGTCTTTGGAAAAAAATAAACTATGACATGTTTCATTCATTTTTTATTTTAAAATATCGCATTCAATGGATAAGGATATTGAACATGTTTCATAATATTGTAACACTTTCCAACTTTCGGCCGCCCTCACTCGGAGAGGAGAAAAGCACGATAACCACCGCTTGCCTGTCGTGCATGACACAGTATAAGTCTGCTAACGATAGGCCCTTTCTCTCTATCTTGCTTTGTCTTCTGCCCCGCTCTCTTTTGTGCTCCTATGGTCATATTTTCTTGCCCTCACATCTACTCCTAAGCCAGTTAAGCAAAAATTTATACGAGAAATCGGGAAAGCGCGATGGAATAACCTGACAAACAACAAACTACACTGTGTCCAACGACCATCAAATCACTTGACAGAAGTGTCTCAGACTAGAAGACGAGACCAAGTGGTACTCGATCGAGTCCAACTGGGACATTCTCATCTTACCCACGCCTTCCTACTGAGAGGTGAAGAGCCTCCACAGTGTGTCACACCTGCAGTTGGCAATATTCCATAAGTCACATTCTGTTGACTGTCCGCTTTTTCACCAGGAAAGAAATCTGCACCTAGCTTACAAACCACTAGAGAGCATTATTATTTTATATGCTAGTTCTCAGTGAGTACTGAGGTTACTAAAAAACATTGAACTGTATAACATTACACATGGATCTTTTAAAATGCTGTACATACACTCCACTTTCAAACAACCTTTTAATGCAAAATTTCTATGCTTTTACCACTCAAAGAGAAAGAAAGAGTCTCCGTTGCTACACCTTAGGACATAGTAGGCACAATATGATTATTACTGTGCTGACGTAAAAATATAAATTCACTATAATTTCTGCATTCATTATTGTAGAGAGAGAGAAAAAGAAGTGATTAGATAGATAGGTAGAGAGAGCGAACGAGTGATAGGGAGAAAGGTAGAATAATAGATAGAGGGCGAGGGACACAGAATTTGTTTTAGAGCTCTGTGTATAAAACGTCAACAATTCTTTCGTAAATATTACTGGTACCACAGAAGAAAAACCCACTTGTAACAAAGCCTACGGAAGTAAATGCGTCGGTTTCTTCCAAACCTCGCCGAGTCTAACCGGAAAAAATACTGCCTTCGGCGGGGGAAGTTTTCAAAACATTGGATTTTTTTTAACATGAACTTTAATATCCCCCTCTTGTACACGGGCACAACTCTGTGAATTTTGAGAAATGAAATACTATTTCAGTAGGTTTTATTGAGCCTTGAAGTACAAGAGACGATGATGGATAAAGACTTTGATTTACAAAAAAAAGTAGAAACTATTTGCTTCTTTTCAATAGTGAAACTGACGCGACAAGAAAGCTGGTCGAAGACTGATAAATCGGTTAACAACGGCACATTAAAAATGCACAAACTATCCTTAGCAAACGAATGCAGAGTACATTACAAATGCCATTGTTGACAGACAAACTAAGATTAACAGAAATTTGAGTCGAGTAGAGTCTGCAGTTACGGTCCTAGAGGTTTCAATAAAATGATTGTTCTTTTATTACAGATAATGTCTTTTCCGTTTGTTATTGTGCAATTTATGAGAATTTTTTCCCATTTGATAAAAGACACAGTTATATTTTAATGTTCAATTGTTTATACTTCTCTTTGCTGTACTTTTTTTTTCTTAAAAAAACAACAACAACAAACTACTGAGTCATTGTCGGATGATGTTGGAGTAGCATGTTCTTTTTTTTTTCCATAACTATTCTTCTTGTTTAAATCACTTTACTACGTGTATCTTTCTTTGCTATACCTTCTGAAACCTAGTGTCCATATATGTTGCGCCAATGATTTTTTCTCTCGGAGTTGAGAACCTAAATTTGTGAAAATCTCCAGTCTTGCCTGCCTTTTTATTATGTGAAAACCCGAAGTTTTCTACCTCATCACTTTTGACATTGGTGATGGCAGCTAGAACTCCTCACACAGTTTTAATGCTCTATTCGTGAATAAAACCTTCCAATCCAAACTGGCATAGGGTGAAACCTGTTTCCTTTACGTCAAGTAGAGTACTATTATTGCCAGATAGTCTTGTCGTTTCGACAAGAAAGGCCATCAAGTGTTTTATAGCAAAACCGAATATTAGGTCACGGATTGTAATGAATTCAGGTTCGCGTTTCTTCAGAAGTTGAACTTGCCATCTCTAGTGACCCGTTTCTTTAACAATACATGTACAATATTATTTTACATAATTATGACAAATCTTCATATTCATTCTCATGTTCATAATTATCATTATCATCAATTCCTATGTCGCTGTAATAATAATTATCTTTACTATCTGCTAGCAATGAAAAAAATAAATCAAGTTCTCAACTTGCTCATAAAGTGGTTTATATCACCTATTCCACGCAAACAAGGAAGTTTCGAAATCTCTTTTTTTACTCTCAAAATGTGAACTTCTTACACCATTTGACTATTAACGTTTTCTCGCTGTACCCTGCGTGAATGCATATCATGGAGATGTATGTATGTATATATATATAATTGTATAATGAGGCTAAACCTACGGAATGAGGCCCTTTCACA
>RQTK01000054.1:775029-789043 GCA_003991915.1 Elysia chlorotica | reverse complement strand
AGGCAGAGAGAGGGAGAGAGAGAGAGAGAGAGAGAGAGAGAGAGAGAGAGGGATGAAAAGATAGAGAGGGATAGAGAGAGAGAGACAGAGAGAGAGAGAGAGAGAGAGAGAGAAAGAGAGAGAGAAAGAGAAAGAGATAGAAAGAAACCACAATAATAAAACGTCAGCATCAGCAGCTACAAGAAAAAACAATCAATATTCCTTTAATTTTTTATGGTAAAAGAAACACTGCTAATTTTATAAAAGAAATAACAAACAGTAGGATATATGCAAATGGGACACAGGAGACAAGTTAAAACTGACGCGGAAACCGTACTATTTGCATAATACTGGTCGATTTCCATTTACTTTGATCTTACCTCTATTTTGAGGGCATTCCAATTGAAAATACATTTCATCATCACCTTTTTCGTGCGTACAGGACTATTTGTGTTGGCTTATCGAAAAAAAACCCGTTGGCATTTCAGTTTTTTTTTTATTTTACCATTTTTATTATTTAAATACCATTAAAAGATATTTTTATTTCGATTTTTTATTGTAGCTACAACAGTTTGACTTTTTGTTACAAGTAATTAAATTGACGCTCGTACCCCCTGTAACATTTTTGGAAAACGTCTAAGGCCATTTCTTTTCAATGTTTTTTTTTTCTTTCTTTTTTTTGGGGTTCAATGTCTGTGATGAAATACAGCGATATTATAACTACTTTTTGTTATATATGAAAAGTAACTGTGACAATTTTCTTGGTTTTACGTGAATCTTTTTGTGTTTTAAAATTCAACAATTTTGCAATATTCAGTTTATTTTTTCACCCCGTATTATATTTCTCTTGCCATTTCGGCATCTGAGTTTTTTAGCCTTGATTGCACAAAAATAGTTTCAATGTCTTTTAGTGTATGCCATTTTTTGTCGGTCATGAAATGTGAAACTGTCTCTGATAAGGACTGTTCAAAAATCTCAAATTGTTCAATTGTTCCGGATAGATGAAAATGTCATCACGGTGCATTTTCATAGCGAAAGTTTCGATCTGTCGTACAAAATTGAAATCTAGACGTTCATTTAGACGATTATCATAGTTGACACTGCTGTGAGATACACGCCTTTGATTTGTACTCTTCTTCGAAAGGGGAATTTCGATATACATATATATCTCAAAATCATGACCTTTGAATTAATGACATCGCAATATTTTCTGCGTGAGTAAATTTTCGCAGATTGTTGCATGAGTCTTCTCACGACAAAAGATTGAATCCAGATTTCACCGGCAGCGGGTGTGGCTGTAATCGAAGGTTCCTTTCAATGTTTAAAAAAGTTGATATTGTTTCGGAGGCAAGGACATAGCTTTCAAGAGCCACATGATATAGATCAAGAAACAAACGAAATTAAGATTAATGTGCTTAAGTAATCAGAGAATCTAGGCACTCTTGGGCGGTTAAGCAGAAAAAGGGGGAAACATATGGAAATATAGATCAAAACGCAGAGAAGAGAGCCATTTAAAAAAGAAAGACAAATGTATAAAGGTTGAGAAAAGTAAGTTAAAAGATGTGCAAAGATAGATTAAAAACGTTCATTAAATTGATCTTTTACTTTGCCCTAGTTCTGCCTCTTTCTATGTAAATAGTGATACAAATTTACTTTAAATTGGGAATCGCATGCTTGCTCTCTAAATTCAATTTTCGTCTTTTAAGAGTTCTAAAGAAAGTAATAATTACGTACGCATATTTGCGTTATAGCAAGATTTGTTTGAGAGAATCACACTCCGTTAGAAAAAAAATCAATGTTTTCGATCGGGGTACATAAAAAAATATCCATCAATGTTTGCAAGTTGTTCTGCACCACCTTCATTTCAGAACAATTTTTCATGGAAAAGAATCGAAACTCTCATCTTTGTAGCTCATCATGATAGTTAATCCCATTCTAACTGAGGTTCATAGGAATTTTGTAATGCTTAAATCTTTTAACGACTAATATAACCCTTTGATTAAACTTATAACTTTGAAAACAAAATTTCGTTAAAAACTAAATTAATTTTGAAACGAAAAACTGTTTTTCTTAAGTTTAGTGATATTGATGGAATGGGGCTTTACATGTGTTTTTGTTGTTGTTATTCCGTGTTAATAAAAGGGAGTTGACTCCTCTTCACTCCAAACTGTCTCAAAGACCCACCAAGTGTCTGAGATGATCGATCCCACAAGTCTGATCTTAGAACGAGTCAGGTGATGTCCGTTTGGGAGGGGTCAACCTACTTTTAATATTCTCTTTATCTTTTTTTACACCGGTACTGTCAGTAATGATCATAGAGATCCTGAGTAAAGGCAATCTATAATGTCACTTCCAAAGATTACAGGAAAAAATACAGTTTCTTCACGGTCAACGATCAAAAGTGGATAGTGCAAACCAACAAGAGGGGATTAACGATAGGAAAGTGTAATCAACGTTATGATAAGATATATTGACAGAAAGCGGCAAGAGATGCGAAGTATACTAGTAACTAATTTCGTATAGTAGTTTATGCATACATAGTGAAATATAAATATCCTCTCAGAGAAGAGAAACAAGGGTATAAGAAGAACGATGGGGAGAAAAAGAAATGGTTAAGTCTTTAAGTGATTGGCATTAATCTAATTCCACCAGAACACTGGCTAGGAAGCTTTCAATAGTGCTTTAACGCTGCGTTGCTAATGTAATGATCTAAAAGAAAAACTCAATGGTCCTAATACTCTTCAATACAGATTAGTGTGCTAATCTATTGCTTCATTCTCCCTTTTCTCTCTGATCTCTATTGATATGCCAGCCTTTCTCAGTGCATTTCAGGATTCCTTTTTATTTTACATGGACCCATAGCTTTTAATGTTCGCTAAGGGAAACATGAAATTGTGGGATTTGTACTCTTGGGTTATTTTTTTATATTTGCATTTCTGGATTGAACGCTTTTAGTTTGATTAATAAAAAGCTGCTCATCTGTAGAGACAAGCCCAGTTAAAACAAAAAGTCCATGGACTGAAGACGAAGAGTTAAAAAAACAATAGTTTCATTTTTGCAGTGTTTGCATGCAAAGGTAACGGTCTACAAGTTTTTCAGTTCAAACAGTGTCTACTACGGCCCGATGTTGAATCTGCTTTTACCTGCAAACTGTTTGATGCTATTTCTGACGTAAAATTAAATAATTGAGCCTGTTCAGAACCAGAAGTATTTGCTAGGTAATCATACTTTTCAGTGAGTTTGGTATCGCTCTCATTATTCACTTTCATGTTGTGAAAAAAATCAATAGTAAAAAGGCAAACATTACACCTAGGTGTATCTAAAAATAATATGACCAGCTTAGACAAGGGTCATGGCATCTCCGCCCTGTCTCATGTGTGGCAGTTCATTTAAAAATGATCAGGTTTCCTTACTATCTATGAAGCTTTCTTCGAGTACTATTTGAGATTTGTATTAATCGTTAAGTTTTCCCCACAAAATCCAACTTTCTTAAATAATTGGTCTCGGATTTGCTCATGCGTAGCTTGAATTGTTCCTTTACAGAAATGGAATTCACTAAGTCAGACATTTTTACTTTTTTTTTCGTGTGTGTTTGTTTTCTGTATACCTTCGAGCAACATAGAGAAAAACATATTTATTTAAAAATAACACAAAAGAAATCGAATGGGAGGGGCGAGGAGGGGTTCGGGGGTAAAGAGAGTAGAGGTGGCCGCGCTCAAATATTGAGGGCATGACTTCTGTTCGGGGGGTTCTTGGTTCCATGTCTTCGTTGTTTTAATTTAAAAGCTTTTGGGTCATCCTAAGACTTTTTACTGCATTCTATTTGAACTTTAACAATTTTTCCTTTTGCCGTAAATAAATCAACTAAACTGCTCTATCCATTTACCATAAAAAAGCAAACATTACACCTTAGGTGTATCCAAAAATAATATGACCAGCTTAGACAAGGGTCATGGCATCTCCGCCCTGTCTCATGTGTGGCAGTTCATTTAAAAATGATCAGGTTTCCTTACTATCTATGAAGCTTTCTTCGAGTACTATTTGAGATTTGTATTAATAATCAATCTTTCCCCAAATAATTAGACTTTCTAAAATAATTGATCCCGAGATTGCTCATGCGTAGCTTGAATTGTTCTTTTACAGAAATATAATTCACTAAGAATATAAAATATACATAAAAAAGACAATTTATAACTGTTAGGTTGCGACGATTAACTGATTCTTTTAAGCATGGGTGCTTTATCCAAAACAGCCAGACAATTTTACTCCACTGTCCTTTGTGTTTTGTGCCTATCTTCGAGCGACATGTTTTTGTTTTGCCCATTTCATATTGAACTTTCTGTTCATGAACTTTATTTTTTGTTATTATTTCTTGCCCATACACTCGTAACTCCACGTTCTCTGATTGACTAACAATAATCACGATTTGTTAACAGAGTTCCTATTCACAACATAGAAAAGAACATGGCTATTTAAAAGTAATACAAAATAAATCGAATGGGAGGGGCGGGGAGGGGGGTGGTTAGAGGGAGTAAAGGTAGCTTAAATATTGAGGGCATGACTTCTGTTTGGAGGGTTCTCGGTTCTACACCTCGACCGAACCACCTCGTTACCTACTAGTAGCGTACACGGCCTGTATATTTTTTTAAGACGTGACTGACTCAGACATAGACCTGATAGTAGCAGGTTGTTTACTTTTCAGACGTCAGGTTTGAGACCAGCCCCCTGCGTAGTCTAGCTGCTAACATCGGAATATAAGAAATCCACAAACCAATAAATATAAAATCGAACTTGGTCTACTATATCATTTAATCATGGAACAAAACTAATGACCTGCCTATTGTATTGCATAGACACATGAGTAAAATTTTAAAATCTCTGATAGTTCCTTTCTTAAAAACCCAGAGAAAAAAATGGGAATTTTTATTTTGTAATATTGTCTTTTCATTGAAGCCTTCAAATGCATGTCTTCATGGTTTTAATTTAAAAGCTTTTGGGCCATCCTAATCATTTGATTACTGCATTCTTTTTGAACGCGAACAATTTTTCTTTTTGCCAGAAATTAATCAACATAATCCTTCTAAACTGCTCTATCCATTTACCACGAAGACATTAAAAGGAAGCAACCATTAACATTGTGTATTAAAGGAGGTCAGAAGGTGTATTTCCTTTATGTCTCTTCTATTTCCCTATATAAATAATGTGTACAGAATAAAGAGAAAAGGTTAACAATAAAATGTCGATCCACCTTTTTGCGTACTTGCTTGATTAATTTATCTATAGCAAGAAATGTCAGTCTAACATTTATTTGGTTATAAAAGTGCATGAAGCAGGAGAATGAAACGGCTGTAAGAAAGAATACTGTGTGTTTTGCTTCAATGGAAACGTTAAGCTGCCTTAAAAATAAAATTGTTTCTATCTCAGGTAATAAGACTTGAACATGACCTATTCTAGCGTTTAATAGCTATTTTCATTGTCAGACGTCCAGTCTTTATGAGAGCCGTTAACTAAATTTCTCCTTATAAGCTGTCCGGGTGCTGCTAACGGCTGAGTAAACTCAGACATGTCCATGGGAAACCAACATCACATTACAGACCCTGGATCAATAACACTTGGGTGCAACAGGGCCATGGGGTGGCCCGTCTCGTGGGGAAAACCCCATCACTCTTGAAAGTTCGCGTTGCATATCGGCACGCATCTAGGCAGTCTATGCGATCATCTGAAGTCTCCGACAGATAGAAAATAAACTCAGTTCTCAGGAAGGTCTCCAAATTACAGGCCAGGCTGCCGATAACGTTCACGTCTGCTTGACACATTGTGTTTTAGGAAAGTGTCGGGTATTTTGAAAGACCGGGGGCGTCGTCTGGCTAGACAGTGTTGATTGTGTCGCAATGGTCTGGAAAACTAAGACATCTAAAGACCAGAACTGATCAATATTCTAAATCATATATGCCACATTCTATACGTCTTCATGATATTAATTACTTAACATAAACATGTGTATTACTTAGTGGGTTTTTTTCGCAAACATAGCATCAAGTTTCTACCAAATGGTCAGATCCCTTTTCACCTTGTTTTATTAGGTCGATGCGCATTGCTTGTTTCTGACACAGTAATTGGACTCCAGCAAAAGCTTGATACACTAGGCAATCAGAATTCACGATAAGAACTCTCTGTTAATGAGCTTTACAAGTTTAACTTTGACTTAATCAAAGTTTTGGGAGCTTGAACATGTGAGGCTAAAAAAATACTTGTTAAATTCTTTCATTATAAAGTACAGTTTATCCTCTCCTATGCCAGCTGGCTTTGGGGTACTCATGAGTACACAAAAATAGAGCAACTGTATACTCCCACAATGAAACGCTTTTAAATGTATCGCTTTATCCCTATAATACTTTTCTTAATAAAGAGCCAGCCAGGTTTCCAATAAACGTTAATATTAACATTCGATGCTCAAATATATTGGTTAAGACTTCTAAAAATGCCAGATTCCAAGATAACCAAACAAGCCTATCAGTGCTTAAAAAAACTTAATTGAAAAGAAAGTTAAATCTTAGGTGACTGATATGAAACATATGCTATGTTCTAATGGATTTGATTATGAAGATTTGGGCCACATGTTAGGATTTTCCTGACTTTTATGTCTTAACAATGTCTACGTTGATTCGCATATTGTAGAATGCCTTACTTTTGTCTACTTCTAAGTGTAAACAAATGTAAACACCCGGAAATAAAAGGACATATTTCGGGCAATGGATCGCTCAGTAACTGTCCATGAAGTTTAGGGTACATTAGAAATGGAGTTTCTGTTTGTTAAAAAAGGATTTTGAGTATCAGCAAAGTAGAAAGAGCGAGAGAGAGAGAAAGAGAGAGAGAGAGAGAGAGAGAGAGAGAGAGAGAGAGAGAGAGAGAGAGAGAGAGAAAGAGAGAGACAGAGAGAGAGAGGCATAGACAGAGACAGAGAGAGAGAGAGACAGACAGATAGACAGAAAGAGAGAGAGACAGAGACAGAGACAGAGCGAAAGAGAAAAAGAGAGCTCTATTTCCTCTAATTACAAAAATCCAGCACCTGGCTTTGCACTATTTTACTACTGCACAGAGCGAGGTGTAGATTCAATGAGCGATCAGTGTTATCAATATCTGCAAGTGACATCCACAGACTAAGGAGGCACAAGCTAATCACGATTGTTCCATAACTGTTTCCGACATGGACATGACACGCCCACTGCAGAGAGAAAACCACGGGCCCTGAAAGTCTCAAACTCTCAGATCTATACATCTTCTCTTTTTGTTTTGTTAGATTGTTGCTGTTGTTGTTGGGGTGGTTTAACGTCCAACAGGAGCACTATATATAGGCTATATTGTGGACGGGCCCCAAGACGGACGTCTGACAATTTTATGTGCTGCCACATACGAGACAGGGCGGGGATACCATAACTCCTGTCTCAGCCGGTCACATTATACTGACACCGACCCAACCAGTAGTAACGCAACAGCCAGAATTTGAACTCGGGACCTTTTGCGTCGGAAGCCGATGTTCTACCCCTGGACCACCGCCCCCACCCCCCGTCCCTGGAAGTCTCAAACTCTCAGATACATCTTCTCTTTTGTTTTGCTGGCCTCCAGGTGTAAGCTCCAGGCTTAGAACAGCAGGGTTGGACGTCTTAATGGGACCTCATTAGGCCAAGACTGAGCAGCTCATCACAGGACTTGAATTGTACCGGGGAATTATCCTGTGGGGAGCCTGGCCTAAACTCGGTCTGGTCCCCTGGCAACGCCTGGATAGGACAGCGATTTGAGATTTTCACAGGATGATAAATGTAGGCATGGGATGAGGCGTGGAAGAGAACTGTGTTGGTGGGTCTGACGCGTAAGAAATAATGGGCAGGGAGGAATGGATGAGAAGATGTTAAAATGTACGTTGTAAGAACAATAAAAGAAGAAGACAATACCATGGATAAGAGGAACAGTCAAAGTGGGAGGGGTGGGATATGGAAAGAATTAAGAAAAACTAAAACAGAGCGATTAAGAGAGAGAGAGAGAGAGAGAGAGAGAGAGAGAGAGAGAGAGAGAGAGAGAGAGAGAGAGAGAGAGAGAGAGAGAGGAGAACAGAGAGACAGAGAGACAGAGAGAAAGACAGAGAGAGGCAGAGAGAGACAGAGAGGGGGAAACAGAGAGACAGACAGACAGAGAGCGGCAGACAGACAGACAGACAGAAAGACGGAGAGGGGGAGCCAGATAGACAGAGAGGGAGAGACAGACAGAGATACAGAGAAATAGAGGGCGAAAAATTTGAAGGCAAGAAGGAGACTTTGGGATAGAATGTACGTAAGTAAAGCTTTGATGTGTTTTTAGACCTGACAATCATGTCATTATACATTACGTGCCAAGAGGCATGCCTTTCGCAAACAATTATGCTATTACAGCTAGATATAATTATGCTTTCTAAAGATTCCAATGTTACAAAAACTACGATTTTCGTTTTGTTAAGAACAATGACGTATTTCGGTTGCAAGGGGCCTTGGGCTCAGCTTAGGTGAGGGGCCCCTCACTCCCTTAATATGATGTTCTAAAATTTTACAAAGTGTTTTAAAATTAAGGGAGGATCGCTTCTGGTGGAAGGGGGGGGGGGAGCTTTTGGTAGGGCCGGGGGCCCGGACACCTTGAGACTCGCCTTAAATCCCGAACTTGTTATGAAAAGAAAACAAAAGGAGCGCATTGTATTAAATCTACAATATTGAAAGCCAACAATTATAATCTAGGCTCCATTATGCCTCTCAATATAGTGCGTGTAGTTATTGTTTTTTAATGCATACTAAATATCGTTAGCTCAGAATGCAACTGTCGCATGTCCACCCAGTGTGACAATGATATTTACGACAATTGAAAACTTCTTTTTCCATACTTTTATAGTATAGGACATTCGACAAATGTATACAGTCGGTGCTCAAGCTATCAAATATATATCTATAAAAGTCAACCGTTAACATAGCCTTTTTTATGAGAAGTGGACATACGACAATTGTTTAACGTAATTTCAATCAATATTAGTTGAGTTTTTTTAAATCATATATTCATTTTGCTTTAGGGGTTGTTTTATTGCTAAAGAAACCGTTAGCATTCAACGGGACCATTACAATATCATCCAAATGACCCACGGAGTACATGAGTACGTCCAGTTTTTGTTCGCGGCCTATTTTACATTTCCGTCATTGACTCACCACCTCACTCTCTCCGAGATGTAAAACCCTTTACAGCTATTTAACACAGTCATACTTTATTGTCGCAACAAATTAACGCGCAAACGTCTCTAAAAAGGCACAAATGGTGCAGTCCTTTTAGTAGCGTACTAATTTTTTTCGAAATACAAAAGCTATGCTTAGAGAAAAATATAGGTTAATTCCATTCCAGTGACTAATGGCCTCCCTCAGGGAATGTTTTCTTGAAAGCCTGACTTTGTTGTTGTCATCCCGGTGAAAAATTAGGTTCAAGTCTAGCTATTCAGTTCAGACAAAAGAAAAGCATTAAGTTTTTGACTTAGAATTATGTGGGTTTGGCACGCGAGGAGTCCTCTAACGGTGTACAATTTAAACTAATCACTGATTTTATTGTTTTAAACCTCTTTCCTTCTCCTATAGAATAGATTCCACTAAAAGCTAGGCTACAAAAAGCTCATTTACCAAAGTTACAAAGTGGAAAGTGGAAGCTATCAAGAAAAAATACCTTATAATAATATATTATGTACATGTATGTTAAAAATGAAAACTCAGGTTGGTTCCTGTGTAGGGCTTGGATAGTACATGTATAGCTCTTTGAGATTTCCATAGTGTATTGTAGGGGTGAGAAAACATGGTGGGGCTGATGCGTAAGATAAGTTGGGCTGTGTCAAAAGACCAAGTATTAACTAAAATGCAAGTTTTAAGAACAATACAATAAAAAGACAATACCATGGAAAAAAGGAGATATAAAAGTAAGAGAGATGTGAAAATTAAAAGGTAAGAGTGAAAAAGGACGATTACGCGAGAGTTAGAGAAAGAGAGAAAATGCAGAGATAGAGAGAGAGAGAGATAGAGAGAGAGAGAGAGAGAGAGAGAGAGAGAGAGAGAGAGAGAGAGAGAGAGAGAGAGAGAGAGAGAGAGAGAGAGAGAGAGAGAGAGAGAGAGAGAGAGAGAGAGATACAGAGACAGACAGACACACACAGACACACAAACATACAGACAAAAAGACAGACAGACAGAAAAACAGAGAAAGGTATGAATAGAAAAAGAATTAGGAAACGATGGGAAAGAAGAATGGATACTTTGGGGTGGAATTTACGTAAATAAATGCAACCTTTGGTGGGAGTATTATTGATAGAAAAAATCAACATGAAAGAGAAGGTGGGAAAGGTGGGGAAACTACAGATAAAAAAACAAAAACCAAGTAGAGAATCTGTGATAAATAGAATTAGTTCGTAATTTGCTTTGATGATATGTTCTTTGAATCTGACAAGTATACTATTATCCTTTATGGGCGAAGCGGGAAGCTATTACCAAACAATTATGCTATTATAAGCTATATATATTTATCCTATCTAAAGGTTCCAGTTTTACAAACAAATGCGATTAATGTTTTGTTATGAAAAGAAAAGCAGAAGAATTGGTTCCACAATATTGATAACTAACAATTATAATCCAGGCTTCATCATGCCTCTCATTGTAGTGCGTATCGGTATTGTGGTGTGAGGCCTACAAATACATTATATCAATATTACCTTTTTTCACAAACATAATTATTTGTTTTTCTTTTGGGTTTTTCTTGTTAATTGCTAAATTCAATGAGATCATTACCACATCATCCAAATAACCCATGTGAGTGCTTGAGGACGTGCAAATATTTGTTCTCGGCTCAAGTTACTTGTTCTTCGTTGTCCTCTCTTCTCGCTCTTTCCAATGTCAAACCATCTCGCCTTTGGACATAGTGATATTCCCGCAGTAAATTAGCGCGCAAACTTCTTTACAAAGGCTCAAACGGTGCAGTACTTTCAGTAGCGTACGATTTTTTAAATGCAAAAGTTAAGCTTAGAAAAAAATTAGGTTATTTCCATTATTTTTTTAAATGCAAAAGTTAAACTTAGAAAAAAATTAGGTTATTTCCATTATTGCACCTAATGTCTTCCCCTAGAGAATGTTTCCTTAAAAGCCTGGCATTGTAGTCTTCCTCACTGTCAAAATACTTGGTCCAAGTTCAGATGTTAGTTCAGACAAAAGAAAGAAATTCAGTGTTTGTATAAGAATTATGTGAACTTTTCACGTGAGAGTAAATTTGAAACGGATCACTGATTGTATTGTTTTTGACCTCTTTCCCTCTCCTAAAGAATAGAGTACACTAAAAGCTAGGCTACACAAAGCTTTTTTTAAGTTGCTGAGTGGAAAGTACAAGCTTCCAAGAAAAATACCATGTTATAATATTTTAATACGTTAAAAAGAAAAGAACATTTATCAAAGTTTTTTTTTTTTCAAGAAACAGTAGAGTACAATAGGTTTTCTGAGACAACTTTCGATCTTCAAACTTCTCATCATTCCTCTAAGATTTTAAAATTTCCTGTCTAGTTTACAGTTTACAAATTTGCAGGTGTTAGAACAATCTTTTAGTACTGTTATAGTCCCTTATTATTTCACCACAAAAAATATTATACTTTTGTCAAAAGTTATCGAGTATTTTGGAAGAAAAAATCCGTTTATAATAATAAAAACTGTAAGTAAACAACATCTCTAATAACCATAAATATAGCGGCATGTTTATACTTATAACTACGACTTCTTGTACCCAAATTCTACTGCTTTTACAAGACATTTAGTTCTTTTTAAAGTTGCTTTTTCCATTAAAAATGCAAAACATTTCCAAAGCTTATAATGCACGCTACCATTGTTTTTCACATTGGAATGACATCCCCACTTTCGAGCTTTCCTCTGTACGCTAAAAAGCGAAATGCTGGTTTTCGTTTTTTTTCTGTTTTTTTTTCTAAATATGTACACTTTGATGACTGACTGAATTGGCAGATTTGACATTCATTTACGTTAATGTTGGGCTTTGATTCGCTCCATCAAAGAATATCCCAGGCGCTTACTTCCTCTCCATGCGAAGTACATGGCCTTAGCGGTGGAAGTACTTCCTCCATGTGGGACAGTTCATCCACTGCCTGGCTTTGGCACTGATTCCATCTGAGGCATTAGTAGGATCACACGGCCACAGCGGGTGGGCGCGGAGATTTTTAGCCATTTCACTAGCGTCTTAATGGACTTCAAAAAGGAGATTATTGTTTTGAAGACAAGGAATACCATCCGTGGTTGAAAGAAAAGGGTAGTTTTTATTGCTAAAAGTCTCAAAGAGCCATTTAGAGAAGCTTTTCCGTGTTATTCAGAAAGTTTTACAGCCAGGGGCACTAAAGATATCCATTTTTAGTTGTTAGATCACAAAAACGTTATTAATGAGAGGATTAAAAATAATAATTTTATAACATTTAGTCAATAACCTTTAAACTTGAACTATACGATGCCAAAAAGAAGGGTAACAATCTCTTAGATCGATTCTCTCCACGTTATTTTAACGTCTCCGTGGTTTTTATAAAATCCCTACAAGGCGTTGTTACCCCAGGATGGAAAACTCGAGACTTGTCAGTGACATTTTACAGACACCGACCCGACACGTAGGTTGACAGCCATGGCAGGGATCGAAATCTCCAAGACTATTATGCGTCTTATACACAATTAACAAAATTCCACGTGGAGAGGTAATCGCAGTATGACATTTTCTATTGCTTTGAACAAGTGGAACTAATGATGTTTATCAACGTAACATCTACCTGAATCGCAAAAAGGGAAGAAAGTAGAAGTTCAGAGCTGTAATGAGAACATTGATCGGTCAGTAAACACACGACCTTAATGCGGCAGTGATCTTTGATCTACAGTTTGAGCAGTGTCTATAAGAAGACGCAAATCTAGAGAAGGAAGTACAGAATTTATGTGGAGGTTCAGAAAGGGATGGGTGATTGATTATTGCCCTATTATTGTTTAGGAAGTAGATGAAAGTAGGTAAAGATAGGTAGATATAATTATAGAGAGTGTGTGTATAGCATGATCGAAAGCGAAAGAGAGGGAAAAGAGGCTGATCAGAGAGAAAGAGAGAGAGAGGGAGAGAGACAGGCAGAGAAAGACAGAGCGAGACAGAGAGAGAGGCAGAGAGAAAGAGAGAACCAGAGATAGGCGAAAGAGGGAGGAAGATAGAAAAAGAGGGGCCTAATAAAGGCTACTCCGAGGCTCGTGGCCAAGCTTTCGGATCTCAATTTTGATTTAGTTATGATGCAGCAGTTTCGTGTGGGTAGGATTAATTACAGTTTGGTCACTCCTATGCACGGATTACTAGAATGGTAATGTATTTACAATGCGCTGATTGGATCGTCAGGTCACACTCTCAGAACATGATTGTATACACTTGTTTCATATCTAGTGCATCTAAATCTAGTGTGTTTTGTATTATATATTATTTTTAAACGTCCAAAACTATACAAACGATACAGAAACGCATGCTAAATATACAGCAACATTGCAAATAATCAATTGAAGTATTTGCTTGACCTGTTCGAATATCCCTACACCAATGTCCTCAGCTGTTGTTTTTTCCGTCTACATTTACTCAAACAAACGTCATTAATCACAATAGCATCTAAAAAGGAAGCACGGTCTACAAAGATTGAGCTAAGCTGTAGCTAAACACACTTCCTTTTTCCAAGAAATTATCCAGTAGAAATTGAACTGGATTTAAAGCAACAAAAAATGAGCGTTTTTTGTTGTTTGTTTTTTATTGGGTTTTTTTTTCAAACGGATGGCGCTTTTTTTGCTTTTTGTCTTTCTCAATCAGTATCACTTACTATCAAATATTATAAATATTGATATACACGCATTATTCTCCCTCTCCCTCTTTCTCTCTCTACCTCTCTCGCTTTCTCTCTCTCTCTCTCTAACTCTCTCTCTCTCTCTTTATCTGCCTCTTCACC
>RQTK01000054.1:746742-774614 GCA_003991915.1 Elysia chlorotica | reverse complement strand
CCTCCCTCACTCTCTATTTCTCTCTCCCTCCATTCATGTGTGTGTATGTGTGTGTCTCACTATCCCTCCTTTGATATGAAATTTTACATTAAGCAACGACAAGTAAATATCTTGCAGGTTTACATTAACTAAACTTACGGATCTTATTGCAACTACATGTTTTAAATACTATGCACGCATTATTTGCTAGCAAAGACAGATAAACGGGCCTGAGCTTACGTGTAAACACAGTTCGCTTGTAAAAATTTCTTTTGAAAGATATCGACGTTGAAATCGAAACGAATGGATTGCCCAAAGGATATGTGTTTTTTTTAATTGATTTTTTTTCCAATTTTTGCCCTTTTTTACCCTGATGTCCCTTTTTTATCTCTATCTCCCTCTCGCCGTTTCAATTTCACTCTCTTTTTTTCTCTTTTTGTCGTGCTCTCTAGAGAGGGAGAAAGAGAGAGAGAGAGAGAGAGAGGAGAGAGAGAGAGAGAGAAAGGAAGAGAGAAAGAAAAAAAGAGGGGGAGGGAGATTGAGAGTTATATGTGCTGACCATTTTCGTTGCTTAACCCAATTTGACACCAGTTGAAAATCGATCAACGTTCCTCAAATTCATAGCAAGTTTGAAAAAGAGTTTCTTTGTAACAGAAAATCCATATTTTTATTCGTAATAAAAAAATAACGAGAAAATGTGTATTTTTCCATTTCCTTCATTACTAAACCAATTGAGAACCAAATATACCACGGCCGCAGTTTTAAATTGCCATAGAATTACACCACAGCCGCCGAGTCCAAATTTTCGCAGTCGAACAAGTCTTGTCAGATCCAATAAATTTCGGATTTCGATCTGCTCAAGTTTGATATCCTGGCTCCAGAGATCTACAGGACTACGCATGCGCAATGTGTCGGCTCTGGTTTACACTCCAGGTATTCCAGTTGACGTCCCGTCACATCCGGTTGACATTGACAGCGTAAAATTTGTTGCAGGAAGCCCGGAGCCACAGTCTGAGCTGAGGATCGAAGGCGGATGGATTCTGGTCTGGTCACGACTTTTGGATACTTAAAACACGACACTTAAGGCCTTGGTTTACTGCGGGCCCAGATAGTTCAGTTGGTAAAACGCATTGCTGATTTACAATAAGTTAGAGGCTTGAATCTTCATTGGAGCTTAATCATCATTGTGTATGTTGGAAATCTAGCTTATTCGTTTAGATTATTGGAGATATACTTAACATCAGTGAAACAGACGAATAGAAAAGAATTTTGAAGTGGATTTTTCACTTACAATAAGTCTTAGAATACGCGATTGAATATAATCATAATTCAACTTTTCGGAAATCTGTATTATTTCTACAGAAATCTTCACGGGAAAGTTAAAATCAGTGAAACTACATAGAGTAGTGCACGAGTTTTTTTTGGGTAAAATCATTACTTTTAAAATTTCCTAACGAAGGTTTAATATCTGCTATTCGTTTAAGTCGTTTTTTTTCAAAAAAGTTAAAAAAAAACACACAAAACACAAACAACAACCTTATTTAACATTTTAATATACGCAGTATTAGATTCATCTTATATAGCATTTTTTTTCAACGTTCCTCAAGCAATTTTCTTTTTAAGTAGTTTATTACTATCCCTCCTTTCTTCTGCAATTTATCAAAGGAGAAAAATCAAATCGCTTATATAGCCAATTTAAAACACCGTGCATAATGTTTTGTTGTTCGCCTGATACATTTGTCACAAGGTCGGATCAATTAAATTGTTTGTACCGTTTTTTATTATTTTAATTTCGCGGTGTTGCAGACGATCAAGGGAAGCTACTCTCCAGACCCCCGGCGGCTATTTCCGCTACTGCTGCCCTCTAATGACCTCTTAAACGGCGCGTCTTGCGCATGACCGCACTTCTAATTATAAATAGTTTTTCGCCGCAGGGTGCGTATTTTCCTTGGGTAGAATTTACAAACAAGTCGTAGCTGACGTCTCCTTGTATTCCTTCTTTTTCTTATATTGTTACGACGAAACGTAAGTCTTGTTTGTGCATTATACCCCTTAACTTTTAATAGAAGACGAATACATACATGTAACATGGCTGTGTTTCCACCGGCCGTTAGTTTGAGCTCTGCTGTTAAGTTGTTTTAAACTTGATTTTTTTTAAATTTGAGATCATCCTTAATACCACCCAGAGCTCCAGTGAAAGGTATTAATGATGGTTATATATAATCATCAAATCTTGTGCATACTTAAAGTCCCTTACGACCAGTTGTGTGGGACGCTGATATTTGTATTTAAATGATTTCGAAAAAAGGGTAATTAGGTAATAATAGCAGCACATAAGTAAATTCTGCAGAAACATAGAATTTTTTTTTTTGCTAAACAATGAATCATGAGACTGCTATGGCGTATGTATAACTGTGCAATTGTCGTATGTAACGAATGCTTTAATATGTTAAAACCTGTCGACAGGTTTAAGTAGAAGAACATAAACTTTAACAAAAAATCTTTATAGAGTACAATAGTTAGAGAACTATAAAATAAGCTATTACGCATTAAAATTTTTAAAGTCTGCAGTTTATATAAATATCTCGTATAAAAAGATAGACAACAATAGTTTGACATGCGCACAAGTTCGTTTTGTACAAAGGAAAGTAATCTATTAAGTATCTTTAGGTTCACATGTCTATAATTCTCTGAAATTTTTCAAAAACTCATTGCATCAAGAGAAGCTTATTATAAAATAATAACGAATTATTGATTTTCAAAATTTTAAAATATGTCTCTGTGTTAAAAACCTTTAAAAGTTTTTAAAATACAAATTATTAATATGATGATGAAAAGGAAATAAAAAAGAAGATGGGTTGAAAATGGCAACGTATTTTGTGCCTGCAGAATATTATTAAATTGTTGTTGTTTTTTTTTATATTAAATGCGATTATAAAAAACTTGATTGTATGAAGTTATACATTGCACAGTTCCTGATGTCTTTGTTTTAAAACTTTCAATATTAATTTTATTCAAATAAATCTACATACTACTGCTGTAAACAACTGAGAAGGTATTTCATGCTCAATTTCTTTTTAACTTCAATGTCACACATCTTAGAAAGGCTTCACAAAATAATAAAAGGGATGAAAAGTTAGCCTCCTGTTTTTAATATAGTTTTGTTTTTGTATTTTTTTCCAAGTCATGTTTTTAGAAAAAACTCCAGTGGCCTGCGGCTGTTAAAACCGCCCGCCTCGATCAATGAAAACTTTGGAGTTTTAGAGCTTCCAATTGACACGGACTCTGAATCGCTAGCATTAAAATAGATTTTAAAAAGAAAGAACAAACATAATGCTAGGCTTTAAAAAGTAAACCAATGTCCGGTTCAGCTCTGACATCTGTCTCCTTCTATAAGATCGATTTCTTTTGCCAGGAAGTCTTTGCACGAATTTGGATAATATCCATATCAGAATCGCCTCGTTCGCTTTGAAAAGAAAAACAAAGAAAAATGACATATCAGCCATAAGTATTATAAGTATTATTACACGTGAGGCTTCTCTTAAAGTTCAAATAATTATTTTCAGGTGTAAAATTGGGTCGTTTTTTTTTTAATTTACGTCTTGTTCCTCCTTGTTATCTTTGTTCCATACACATGAAATTCACCTAGCGAGAGCAAAATACAAATCATTGGAATGGAAAGAGGAATGTATATCCAAAGTGAATTTCATTAATGTCAAAGCCGCATTACGTTTCTAATGTTAACGTGTTAAAATGTTGGAACGAGATGGCTCAATAGCAGAGAACACGCTATCTAATTGTAAAGCCTTTAGGAGAAGTTCTTATCTGAAATATAAAGACAGCTGACTGAAAGATTGACCCCACTAAAAGAAGTTTCAAGAAAAGCGATACCGTAATTATAACGCTTTGAGAAACACACTAGACATCCGTTCTGATCAATGAAAAGTTTACTATTTAGGACTTTTATGTTGACGACGACAGCACAATTATTGGTGGCTTTGAAATAGATTTAAAAAAAATAACAACTAGAAAAGCCTTCGGGTCCAAGTCCTACATTTCTTGCCCTTAAGAGATCAATGTCCGTTCTTAGGAACTCGTTTGCTTGTTGTTGGTTTTTTTTAGACAGATTGAGCGTTTCAAGTGAAGAGAAATGTCAATCTTGCACTTAAAGATAATCATGGGAGTCTTTCTTATTTACTTGGTCATTGGCATTTTTGTTGAAATACCAACAACCTTAACGTTAATTATTTCTTTTTTTTTATTTACAACTGTGTTTTACATTATAGTTTTACAAATTGAAACTTCTGATAATATTTTGGAAGTTTTGTACGTGTTTTTTAATACTATTACAAGCCTTTTCCAAGATTGTAATCTGTTGTTATTTTCCTCATTAAAAACGAATTTAACTAAAAGCAAATAATAATAAGATATATTCTTTTATAACATAGTATTGACTTGATATATATTAAAAGTGTTCTACTTATCATTAGCTACAATACGTAGACTACAAAATTATGTAGAGAGATAGAGAGAGAAAGAGAGAGCGAGAGAGAGAGAGGGAGAGAGAGAGAGAGAGAGAGAGAGAGAGAGAGAGAGAGAGAGAGAGAGAGAGAGAGAGAGAGAGAGAGAGAGAGAGAGAGAGAGAGAAGAGAGAGAGAGAGAGAGAGAGAGAGAGAGAGAGAGAGAGAGAGAGAGAGAGAGAAAGAGAGAGAGAGAGAGAGTAGTGCATGGGGTTTAAAGAAAGCTATGGCTTTTTCAACCAAGAAAAAGACACCAACAAAAAACTAACACTTCAGATCTAGTGGTGCCTAACTGTGGCACGTTTACTATATAGAGTTACCAATCCCTGGCTAACAATTCCTGGATCCTTAGACTGGATCTCTTTAATATGGCATGACAAGTAAACTTTATAAAACATTAACTACCCACAAATAAAGCGTTCAGCTATTTGGGATTTTAAATTGTAACATACAAACACAGTCTAAACATTAAAGAGGGATTCGAATTTCGATAATCTCGCTTTTGCCTCTCACTTGAAATTTGTGTCGTTTCCATTTTCCGAACAAATACTACTTAGAATGCAAAGATGACTTGGTGCTTTGAGGATAATCAACTAATTTAAAGAAGTTAAAGAAAAAAAAAGCTTACATCTAAAGGAAAGTCTTAATGTCTTCAAAAAATCGTGTTCTGCTTTTATATTTATATACGTCTGTAAAAAAAAATCAAACATAGCTTTAGTTAGTGGACGTGGTGAACTCATGGTTGAGTACGCGTCTAATAATCGGGGAAACCCTGGTTCGATCCACTAATAAACAGCCATGCCCACTACTGGTCGGATCGGTGTCGGTATAATGTGACCAACTCCGTCAAAATTCCAAAATTTCAAAATCCATGCTTCGTCTCTGTGGGGCATCCGGTAAAATTGTCAAACTATCCGACATCCGTCCGGGTAGGCGATATTGTATGTTTAGACATTAACCAACTCAAACCAAACCGCGAACTGCCTATTCAGTAAATGAGAACAATGAGTTTAGCTCGTCATTCCAGAAACAGTCCCCGACAGGTTCAGGTTCAGGCTCTAAACAAATCGCCGTAGAAAATTCCTCTGATCTATCTATATTTAATTCTCACTGGACATAGAACATTCCAGTGCTGAACCGAACAAATCTTTGACGTACAGCCCGCGGGGAAAACGGACTTTTCCGGAACATTTTCCCAGCCAAGGAGTTAATTCTTAAAGTTGTGGCCCCTGGTCATCGTGCCCCATGGGGGACCAGAGCGGACCTGGCGATGGCAAGATGTGGATGGAAGGAGAGTGGACATGGGATAGGGTGGGGGTGGGGTCGGGGATGGGTTGGGAGAAGGGAGGGGGTTGGGGGAGAGACCACAGGCCCTGGCTTGCTTCGCCTCCTCCCTCTCATCAATAGCGCAAACAGATGTCAGTTTAGCTGCCAGGCGGAAGATCTTGTGCCTCCAGCGAGCTGACTTTAAAAAAAAAAAAAAAAAAAAACAACAATAAACATGAAGATTGGGTTCCCCTTTGTATTTTTCTGTTCTCTTCCTTGTTTCCTGTTCTCGTTCTCTCTTTTTGACTTTCTTATTTCCTCTCTTCCCCTCTGTCTCTCTCAGTCTTTCTCTCTGCAGCTATGTCTATCTGCCTATGTCTCTCTCTCTCTCTCTCCCTATCTCTCTCTCTCTCTCTCTCTCTCTCTTTCTCTCGCTTCTTCTCCCTCTCTCCCTCTCTGTCTTTCTATATCTCTAACAATATATATATATATATATCCCTCTTTCTCTCATGCTCTCTTTTTCTTTCTCTCTACCTCTCACGCTCACTCTCTGTCTTTTTCTCTGTCATTTTCTATTATTTGTATTGTCTGTTGCTTTCTCTCTGTTTCTATCTATTTAATCTCATAATACCCTCATAACAAGTGACGTTTAACATTAAGCCGTCAGCAAAGCTTTCTACAAACTGATGTCCCATGAAAGCAATCTTGAAATACCTGCCTTCTTCTTATCAGTAGCATCAAACTTTGTACAGCTTCAGCTTTCTAAATTAAAAAGGATATTTGCCGCTTTCTTGCCTATTCAAATTAGCATAAATATTATGTTCCAAAACTATTTCTTATGATTGATTCTTATTATTCTCCTGTAATTATTTGTTGTTGAATGGATATAATACACCTAAAACGCATAAGCATGTGTTAAACTTATATTCAGGTTTGTTCTGTAAATGCCCATGTCAAAAATAACAACGAAAACTAATTATTGAATTAATGAAGATGGTTGGGCCGGTTTCTAATTTCTTTTTCTTTTGCATATTTCATATTTTTGTACATTTTCAAAAAAAAAACCTTTTTGTCATATTATAAGCTGCTCTTTTCTGTGTTTTTCTCTCCACAATTATTATAGCCTACATAGTGCTGACGTTGGTCTTTGAGCAACCTACTCAACCTGTTGATTTCTCTCACAAGCTTTTAATAGCGTTCCTAAACTAGTTGCAAATCTAATTTGACATCTATAGAGCAGTCTTCGATAATGGCAATATAGATACGAAAAGGTGCATGAAAAACACTTATTTTTAGCATTAGCTAGATATTAACATAACATTCTCTTAAAAACAAAATGCAATTTTCATAGGGATTTAAAAAATCTTAACTAATTAATTATCAATTATTATAATTATTTACTTTACTCGGAACATAGACTGTAACCAACTAAAACGGATATTCAGTTACTCAATGGGCAGACCAACAATTGACTCAATGGTATTCCACATAAGGCTGACACGTAAAGACCCCAAAATAAAAATACTAGGCTAACTACAAAAACAAAAAGAAAAGAAAAGAAAAAAAAAGAAAAAAAGAAATGGGTTAGTTCAAGAACCCTGCACAGAATCCGGTACGAGTACATTGATTCCCAGCGGAAATAAAGAGAACAGCCAAGGCTTTCAGATCTGATGGCATAGCTGGCGAAGGAAGAAATCTAGTCGACTCAAGTCAGTTGGTCGCAACTATTGTAGCGTGAAAACAACTCAAAAATGAAAAATTGTGCCGCGGTTTGTTGGCTTTAATAATAAGAATGATGATGATGATGATGATGATGATGATGATGATGATGATGATGATGATGATGATGATGATGATGATGATGATGATGATGAAACTCAAAAAAGTTACAACTACAACAACAGCAACAAAACAGCAACACCAACAGCGACAACAATAAGAGCAATATTGATTACAACAATAAATACAACAATAACAAAATAGCAATAGTGACAACAATAGTAACACGTAGTGATGATAAAAACGAAGCATGTCGTTACTGTGGGTAGTGTTCAGTACAAAAAGCACAACGAACAACAACAAAAATAATACTATTTATAAAACAAAGTTATACTACGAAAGTCAAACACAGTTATAACAATGCTCGCGCTGAAAACCATAACCCTATCAAATGTCACTGACCCCTTCTTTTTTATTTTTTGCCCCTGGTTTTCTGGGTAGCGCGCTCAATACTCTGAAAAGCCCCCCGATGCTGGGAGTCCATACAACACTCAGTGCACATATCGGGTCCGGGCGGAGCGGGGATGCCCGGTTAGACCAGGTTAGCTGGTCTGGGCGCCCTGATTTGATTAGGGGTGTTCCCCAGGTTCGGCCGGACACTGGTCACCACAGAGGGCGCAATCAGTACTAAAACAATTGTCGTCCTGAACTCTGGTGATCCTGGCCTGTTACTGTAATAATCACTGAGAGAGAGAGAGAGAGAGAGAGAGAGAGAGAGAGAGAGAGAGAGAGAGAGAGAGAGAGAGAGTTAAAAATAGACAAAGAAACTGGCTGGACAGGCAAAAAATACAGAGGAATTCCGATAGACAGTTGGAAGAAGAAATATACAGCTGCAGAAGAGAGAGAGAGAGAGAGAGAGAGAGAGAGAGAGAGAGAGAGAGAGAGAGAGAGAGAGAGAGAGAGAGAGAGGGGGAGAGGGAGAGAGAGGGGGGAAAAGAGAGAGGACGGAAAATAAATTGACAAGGAGACGACAAGAATACTAACTATAAGAAGAAGCAGGGAATGAAATTGAGGATGAAAGGTCGATAAATATGTGAAACAAATAGAAAATAAAGTGAGAGAAAATAAGCAAAAGATGAAAACCAAGGAAGAAACTTAGGCAACCATTTAATTATGGAGATAGCTAAAGTTGGAAACATATAGTATACAGACATGTTTATCTATGCTGGAAAAAAGGAGAAAGCGCTATGCAAAGTGTAACTGCGAATATCATTTTAGGTTATGTAAAGTATGTTACTACTGGGTAAGCGACTTACTAGGAAAACGCATTAAATGATTGAGTTCGTGAGTAAAGATGGTTAACAAATTCAACTCAGTTACCACTGAACTTCTTGCTGGTATGTAGCGCTAAACAAGAAGTTAACTACATTTTCTCGTCGTCTCTCTCTTTAATTAATTCAGTCCTTCTCAGTGGTTAAGTTACATTATGCAATACCTGTGTCTAATAAAGTGAGAGAAAATAAGCAAAAGATGAAAACCAAGGAAGAAACTTAGGCAACCATTTAATTATGGAGATAGCTAAAGTTGGAAACATATAGTATACAGACATGTTTATCTATGCTGGAAAAAAGGAGAAAGCGCTATGCAAAGTGTAACTGCGAATATCATTTTAGGTTATGTAAAGTATGTTACTACTGGGTAAGCGACTTACTAGGAAAACGCATTAAATGATTGAGTTCGTGAGTAAAGATGGTTAACAAATTCAACTCAGTTACCACTGAACTTCTTGCTGGTATGTAGCGCTAAACAAGAAGTTAACTACATTTTCTCGTCGTCTCTCTCTTTAATTAATTCAGTCCTTCTCAGTGGTTAAGTTACATTATGCAATACCTGTGTCTAATATTTTTAAATCGTGCCTTATGTGTGTGTGTGTGTGTGTGTGTGTGTGTTTAAAAACTCAACATCAACAAAGGTTGCAAAGGCCAAACAAAAGCTTGTCAAGTCTTCCAGTTTTTTTTTCCTCGAGTCTTATTTAAACGGTTGGTACATCATAAGGGTTTCTGCTTCTTTAGACCAGTAATAAATAAATATTAATACATATTAATACAATCTTAGTTATTTCGACATCTGTTGCATTTAAAATGTAATAATTTCACTTTCCTTAAAAGTGACGATTTTTTGCATGCTCTGTCTTTTACAAAAGTGAATATATTTAAAAAGCGAACAAGAGAGGGATGAGTCGAGGATGCTGGTTGAATTAAAAACCAAACTGACAATATAATCTCTGTCTAAGATCAATTTTACAGAGTTTCGAAAGACCACTGAAAAAAGATCCAAACAGCAAGCCCCATTGAATTATTTATTGATGGATTGAAATATTTTCCTATTAATCAACTCTGCTTAAAAGGAATTTTAAAGCTGTATGTTTTTAACATATAACATAATCTTACATAATGTTACTGCATGCGGCAATGCCGATAGCTGTCGATAAATCAAATAATTAACTGCCTGATTCTATCATCAGATGTTATCTAAACAAACTTCATTAAATACTCTAATATGTGCAATAACTCCTTTTCCCGAACAAAACTCTATTTTTTTCTTTATAGCATTCGGTATTTTCGGAGGTAATTTTTTTTATAATTTAGCGTTAAAAGATAGCTGACTAAATTTATAAGATGAGTAAATAAAATACAAAATGACTTTTTAATTATATATAGTGTAAATTTTAAAATAGCACCTTTTTGTGGATAGCAGCAAATAGTAGAGTTAAAAATCTAGAAGGATTGTGCGTTAATATGCAGCGTTGTATTGTCATTTACGGTCTTTACTCTAAGAGAGCTATTGCAAACAAGGTTAGACCTAGACAAATTATCTCCTGGTTCTTTTGCATTTCAAAACGCTCGAGACGTCTGATGATTATTAGCGGATTCAGATGTTGCTACAAGCCCCAGCGCGACGGACACTGTGGTGTTTGCACTTTCCACTCTATGCAATAAGTAAGTTCTCTACGAGTCCCACTTCCAAACCATGGCATAATACTTTATTTTAGTAGTACCCCTTTTTCCTTGTTCTCTAGACTGAGAAGTAGGGGGAATTGAGTTGAGTTGGTGTAACGTTCAAATTCAGCACTATAAAGACTATATTGTGGACAGGACCCAAGACTGACGTCTGACAAGTTTACGTGCTGCCACACACGAACAGGGCGGGGATACCATGACTCCTGTCACATTAAACTGACACTGACTCAACCAGTATGGAGCAAAACCACCAGGGATCGAACCCGAATCATTTGCATCAGACGCTGATGTTCTACCCTAGGGCCACTGCGCCCCCCCCCCGCCCCTTTTCCTGACAAGTAGGACGTCTGATATTTGAAACTCAGCCAAAGTCGCCGGCTCCGTCTTACATTATTCAGAAATATCTAGACAAAATAATTAAAAACTAATTAAAAATGAATAAATAACCAAAAGGCTCAAGTTATAGAACCACCTGAGACATCCTTTTTGATGAAGTGTCATTGACAAGCACAAGAACAAAAATAGCCAGACATCTGTAAACACCGAAAATTAGTCTTGTTATTGGCGTTTCTGAGCGACAGGGGATTTAAAAAGACTCACAGGGTAAAATAATTAACTCTGCCTAGCGCAGTGAAACTCTTGTAAAAAAACACTTCTTTCCAACCAAGTTGCTATGCAAGCTTTCTTATTTTTTCAAAAAGTATTATTAATTTTATTATGAATACTATTATTATTATTATTATTATTATTATTATTATTATTATCTGTTACTATTATTATCATAATATTAATTTTGATTTACAGGTGCAAAAATATTTTTTTAAGCATTATGAACTGCCTAAAATGTGTTGCGTTAATGCATGTTTCTCCCGCTGTTTCATCTGAGACATTGCTAGTATATAAGGGTGATAATTGATACAAAAAACTTAGGTTCTCTGAAATTAAATGTTTTATTCCCGAATACATTTAATTTTTTAAAAAGGTTTTTCCTGGATGTATGTTAGGCAAATGGATGAAGTATGATTGTCCTGTTGTCCTTATTTTATTTCGATTATGATTTTAGACAGTTGGTTAGCAATTCAGACAAGTAAACTATCGCGGGTTTGGTCATACTCATATTGATTTCATTAGAATTATTATGTAACGGATTAACCACTTCGTCATGATAATAGCAAACGGCAAGTTTTTTAGATACCAAAATCGACGAAAACATGTTTTTCTTAAAAATGAAAATGTTTGGATAGTCTATGCAAAGAAAAGAAAGTCAGTAGCTCTGAATGAAAGACGATCATAACACTGCACAGATTAACAAGGTGCACCGCCATGAAGCTTTTATGGGATTATACACCCACATAGCTTTAGGCTATATATAACAAACGCTCCCATGTAACTTTTATGGAATCATACACCCCCGTAGCTATAAGTTATCTAACAAACATTTCCCATGTAACTGTCATGGGAACATATACCCCCATAGCTCTAGGGTATATTACATCTCCCATGTAGTTTTTTGGGATCATAAACCCCCACAGTTATTGGTTAAATAACAACCACTCCCTTTATTGATGGCGGAAATTTGAGAACCCGGAACGTGTGCATTGCCATACTTTGCTTCGTGTGGGATATGATGTGGACATAAAAAGATGCTTTATTTAATCAAACTTGCTTTGATACGCAAATGTTGTAAATCTAGACAAAAGGAGGGTTAAAAAATAAAGAAATGCAACAACAAACCTGACTCAGTTCACTTCACGTCTTTTGGAAGAGTCACTAGTTTGTTCCCGTGGAGCGCTCAAAAAATTTGTTATGTTAGTATAATTAAACTAAAGGATTTTTACAAATTAAACACTAGTTTTGATTTCGCATAAGAAAAAAACAAATCCTCTTTACAATAGTCAAATTTAGGTTCAATGGTCACATTTTTAGACACTGAAACCCCTACATATCTTTAGGTGTTAGAAAGTATAATTGTAGATACTCGTTAAATATGTAAAAAGTTTCTCATGTTATGTGGAGATAGGTGTTGGTGATCATTGCGTGCAAGTTATGTAGAGGGTGTTGAATTAAATCTTTAAAGAACTAACTGTATGCCTGACAGTGATGCATAAATTGATCACAATACAGGGACACTTCACTTCTTCACTTTACTAATTGGGGCATGGTATCGTATAGGAAATTATTGAAGAAAGCCGCTTTCGGAAACCAAAGGGCCTTGTTTGTAGACGAATAACACTGTTTCGTTGTGAATCTTGCTCTGAAAACATAGTTAGTATTTAACTAATGTTACTATAACTGTGGTACTACAGGGCTCAAAAAGTGTTTTTCTTGGAAATAACTAACTCTAATAATTGATTGAATTTTGACGGAAGTAAATTAAGTAACGCATGGTGTTTTGTTTTGTTTTTCTGTCAGAGGTAAAAATTAAACGGCATGTAAAGAAAAGGACAGGTATTATTATAATGGCGAACAATTCCATATTTCCATATCTCTAAATATCTAGACTTCGATATCAATCGGGAATAATTTTGTGACAAAATTATTTCCCTAATTACAAAAATTCGTTCAATTTAATCCGATATCTTTATGTCTGTCATGTATAGTTGTTTTTTTTTCTTTCTATCGTTCGTTTCATTGTTTTCTTATTTAAAATTCAATAAGTATCTCTATTTGCACATTTGCGGATAATGTAAAGTTAATCCTTACAAAATGTGAAACAAAGCAAAAACAGCATTTGAAATAGACTGTAAATATATTTTAGACTTATAAAAAATTACTCTACTAGTCAAAACGGCTTCTGGTTTAAAATAAGACACTCAAACCATTGGCACCACCAGTAGCAGTGAATATTGACCCCTCTCACCCTAAAGCTGGTCAGATTACCGAATTTCACGTGTGTACGGGTGGGCGGGCGATGCGCGTGAAAACGTGCCTAGTTTGTTTAGGCAACTGATAGAATTATTATGGATATGAACCTAGACGTGTTTTCCTAATCAATCTAGTTCAGCTGACCCCTCTTAAAGATTTTCTTTATGTCAGCGACAAATTGATTCCACACTAGAGCAGTTTTTTCTATGTTTGCTTTACTGTGCTGTTTGTGATTTCTCGCTTCGTGTGTTGTGCCGTTATCTTTTCTGTCCACAAAATAGTTCTTCCTTTTGTTGCTCCTTGACTTGTTCAAAACAATATTTTCCGAACCTTCTCACATGTATACATATTCATGTTTTTATCGCTATTAGTTTGTGATACTGATAACTATGATCCGTTTGTCTAAAATCTCAATAATTAATTTCTCTTGAATGTGTAGTTAACTCTATGTTTATTTTATTTCCTTTACTTTTCTGTTAATACCTAACTTTCTTTTTTTTTCTGCCGATGGCCAAATGTTTGTATCATTGGATATTTTTCTCTCACAAAAAAAGTATAATTATCTCTTTTTCCCTTTCTCCATGACTTTCGCTTTTGTTTAAGATCTTTATGTCGTATCCTTACACATCATCTGCATCTATAGATCTGTGAAATTTTGTATCTATTATGGGTTTTATTTTCATAGTTTCTTAATATTTGTTTCGTACCTTTTTAGTTTTCAGTACACGAATACATTTTATGTTGTTTTAAAAAGGCAACCAGAATATGAATTAGGCACAAGTCGAAAGTCTGACTCTTGGAGTTATTCATGGTGTGTTAAAAACATCGAATGTACTTTACTAGATTGGAAAAACTATACCTCTTTCATTTCTAGAATCATGGATTTTCAACTCAGTTTTGAAACCCAAAAAGATTAATATATAGTATGTTTAAATGTTTGACGACACTAACTCTAAACTTGTATCAGCGAATTGCACCCTGGTTGCGTCAAAATTATATTCACATATATTTCGATTAAATTGGGAATTATCAAAATTGTTTAAAACAGTCAAAATACCAGCAAAAATAAACACAATTCTTTCTTTTTTTCAGATTTTTGTAAATGAAGCGCTGCGAGGAGTGACCAGTCGACAAACGAAGTTCACAAACGCCCAACAGACCAACCTGTAACTGACTCTGACAATCTATTGGTTATTTCCATTACATGGGGAAGAATTGCTTCGTACCTCGCTTCAAAAGGCTGCAAAAAACTTCCATGGCGATTTCTTGGCCCTTTTCCGTAAATGAGAAAAATATTTAAGTAGACTTAAATCCATACTTGGTAGCCGTAACAAGGATTAAAAAAACGTACTCTCTTCTTTAAATGGAATGTGCCTCATTTCCTGAATTATTTCACTCTTTGTTGTCAGTTATAAATAAGGTTTAGCTTTCTTGATATTGACGCCTGGTAATTTAAAATATTTTAACTCGTTATCCTCCAAATAAGGATTAACGAGGAGTGGGTTAATCAAAGCAAGTCTTCCATAAACCTATAAACGCAAAGTATGCACCATTAAATTTGGATATTCTTGAACGCTTCCTAAGAAAATACAGAGGTTACCATTAATTCTTGGAATGATCTAGCGATCCTGTAGTAATGTAAAACCAACAGCAATGCATATTAAAGCAAGCCCTGTCATTACCCCAGGAGCCTTTTTGAACTGTATCGGAATAACCGCTGCCGAAACGTTCCAAATGGGAAAATCCCACACCGTCAGTTCTTCCAGCCCAGTCTGCAGGCTTCTCCCGTCCAGGACACCCATCCTGGTACTTCTGGTGCTGGGGATGCTACTATGCCTAAGTGCCGTTGCGCATGCCCAGGAGAAGCGCCGCGCAGTCCACATAGCCGTCCTGGTTCCCTACGACAACCGACCTTTCACCAAGAAGCGGATGCAACCCGCCATTGAGATCGCCGTGGACAAGGTTAGTGGCCCGTGCTGACGTGGGGGGAGAGTAAATCTACTGCTCTATTTCCGGGTGATGGGTAGATTTAGTGTTTGTCAGGACAGCGGACTCATGAGCCTATTTCCATATAATTATGTCTTTGGAAGATGAAAGATAGCTCCGGCACTGAGATTATTATTGGTTTTGTTAGGAGCAGAACAAAATTTGTTGAATGATATTTTTCTTAAAGGACTAAACATATTTTTGGCATGTACTTTTCTGCACACCTACAATTTTTTTAGTTCGTTTCAATAAATTCAAAGTGTTGAAAAGAAAGGAAGCTGTTAAGATGATAATGCACGCCTTTCAAATGTAGCGTAATAAAATCATTAAGTTGCAAATTTAACGTTCTTTCTGCAAATAATGAAGAAGATTATACTGTTTTAAACGTAAAAAATCTGTATGCATGTTATTGACAAAGATCGTCTCTTGGATTTCCAACTGATTTGCTTTTCCTTTTAAATGGCAACATAAGGTAATGTACAAAACATAAAAAATAGAGATTATTAAAACTATATATTTTTGTATTGTCCTACCTTGAGATTAGGGCCATTTCTTGCGACACATACTTATTAAAACAGATTATTAAAACCAAATACCAAAAACTGCAGGATATGTAACATGAGATTGGAAATGTTAAGTGAGATTCTATCTCCACCCAGGTGAAGGACAGTCTCCTGCAAGAGATGGATGTGCAGGTGCACTACGCGGACTCCAAGTGTGACATCGCTCACGGCATCAATGGCGCCATACAGCTACACAACAAGGGTCACGCGGACGTGTTCCTGGGCCCTGTCTGTGACTACGCAGCAGCTCCTGTTGCAAGACAGTCTGTGTATGTGGTTTTTATCGGTGTTTTTTTCCTTATTTGTTATTCTATAGCATACTAGCACTGAACGCCCTCATGGTATTGTTTTAGTAGTCTAGTAATCGAATCGGTACATCATTTAGTACATTGAGGTTTAAGTTAGTATTTATTTGCCTTGTCGTGTTGTTGTTGTTGTTGTTGTTGTTGTTGTTCATGTTGTTGTTGTTGTTGTTGTTGTTGTTGTTGTTGTTGTTGTTGTTGTTGTTGTTTTCGCTTTTTTCTCACCCCATCATTTTAATCAGCCAAATTAATTAACTTCCTTTAAAAAGAAAACAGTTAGAAAGCTACTATTCGGGTGAAGATACGCACCATTATGATATTTATCATTTTATGAATTACAGCATTTTTGTCAATGGTTAATTGCTAGCAACTAAATAATAGCAATGAAATTAACAATTTAATGGATAATTTGAACCTATATGGAAGGTCTCTTTATAAGTTAACAGTTGTTCCTATATGGTGTAAATAAAGTAATTCTCATTTAGTGAGACCACCAGAAAAAAATAGAACCAACAACATTGACAATGATCCATATTATATATTTGATTATTTTCAAGCTGCCTTTAAATTTAATACTAGACAGGCCAGCTATATCCTCACACCTATCATATGACAGACCTACAAAGCTTAACACTCTTTCTCTCTTAACAAAATCTGACATCTCTCTTACCACCAAATGATAAACTATTATTGACCTCATGGTCTTATTTTTATTTTACCATTCTCAGGTTCTGGGACACGCCAGTCCTCACTTACGCCCAGGCCAAAGATTTCAGAGCCGAGAAAACTCTGTCCAAAGTGACCCGAGTGGGCAACGATTTTTTCCAACTTGGAGAATTCATGGAAGCAATGGTTAGTTTTTCTTATCGCAAGAACTGAATCTCTTTCCTTGGTTTAGGCCTCCATAGATTCTCAGGGAGGATTCTTATACGGCGACAGGATACCGGATGGTTGGAACTGGACTAGTGGCACTTGACACTGACACTGATACTGACACTGACAATGACATTGACACTGACACTGATGCTGACACTGACACTGACACTAACACTGGCATTGACACTGACACTGATGCTGACACTGACACTGACACTGACACTGATGCTGACACTGACACTGACACTTATACTGACACTGACACTGATGCTGACATTGACACTGATACTAACACTGATACTGACACTGATACTGACACAGATACTGACACTTATACTGACACTGATACTGATGCTGACCTTGACACTGGTACTAACACTGATACTGACATTGACATTGATACTGACACAGATACTGACACTGATACTGATACGGACACTGACACTGGTACTGATGCTGACACTGATACTGACACTGACACTGACACTGATACTGACACTGATACTGACACTGATACTGACACTGACATTGACTCTAACACTGATACAGACACTGACACTGATATTGACACTGACACTAACACTGACACTGACACTTATACTGACACTGATACTGACACTGACACTGACACTGATACTGACACTGGCACTGACACTAATACTGACACTGACACTGACACGGATACTGACACTGATACTGACATTGACACTGGCCTTGACACTTGCACTGACACTGGTACTGACACTGACACTGAACGAACTAGACTAACAGGAGAAAATCCGATCCGACCGGCAAGTGTTTATTAGTTTTGTTGCTTAGCGTCCAACGTAAGCGGCTTAATTGGTGGGTGGCTCCTAAGACCAACATGCTGCCAGTCAGAGACAGATAAGGATTACCATGAGTCCAGTCTTAGCCGGTCACATCTTACTGACATCGGCCCGACCAGTTGGAGGACCTAATCGGAAAAATAAATGTTTTACTGATAGTGGGGAACAAATTACCTTCCAATTGGGAGACTCACACGCTTCACCACTTGCTCGAGTTACCCCCGCCCCTACATCGATCGACCAATCGGGGAAATGAACCAAGATAAAAAGATCATTTAAAACAATGTCCCAAAATTAACCTTTTAGGTTAAGCTATAATTATATTCCAATAAAATATTCGCATAACAAACGTAGGTAATGCTCAAAACGTAAAATCTTGAGCTATGTGAACGTTCGTATTCAAGATTGAAAGCTTTATCATTGCTTAGTCTTGTACCTTAAACCTTAGATTTCTGTATCACTTTATCGTCTGCGATATTAAAAACACATGCCTCTTATGGAAAAAAAGGCAAATGAAAGGGTATTTATTGGACAAAATTTAGAAATGATGTAACGATTAAAATATATGTGCTTTTTATTGTTCATTCTAACAGTTCAAGCGAAACAACTGGCGTAACTTCACCATCATCTACGACCCCTTTGCCTGGGACCAGCTGATCGACAAGATGGCGCATGTGATGGCTGAGAGTCTGCATCGCACCGTGTTCCAACTGAGGGCCTACTACTCGGCCTACTACAAGATCGACCTGAACACAATCGACTACGAGCAACTTCTGCTGGAGCAGGTGGGAACCAAGTTTGCGGGTGAGTGGTTAAGTTGTTGACAGCTGCTGCATTTTGTTGTTCCTTATAGCTAGGAATGAGTGAGACTGTGGTTGGAGCTTGGTTTAGTGGGTTGTTACTTAAAAGAGGGGTCGGTGTCAGTTTAATGTGACCGGCTGAGACAGGAGTCATGGTATCCCCGTCCTTCTCGTTGTGGCAGCCCATAAAATTGTCAGACATCAGTCTTGGGGTTCGTGCATAGTATAGCCTATAAAGTGGCGATGTTGGACGTTAAACCAACTCAACAACAACATGTTACTTAAAGTTGGGTTGAGTGAGAGTTTTAGGTTGTAGCTTGATGTTGTTGCTTGTGGCTTGGTTTAGTGAGTAAACAGGGAAAATAGAAAACACACACACACACAAAAACATAATTTATTGGCAAGATGTATGCGATAGTATGGAAACACAATATGTAAGAGCGGGGTTTTAGAAATATGTGTTTACGGGTGGTGGTGGGAGAGGGGGAAAGAGAGAGAGATAGGGAGAGAGAGAGAGAGAGAGAGAGAGAGAGAGAGAGAGAGAGAGAGAGATAGGGAGAGAGAGAGAAAGAGAGAAAGAGAGAGAGAGAGTTATGAGAGAACAAAAGCTGGACGGCCACCTAAATGATGTAATACAATCAGTCCAAAAACTCTTTAAACATATCAGCTAGGAATTGTTTTAGCGATGCACTTAGCAACATTTTTGTCCCACTATTTCTGGTGGCACACGATATCCTGTTTTACGTAAACAGTCTGTTAGTCATATGTATCGACTTTATGTCTATGTGTTTTTGTATTGTCAAAGCCTGTGTAAGCAAAACATACGAAGTGTGCAAAAAAACTGTTTTATCTTCGAAAACATAATTGTGATCCAAGCACATGGTGGTCAGCTACATTTGTGATACTTTAGTTTAAATAACGTTTGCTAATTATGGAAAATAGTAGGAATACGTAGGCCTGATACGCCTGCTAGTAGAGAATTCGAGGTCTTGAAAAATGTGCCTGTGTTGCTAAAAAACAATTGAAAAAAGGTTTACTTATTACAGGAAAAATTATATTACTACAATGTTGCCGAGACTAACGCCATTACGAGGGCATTAAACTTTTCTCCCACACTTTCAGTGATTACGTTAAGTAATGTAACCCCTAAAACACATTGGTTCTCCTCTATTTAATGTTTAGTTCCCTTGGATGAATCTCCCGTTCTTTATATTCAATTTTTTTTCGACTGGGTATTGCTAGTATGGAAATATCTTTTTTCTCTCCTTGTTTAACTAGCTTTTGCTGAATAAAACTCAGCACTCGAGCAATAACTTTTTTTTAGATAGGTAAAATACAGTAGCTGGAGAAATTCTAATTTCATTTTTAGTTTCATGTTCAAGGGAAGTAACCCACATAGGTTTTTGAGCCGCAGTGATTTTTTTGCGTTTAGTTCCCTTTTCTAGCGTTGATTCTTACGGTACTATGGAATTTGTTATTTAAAAAAATGTAATGGTAACAAGGTGCCTGAAATGTAATAATGGTGTTATCTTCATTTAGATTTGTGGCTTTACTGCCTCGGGGAGCAATTGTTGTCACGACAAAAACTCTACGTTGCGCTACCCGTTGAAAGCCTATGTTACTCTGACTCCGCGCTAACTCTCGTAGATCAAACTTGTGATTCATAAATGTTGATTGCAATTTCTTTTAATCCGTCGCATTTCAAATAACTGTTAACCCTAAATTTGTCTTTGTATATAACTTTGATCCAATCTATAACAAAACGGAGACGGGTAATATTGATTACCACAAAAAAGTTAAAATAACCGAGTTTCTTTCAAATATTTTAAATATGAACTTGGTCTTGTGTGAATTATCTACACGTCGATTGTTTAGTTTGATACATACTTTCATTTACAAAACGTCGGCTGGGAAAACAGTCTCTCTTGAGACTTACTCAAGTTAAGCAAAATTATAGAACTGTTTTGTTTGTTTTTTTTAGAAGATAAAAAAGTTCTCTAGTCATTGGTATTTTCTTTTGCGTCTTGTAGCATTTAATTTTCTCTGTTGAATTCCGCCTTTCCTTGATTTAATAAAAAGGATTTAGATTAAACAATTCAAGCAGAAGATGAATTTGATTTTATAATGTGTTGACTTTATTTACAAATGGAAAAATAGGCTTTAAAAAGGACTCGCAAAAATTAGAAAAAAATATGATTTTTTATTGCAAATCAAATGACTTCGTTTATGAACATTCAACAAAAATTCAAGGTGTTTTTCAAACTCATCTTCACGTTGATATAACCTGAATAGAAACTATGACTTTACGACCCCCCCCCCTCATTTTTTTTGCCTTAAACAAAAATAACAATAAGACAAAACTTCTTACAGACAGTCCTTCTTTTAATAATTATGAATATAATTATGAAGATAAGGACATTTTTGGGTATTTCTCTTAACTTTTTAGCTAATAAAAAAAGGCTGCCCATTTAATTTAAAATTGTTTTCTCTTTTGTAATTTTCGTAGAAGAAGCTAATGGGTCTGCTACCTGTATGAGAGGAATTTTAGACAAAGGAATGTAATTACACCACCCCTTTTCTCTTCATTTTAATTTAAAGCTTGAAAGCATGGGTGTTAGGAAAATAGATTGAGACAACAATTACATAAAATGACAAAGATTTTTAAAGGCAAAATGACAGATGAAGGAAATCAGAATTTAATCTTTTCTAACAACTGACATTCATTTTTTCCCTTATCTCTATGTTCTCATTTTCTACATTCATTATATTTCTTCAAATTAATATTCTCTATTAGGTTTTCTTTTCTTGAACGCAATCATATTTCTTAAAAAATAATTATGGGAACATCGGAAAACAACAGTGACATTAGCTCCCGAGTCGGAGCTATACCGACACAAAGCAATATTTGAAGACAGAAAATGAAATGTGCAAGTTAATCAATGAAATGCCAAAGAAAGAAAACAAAGTTAGAAAAATATAAGAGTCTGAAGAGAGAGAGAGAGAGAGAGAGAGAGAGAGAGAGAGAGAGAGAGAGAGAGAGAGAGAGAGAGAGAGAGAGAGAGAGAGAAAGAGAGAGACAGAAAGAGACAGACAGACAGACAGACAGACAGAGACAGACAGACAGACAAACAGGAAGATAGACAGAGACAGAGACAGAAAGAAATAGGCAAAAAGACAGATAAGCAAAGAGAAATAGAGAGAGAGAAAGGGAGAGAGAGAGAGACAGACATACAGACATACAGACAGAGAAGGGGTGAGATATCCTCTTAGAGAACTTAATGAAGATAGACAACTATACCGAGGGATAGACAGATAGAGAGTCAGATATAATTACAGAAACAGAAATTCAAAATGATGTGTACGCCGTCAACACAATATAATTATAATTTGGAACAAAAACTAGGTGCAATAGCTTTTTGAGTTTAAACGATTTAAATTTGATGAGCAAAGATTTTTAAAATTAATTATTGTAATTGACAAGGATCGTTGAAAGTGTTGTTCTCTACAAAGACGTGTCGTAAACTCTCAGGATTTGGTGTGTCATCAGCTTTAATTAGGAGGGTTCACCGCCACCTTGCATAATTGTACTCTTTCTAGAGATATTTGTTGTGTACTCCTCCTCTCTATCTAATTTTCTCCCACCCCCTCTCTCTCTAGCTGTTTTACTTCCCATCCCCTATCTTCTTCTTCTTCTTCTTCTTCTTCTTCTTCTTCTTCTTCTTCTTCTTCTTCTTCTTCTTCTTCTTCTTCTTCTTCTTCTCTCAGGTTTTGTTTTATGAATCCGGCCTTCGGTTTATCGGACGCAGCAAAATTATAAGCGTCTAATGTTTATACTATAAGAAAAAGTACATTTATTTTAACAATTAACCACTTCTTTAGAAAATATTGTAGCTTATCCTCGACACAGGTAAAATAGCCTCTGACCGGTCTTGGGTTTATCGGACGCAGCAAAATTGTAATCGCCAAATGTTTATACTATAAGAAAGAGTACATTTATTTTAACATTTAGCCACTTCTTAAAAAAATATTGTATTTTATCCTCGACACAGGTAAAATAGTCTCTGCTAAATTTAGCAAACCATTCAATTCTCTCACAAACCTCGGACTTCTCTGTGTCAGATAATAGAATTAATAATTAAGGACTAAGCCACAATTGTCAAAACGCCTCTAATGAGTAACTTCCCATCTTCATAAACTTGGCGATTTGAAGCTTTTAACTCACCCCGACAGTGGATACACCCAAAGCTATGATCTGATCCTAATGATGAGACATAAAACAGTTTATCTTCATTTGCTTGGTACTCTCATCAGTGAGGCCAGGTATGTTCAAACTTCAAAGGTAGAAGCAGTCCCAGGTTTATCATGTCCAGTAATTGCCTCACTAAGTCGCTCGATATTAGAAAAATGAAGTGGTGTGATTATTGTGGTGTTTTTGTTTTGTTTTTTTTCTTCTAGTTTTTTTTCTTTTTTTTTTTGGATAGATCATTAACAATTACGGTTGATGTCCAGAAGGCTTAGAAAGTTATGAAGGTAGAGAATTATACGTACTCCCCCATTGCCTTTACAGTAGCACAGCTTTATATAAACAGAAATTCAACAGCGTCCAGGTCACCTATCTAGGTCAAAATAAACCATGGCGTAGAAGGTTTAGGTTCGAGTGTTGTTCCTAATAAATCAGGTTACGCTAAATTAGCTAACTTTATATTTACGTACTTGTACTTCTTGACATGTCTTTCTCTGTTAACATCGTCGTATCATCGACTTATAGGTCAGAAAATAAATTATTATTTATTTCTAAAAATGCACTGGTCAAAGCTATCGACACATCTTTTTACAGTGCGAGTATAGTATGTAAATCTAGACTCAGACTCTCATCTTAGTATTGCACACTAAAAAGTTATTTCAAATTATGTTTAACATTTATGATAAATTATTATAAGCAATACAAAACTCTTCTCAAACTATGCCATACCATTTTTTTTTGGCTGTCAACATAAAACAGTGTCTTAGTTAAAACACGCTCACCTGTCACCTTGTAGACCGCTAATGAGGTATGTGGAATATGAGCACGGGCTACAACATCTCAAGAATGGGGACACAGTTCCCTCTTTGTCTCTTGTAAGAAAGTCTAGACTTAAACTGGGCCACTCTGTTCGAATTTTTCTCCTTAGTTATAATATTATTCTAGAGGTATTGCATCGTTTTGTTTTAACCTTTTTATGTTTTTGTTACTGCTGCTGTTGCTACTGTTGTTGTTGTCGATGCTGTTGTTATTGTTGTGTTTTAGTTGTTGCTGTCGTTGTTGTTGTTTCGATTGTTATTGTTGTTGTTATTGCTGTTGTTACTGTTGTTCTTGCCATTGTTGTTGTTGTTGTTGTTGTTGTTGTTGTTGTTGTTGTTGTTATTGCAATTGTTGTTGTTGTTGTTGTTGTTGTTGTTGTTGTTGTTGTTGAATCTGGTAGCATTATTTTCGTACACCTCTATAATAAGTATATAAACAAGAATCGTAAATTTAATATAAAAAAATACATCCACGCCACTTAATTACTTAGGAGGAGTTTCGGAAGTAGATCGCGTTACATAAGATGCCATTAATTTTTGTTTTTTGTTTTTTGTTTATGTTTTTGCGGGGGAAGGATATTTAAAATAATATTATTTTGTCTATATATCATGATATTAAGTCTAACTGAAAAATTTTAAATTTTTGATACCACAAAGACATTCTGGTGTCAGTGGCTGGTGAGTTGAATTAGATCGATCTGCTCACACCCACCTTAAACTCTTAGTGTCCTATCCATCTCCCTATGCAGCTTCCTCAGGGAATTCCTTCACACCACAGCCTGTTAAAATAGCCGGCATGTCAACATGCCACAATAGGGCGATGTTTCCCATCTTTTCCCGTACGTGGAGCTATAGATTACAGGGCCGGACTTTTTGCCACGGCATGGGAAGGTTGTCTCTTTAATGGAGAATATTAGAGGTTAGCTAAGTGCGGTATAAATACATAGCTGTCTAATTGCTGAAACCATAGCAACCAATTCTGTAGGCGCTATCGGTTTTTGTGTTGTTTTTTTTTGGTCTTTTGAAAAATCCTTCTGCATAGGACTATTATTTTTCCTGCAACTCTCTCTCTCCCTCTCTCTCTCTCTCTCTCTCTCTCTCTCTCTCTCTCTCTCTCTCTCTCTCTCTCTCTTTCTCTCTCTTTCTCTCTCTCTCTACCTTCTCTCTCTCTGTCTGTCTGTCTCTCTCTCTATCTATCTATCTATCTATCTATCTATCTATCTATCCATCTATCTAACTATCTATATGCTTTTCTATTCACCGATAAATTAAACCCCCTAATTTTTCCCACGTCAAAACTATGGATCATATTGCTAGTATAATTCTGTTTCGCACTGTGCAGTTCATACCAGTGTCCCAAATATAGCTGGTTTAGTCAATATGAAAAGTCATTTTAACAGAGGTGTCTACTCAGCTTGATTGGCCTGCCATTGAGAACCGTATCAAAGCTGAATGAATTATATATACACTCGCTCAGGCTGTCCCGATTTGATGCATTGAGATAGACGACGATCGAACCACTATTTATCTCACACACACGGCAGTATTACAGCCTTTGCGTTCCACAAAACGATACCGAATGATACAATCAGCCCCTTAGGCATATAGTTGTATGATCGTTTATTGGTTCTTTAAGTCTAGGTTAGAGCTCGTATATTGGACGCCGATGCTGATTTGATTAATTATCGTCTTTGTTTTCGCCATCCAACCAATTAGCGCAAGGTCTCGAGTCACTGTCTTACTATTGAGAATCTTAGTGTTCTCATTGACCTCTCAGGATTTGGGCCACTTTCTCTCCTGGCAATGTAGGCCAAATATGTCATAGTTTTTGGCTTATCACCTACGCGTAATCAAAATGCAACTTTGGAAAACACATCAGCAGCAGCAACAACAACAGTTGTAGAATTATCGACATCCTTCCCATTAACAAAGATAGCGACAACAACAACTGTTAAAACAATAGCAATACAAGCAGCAAACAACAACAATGCAACAAGAGGAATATTTTTTGTTGAAAAGTATTTTGCAAACGCGGAGCCCCTTGAAGCGCGGGGCCCAAGTTAGTCCCAGCTATGTAGACGTTGAATGTTTGTTGTAATCTAGATCTTTCTGGTTTGTTGCGATCAATGACTTTTAAATACAGGTCATGTCACGTTACCGACATAAGAAGTCATTGTTGACAAGTTTATTTTGTTTAACGTTTTTAGTGTCTGTTGGACACGTTGACTCTCGTAAATCACACGCAGTTCCATTTTACACACAATGCACATGTGTTTTAGTTTTCATGTTGTTATCGTAAATCACACGTCATTCCATTTTACACACAATGCACACGTGGTTTAGTTTCCATGTTGTTCTCGTAAATCACTTTTATCTTTGACCCACGTCGTTCAGTTTCACACACACAATGCACATGTGTTTTAGTTTTCATGTTGTTGTTTGTTTGTTTGTTGTTTTTTTTTGTCCAGTGACACAGCCAGTTTGTGTGAGGATCTCGAAAAATAGATTAAGTTTTTCTTACAAATCAAACCACTTTAAACTCACTGCCGATGACAAAGCTCTGTTGCCAATTCTCTCACACTAATTAAAACTTTACACTGATTCATGCTCGTTTTCAGCCGTTTTTTTTTAGTTTAAAACAATTGTGCGAACCAAATATGTCATTTTTTTCATGTGGACTAAATCCCAGCCCATCTCCTTATCTTATTTCCAGTCTCTTTTCTTTTTCTCTCTCCCACTCTCTCTTCCTCTTTATCTCCACGTGCCTATATTTCCTTTCTTTTTAAATCTCCTTACTTTTTTATGAACCTCTTAGGTTATCATCACCGTAACATTAATCCGTATTATATTGTGCCTGTCTTAAACTCATCTTTCCAGTAACGTTTTTTTAAACTTTCGAATCATACTTTTTACCTTCTCTATGCCCTCTACCCCTATAATTAAGCATGTTATTGCTAGATTTTTATAGGATATTCAACACCCAAATTCGTTAACCCAAGACATGATTGATAACATCTTTGCCTTTTCACACAACTCGAATTGGTTAATTTTGTCAACTGCATAGCGGTCTTAAAGCCTTTAAAAGCACTTCATTATTTTATAATTAGCTTGGAGAATTATTGTTATTTGTCTCGCAAATTTAATACAGGCAGCGTTAATTTGGATTTTGTATGCTTTATTTTACAAAGGCATATTTTTGTCCGTCATTATAATTAATTCAGGCGCTACTTCATAGAAGCACAAACGGATGGCACTAATCGTTGCCTTTGATCTCAGGTTTATAAAAATATTTGATATATTTTCTCAGCTTAATTATTTTCCCCCTGTTATATTTATTTCTCTTTCTCTAATTAATACAAAGAAGAAAAGGAAGCGCGTTTTAACTTTAGGGTTACATTGACACTGTTGACAAAAAAAGATATATTGTTTTAACGTACTTTGATTCTCTGTAGTGCTCAATATAAAAAATGGTTACACAAATAATATAAACATCCGCTTGAGAGACCAATTGAGTCTTCGTGGAAAATAATTTTGCAACACTGTTATTGTCTTTTGAAGCTCTTCAAATAAGAACAATGCTTAGACGTCATGTTTTAAGGACAATCGCTATTTCACATGGCCGACTTATGTGTCATACAGAGAGTGTGTGAATATATGGACATAGAAAGAGAATGATAGAAGAGTGGTAACAATACATTTACAAAGGAAGACGAGGTAGAGGAATTCAGATAGATAAGGAAAGCAAGAGAGAAAGAGAGAGAGGAAGAGGGAGAGGAAGAGAGAGAGAGAGGAAGAGAGAGAGAGACAGAGACAGAGAGAGAGATATATATATAGAGAGAGAGAGTTAGAGACAGGCAGACAGGCAGAGAGAGAGAGAGAGTGAGGGACAAAGAGATTGAGAGAATGCGTGAGAGAGATTATGGAGGAAATGTAATACAAATATCAAAATATCAGAGAGGCAGAGATGAAAACCGAGAGAGAGAGAGAGAGAGAGAGAGAGAGAGAGAGAGAGAGAGAGAGACAGACAGACAGACAGACAGACAGACAGACAGAGCGATAGAGAAAAGGGAGTAGGAGAGAAGATGAGA
>RQTK01000054.1:684010-736842 GCA_003991915.1 Elysia chlorotica | reverse complement strand
TCTCTCTCCCTCTCTCCCTCTCTCTCCCACTCTCTCTCTCTCAATCTCTCCCTCTCATACTTCCTCTCGTTCTCTCAAGCATGTAGTTGTTGCGTTATAGTGTTTACTCACTGGCATTGAGAACCGCCTCAGCCTGGCGTCAGTGCGACCCCACCCTTATGAATGGGACGATGTATGTGGTTCTATAGTTAGTTCCCTTGTACTAGTCAAACCATCAGGCCATAGCCAACATCTCCCAACTGTGTCCGGAAGGAGATGAAGAGCTTCGACCACACCAGTTAATTACTCACATCCGGACGGTACGGGTGTGTCCCGTCTCCGAGCGGGTCACTGGTTACGGGACCCGCTGCAGAACTAGTCATGTTTGTAAAAGAACTTGCAAAACATAAACAACAAAAACAAAACAAAAACAAGAACAAAAACAAACAGCATACAAGTCCAAGGATGTCTGATGAAGTACTTTTATGCCATTTTTTATTACTCTTAAGAATTATTTCGGGCTAGTCATACGATATCTGACTGCAAATAAAATTTCCATTGTCTTTTGTTGTTAAAGGACGAATTTTTTCTTTTTTATGTAAATTAATGGAAAACTTTGTGCGTCCCATTGTGTTTGAAACTCGTACATTTTTCTTAAGTTTCTAGCTTGTTATGGTTTCGCTTTTGTGTTTTGATTTTTTTTACAGAAAAACACGACAACCCACTAAAATTTGGTTTTTCTTTGCCGTTTTTCTCCACGTAACAATACACGCATTAAGTTATCGTTAAAGCAACGCGTACGAAACAGTGTCCTATGATTAGTTTTGATATGATATAAACTACTGTCTAATATTTTGTGTATCTTTCCTTTTTTCACTACAAACACTTGTATTAAAAAAAAAGAGTATTACTATTCTTGACTTAAAAGTTAACAACTGAAAATTTTTCGAATGACACACAGAGCGAAAAATAACTTTTTCTGTCTCACCCGGTCACATTATACTGACATCGAACAATCCAGTAGACAATGAAATCCATTGAAAAGTGTGCCCGATCTTAATTTTGAGCTCTTCCTAATGAAAACCCAGCTGTCCATAATAAACTGTTTGGGAATTGGACCCAAAATGGATTTTTAAATGATAACAAATAAATAATAATATAAATTTTATTTACATTTCTTTCAGCACTCTGCCCATAATTCACAATATATTCACCATATATAATTCACAAAAAAAACGTTGCAGTTAACATTATTGTGCGTCGATTGGCAAGATTTAGTGTGTATGCATTAGGATTGAACTAGCGTCTTTGATGTGGTCCGGATTTTCCCAATCGAGATTGCAAGTCACTCAAAGGTACTTAGTACCGTAGTCGAAAACCTTCTTGTTTCCGGAAACGTAGTGGTCTAGTGATATAACCGTTTCCTCTTTGAGTGGAAAGGCTATTCTGTGGATCCACAGCATCAACAAGACAAGAGTTCTAATCCCACCAAGCGAAAGCATTTATTCAACCATTCCCATTCCAGCCTACTTCTAAACACTGCTGAAAAACTACCTACAATTCCTACCTACATAACTATTATTCTAGTGGTCTGCATTTTCTAAGTCTAAATCGTAGTAGTAGTAGTAGTAGTAGTAGTAGTAGTAGTAGTAGTAGTAGTAGTAGTAGTAGTAGTAGTAGTAGTAGTAGTAGTAGTAGTAGTAGTAGTAGTAGTAGTAGTAGTAGTAGTAGTAGTAGTAGTAGTAGTAGTAGTAGTAGTAGTAAAAATAGACTTAGTTGATCAAGTAAAAAATTAAGCTGTAGTATTTGCTATCGTTTTAATTATGTTGGCTATAGTAACAATAGTAACAAAAATACACCATCACCTTAGTAAGGTATTGACATTTTCATTACGATAGTTGGGGCAATGAGAATATTTAACTTTGAAGATTCAAACATTTGGAATGAAATTACTGAAGGACTAATTACAAATCCTGAACTGTTAAAGTAAAAAACAATTCTTAGTTGTAGGCCTATTCGCTGTAACAATGATACAAAAAACCACATTGCCTTATTACGGTATCATTATTTTCAGAAATATTTTTTGGAGAAATGAGTATGCTTGCATTTTCGAAAAAAAAGAAGATAAAAAAGGAAAGGACAGCATTAAAACATATTTTTAAAAAAACACCAAACAATCATCTACAACAAAACAAAAACAACAGCAACAACAAATAATAAGCTTAGATTTTATCATTATAACTATACTAATGTGCCAATCATTTTTGCTTTTCTTTCCACATGTTCATCTAATCTCCAACGCCATGCCTTAAAGGTAAGTACAGCTCTGTAGGCAATATTTGCGTCTTTAATGTTTGTCGTGTTGTTATGTCTCTTCCTCTCTTAATTAATTTCTTACAAACTGTTTTTTTGTCTGTAAACATTTCCACTTTATTATTTCAATCTCTTAGAACTAAAAAAAAAAGGTTCATGTTAGTATTTCTATAATATATCAAACATGTTATATGTTCCGAGATTCAAACACTTCAAGAATACTCGCACCTGGAGTTGATTAATTTAATCACGGTAGTCTGCACCAGACGCCCTCAGTCACTGCTTCTTCTTTTCTCTCACTTCGCCAACTTGATTAAGAACATGATTGTTTTAAAAACTCTCTGAATTGGAAAATTGATCCGGATTTTAATTATTCCAAGAAAGTGCAGTGTCGGAGATATTAAAGGTGGTGCACTGCTGTTATAAACTTCTACCATCTTTACTTATTACTCCGCGAAGCTTAGACGTAATGCAATTTGATTGGATGATGATACGCAGCGCTGACAATGCAACCACAAACCATAATGTGCAATTACACCAAAACGTCTATGCACAGAAAAGCATCATTATGTAGATACGTTTTGGTCGTAAGATGCGCAACTTTCGGTGCGTAGAGAGTGTATATTGTTCCATGTCGTGGACCTTCTTGGTACAATGGACAGGGTTCCTGGTATGTAGAACACGTTAAATGTAGACAACGGTTTTTAGTTTTTCTCTAATTGTTTGATAGAATTCCTAACATCAGGGTACTGTATTGCATTTTTATTTTGTTGGCTGTCCTATACATAATCGGTGGATAGATATGTGCGATTTAAATATATATATATATTAAGATAGACAGACAGAAATATATAATACATTCCTATTCCCACCATCTTTCTCTATATCTTTTCTTCTGGTTATCTCTTCACAAAATAATACCATAGGTTGAATTTTTTTCCGAAATCTAGAAGATGATGGTAAAATAAGTATTCTTCGAGAGGATTGTCATGACAATCGTGATGACGATTTTAAATTGTGCATCTACTTTGGCAGTAATCGCATTTGCATTCTCGTTCAATTATTTCTTTAGCCACAATGTCTCTTTAAAAAGAAACCAATGTCTCATTTGTAGGTTCAATACATTGTTAATCTGTTTTATAAAACGATAATTATTTTTACACTTTAGCATAACAATTTAAAAATATGGATCCAGCGTAGATACACAACGTCTGTTTTTGAAGCGATCTATTTTTTTATAATTAAAACCTGCCGTTTGTTTATAACCATCTTGATCTGTAAAGGTATGTTTTGGAAAGGGAGACGATTAAAATCGAGTCGACCACGTAAATTATTTGACTCCATCATAGTGAAAACATTACTGTCTCGGTAAATTTATCTTAAATTCTCACAACGCAACTTGACTGAAACTTTCTTGACAAGACTGTTTGAAGTCGTGAACGAGTACAAGACTGTAGAAAAAAAACAGCTTTAAGCTTTAATGAATTTTTTTCACTAACAATCTTACTATTTGTCATTACTTACCTCTGTGTAAATAATTATACTTATCGCAACTTTAGATTGTTCCTTCTTATCTAAGAAATTTCAATAAGTTTTCAATAAGGCTTAAGCTGAGATTTATCAAATGAATGAATGAGATGGACAAATTAAAACAGTGTCTTCTTAGTTAAATTAGATTTCATACCAGACTATAATTGTATGCTTGCTCTATGATAAAAAAGTGCCAATTGCCAAATGATTTTCATAAACCAATTTCATACCCTATGTTTGTACTCCTTGGCATTCTATTAAAAGTATGCGTCGTTTGTGTATCCCAAAAACTTCCAAAAGATGGTAGTGGCCAAAGCTGATATCACTCTCATAATCATGGCACTCTTTGTCTCTCTCTCTCTCTCTCTCTCTCTCTCTCTCTCTCTTTCTCTCTCTCTTTCTCTCTCTCTCTCTCTCTCTCTCTCTCTCTCTCTCTCTCTCTCTCTCTCTTCTTCTTTCTCTCTTTCTCTCTCTTTCTCTCTCTCTGTCTCTCTAGTTATCTATCTCTATCTATCATTCCCTCTTACGCTCTCTCTCTCTCTCTCTCTCTCTCTCTCTCTCTCTCTCTCTCTCTCTCTCTCTCTCTCTCTCTTTCTCTTTCTCCCTCATTCTCTCTTCTGTCTCACTTTCAATTAAGTCCTTTCTTTTACCCCCTCTCTCATATACACTAACTCTCCCTTCACAATTTTTTTTTATCATAGTGAAATAAATCTATGGCTTTTCCTGACTTATTAATGGTCGGATCTCATAGCTAAAGATCATCCTTTTATTTGCGAGGCATTCTATTGGACAATTATTATAATCCAGGAAAAAAAAAGGAAAAAGAAAAGAGACACAAAGAGTGAGAAAGGAGGGCGTTGTGAATACAAAAATGGAAAATCCTATACCTGAGGGAACCTAAGGGGAACAACAAATATAAACGCCAAACAACAAAACAAGTTCAATATGCGTAAAGAGTTATGTCCCTTTTCACTTTCCCGATCATTTTTATGAAAAAATTTTATTGGAAAAAAAAATGGGAATCAAACATTCACTTTAACAAACAATTAAATTAAAAAAAAAAAACAAAAAAACCCAGATGTTATAGTAAAATGCTATCATAGTAATAATATCATATTTTTTTAATTCTATAGTTTTGCATATTCTTGTATATCAGTCATTCAATCTGTGACCACCAAATCGAAGCACCAGCTGCTTTTATGTTAAGTAAAACGTGTTTTGGCTATTGATTTGAACAAAACAATTATAATGTACATTGTCCGTGAAAAGACTTTTATCACAACGCCATATCTCTTAGACATAACGTGTATTAAGATGTAGATTCTAAAAAAAAAATAAGTAGATAATCAAATTGACTGTGTTTTAATAAATTAAAGTATTATAATTCTTATTCTTTTAGTAAAACTTTAATCAATATATATGTAGCTACTTGTTTTAGATGACTGAGACTTACTTCATGGGTCCATACGTTGATTGTGAAAACGGGTGATTACTTGATTAAAAGATAATGAAATAGATGCATGGACAATCAGCATGGTTGTGAAAAACAACGTGATGAGATAATTTTTATAGGCAATAGTAATAGTGAATTATTTTAAAAAGTATAAAAATCGATAATTAAATATCTAGCTAGCTAGATAAATACAAAGTTAGATAGATAGATAATTAGAAAGATATAATAATGAAAAAGTAATTACCTGTAGCGACTCTAGAACTTCGAGCTGCTGCTCACTGCACCCACAGAAAACGTTTCCTGCTGTCAAACAGAAAGAACAAGTCACCTGAAGAGAGCAGCAGCTCGAAACTCTAGAGTCGCGACAGGTAATTAAGTGTATTATTTTTATATCTTTCTAATTATCTATCTATCTAACTTTGTATTTATCTAGCTAGCTAGATATTTAATTATCGATTTTTATACTTTTTAAAATAATTCACTATTACTATTGCCTATAAAAATTATCTCATCACGTTGTTTTTCACAACCATGCTGATTGTCCATGCATCTATTTCATTATCTTTTAATCAAGTAATCACCCGTTTCCATATTCAACGTATGGGCCCATTAAGTAAAGATCCACAGGTAGAACATCGGCTTCTGACGCAAAAGGTCCCGAGTTCGAATCCTGGCGTTGCGTTCCCTACTGGTTGGGTCGGTGTAAGCCGATGTTCTACCCCTGGACCACCGCGCCCCCCGCCGCCGTTGCTCTGTCTAGTGAGTTAGCTTGGCTCAGTTTTTTACCATTTTCTCTCTTTTTCTTATGCATTTTATCTCTAAATCTGAAAAATGTAAATCTAGGGGAGGGTTCACACTGTACAAGATAATCTTTCGAACCATCCTCTAGTGACTCATCTGACGTCCGATTTCATGTTCATCCCTGACGTCTTCTTCCTCTTCTTCTTTGACTACTAACCGTTGACTCTTCAAGTCTGATGATTCTTTAACAACACTGTTACTCTTGTTACATGGCCAGCCCAAAATAAATGCTTGCTTCGTTTTTATTGTATACCTGGTGCCCTCAATTTGTGTCTGCTCTTTAATCCATGAGTTGGCCTTGTGATAAAAGCATTTTCACATCTTCCTCTGGGCTATAGCTAGGCGGTTTATAATTGTCAAACAGAGAGAGAGAAAGAGAGATGGGGAGAGTAGATAGAGAGAGGGAGATAGAGATGGGGAGAGAGTGAGGGAGGGGTCATGGCAGAGCAGAGGGTAGCCGAAATTAAAACGCATCCACGTTTATGATAACCAAAAAAACAAAAACACACAAAAATACACACACGACAACTATTAATGCTCTTTGTATTGAAACAAAAACTTTGCAAGTCAAACAGACAACAAAATGACACCGAAACGAAGACAAATTTTTACAGCAAATTGAAATAAGACAGGCTAACGAAAGCCTGGAGATTAATTACAGCAGCACGGGTCACAACCTAAGTAGAACTATGTCCCAACACCTTCTCTCTTTAATTAAAGCTCAGTTTCACCAGAGATGTAGAAATTATCCTTGGTCTCACCTAGTTCCACTCTTCTCCTCTCACCCTTTGTCATTAATCCCTCTTCCTTTTCCTTTTCTTTTTGTATTTACTGCTTTGCTATTCCAGTGTTCTTGAGACCTTTATGTACGCCATACAAGGATTACATCCGCAGGCCGAATGCCGAATGATTTGCTCCTTTCCCTGTTTCGTTATTTCTTCATTAGTTCTGAACAAACATGGTCGTCCTTCCATATAATGATTATTTTTTCTTCTTTTTGTTGATGTATAATATTTTATCATTAGTGTTCTCCTTTAAATAATAATAAAAACAAAAACAAAAACAAAAAACAACGTCGCCGCCTCTTTGCCTTGTTTGTTAGCCTGTTTTAATTGTTCTCTTCTCTCTCTCTTTCTTTTCCTTTCTTTCCCCTTCTCTCTCTCTCTCTCTCTCTCTCTCTCTCTCTTTCTCTAGGTATCCCTCTCTTTCTCCCTGTATCCCTCTCTCTTCCTCTATCTTTCTAATTTCCCCTTTTTATCGTGATTGTCTTTCTTCTATTCAAATCATTTCTTCATTAAATGATATTTTTATTCTATTTATCCTTACTCTTCATTACAAAAATAAATTCCCTAAATTTTTGTTTTTTTATTTCTGTTTTCTCTCTGTCTTCTTCTTCTTCTTCTTCTTCTTCTTCTTCTTCTTCTTCTCTCTTCTTCTCTCTATCTCTCTCTTTCTCTACCTTTCTAATTGTCCCCTTTAATAGTGATTTTCTTTTTTAAATTCAATTCATTTCTTACGTAAATGCTTTTTTCATCCCATTTATCCTTATTCTTCATCAAAAAAAATAAATTCCCAGAATTTTTATAGTTTTTCATTTCTGTTTTCTCTCTGCATATCCTTATTCTTCATCAAAAAAAATAAATTCCCAGAATTTTTATAGTTTTTCATTTCTGTTTTCTCGCTGCATACCTCAGTTTGTCATTGTCTGTCTGTCTGCCTGCCTGTGTGTTTGTCTGTCTCTCTGTCTTCCTCTCACTCTATCTGTATCTGTTTGTCTGTCAGCCTCTCTCTCTCTCTCTCTCTCTCTCTCTCTCTCTCTCTCTCTCTCTCTTTATCCGACTATCTCAAAATTGAAAGCAGATTTCGAATCCGTTGAAAATTAGTTATTTCTTTACCCTGTCCATTCGCAAACAAAATGAGTAATTCCATAAGCTTTTAAACTAGTCTCCAAGTTAATCTTCTCCGAATTCGTTGCCACATGAAAATGTTATTAATCATTTCCAGCCCTGTGATAATAACCGCATATAAATAATTAGAAGCTAACAAAAGGGCTTATCCTGGTTTGTGTCTATACATGAAACCAACGTTATAACGCTTATTCGTGAATATTTACCTTTCATCTCGCTTGTGCCTAAATTAAACAAACATAGCGGGAAATAATGTTATCCGAACTTCTCAATCTTGTTTTAATATAATCTTATAATGTTATTTCCCTATGTTAAGTGTCATTTTTTAATTTTCGAAGTTCCTAAGCAGTATTTTTAACACACGGTAAAATTTTGCGTTTTTGTATTTTCCGGGACAATTTGAATCGCATAACATAACTATTACATACTAGATTTTACGGAATATCGTAGTTCCTCTTTCCCATCTTCGTACAACTCTCTGTATTAATAATAATTTCCCCCCTTATCACAACACAAGAGCATAATTGTTCTGTTCTGAAAATACTTTTTTAGGACTCTCCAATTTATGTTGTTAGGTAATCAATGACTAATCGATAATGCAATAATTCTTTCTCCACTGCCTGAGCTCTTAAGTTAAATATTCATTTAGGAACGAGCTTTCGATTTAATTTGATGATCTGATAGACATCTCTTTGTAAACACGACATAAAGTGTGGCATAAAATAAAACAAGATAGAATGATTGAATGATTGAGAGGTTTTCGACAGCAGTATTGCGCCCTCAAAACTTAGCATCATATAAAGCTATATATATATATATAAACAACCAGTGGGTGAATAGTGTCAGAAAAAATATTTCCTCTTTGAAAATGTCGCATACCATAAGATGTAATGGAAGCAGATAGTGAATGAGTGCGAAATGTTAGAAAACAGTATTGAAGTTTGAAAGTGATGCTTGTTATAAAGCTAAACGACAGTGAATGAGAAGTGTCAGTTACCTGCTATAAAACTAAATAGACACGGGTAGTATGTCAGTCAGTCAGAAGCGTTAAAAGTTGTACTGCAACCTGGGAACCATGCGTGTATTAAATCCTAATAGCCAGAGAGCTACAATATTATTACGCACTCTGAACAATGGTGTATGTTTGAAAGCTGTGTAGGCAGAGTAACCGAATGAGAATTATCACTAAGTAGACCTAGATCAGGTACAGTAACCTGAGAGTGATGCATGTTTCGCACCCTGAACAATGGTGTATGTTTGAAAGCTGTTTAGGCAGAGACCGAATGAGAATTGTCACTAAGTAGATCTAGATCTAGTAAAGTACAGTAACCTGAGAGTGATGCATGTTTCGCTTCATGAACAATGGTGTATGTTTGAAAGCTGTTTAGTCAGAGACCGAATGAGAATTATCACTAAGTAGACCTAGATCTAGTACAGTACTGTAACCTGAGAGTGATGCATGTTTCGCACCATGAACAATGGTGTATGTTTGAAAGCTGTGTAGGCAGAGACCGAATGAGAATTATCACTAAGTAGACCTAGATCTAGTACAGTACAGTAACCTGAGAGTGATGCATGTTTCGCTCCATGAACAATGGTGTATGTTTGAAAGCTGAGTAGTCAGACATCGAATGAGAATTAGCACTAAGTAGACCTAGATCATGTACAATACTGATGCATGTTTGAGTCTGGCTATTTATAGATTAGACGGGGAGTTAGTGAGAAGTGTATGAAACCCGTGCAGGTTGCGAGAAAGACGCACCGGCTCGCCGCGACTAACGACTCACAGAGCTAGGGGGAGAAGGAGAGAGTGAGCAGACAATAGTGCACCCAGCGCACAAATAAACGTCTCTCCCTCGCTCCGCCCTACCCGCCCACAGTCTGTCCGACTCACAGTGTTTTGTCGCCTACCCGCAGTTTAGCGACAGAGTTCAAACTTATCGCGCTTGAATGTGAAGACGTCCTCATTAGCGGGATACTGTTACCTCCATAACAAGCAAGTGATAGTAGGTTTCCTAAACATCGACAAACACCCCGTGTAGTATGGGTAAATAGTCTACTTACCTAAAAGCATGAAAATGTGATTTTCGGGTTAGTGTTTATGACGAATTGAAGAGAAGCGCGCATATCGTTGTTTTTTTTTACTCCAAATGTATGTTCCAGTGTTATGATTCTTTTGAACCGAGATGTTCAAACCAATACAATCCTTTTTATGTGTATAGAAAACTTATTTTTTCAAGTTTGTGATAAATAACACTAAAACCGTATGGCTCGTCGATGATATTTTCTTCCAACAAAGCTTAGGTGCCAGTTATAAATAATTATTGCTAGATAATAAATCTTGTTCGTATTGCCACAGTGTACTAAACCAGACAACCTGTGTCATATCAAGCAAATACTGCATATAGAAACAATTATTGTTAACATAAAAAGACTCTACTTTTGTATTTGTTTCTGATGTCTGGATGCAGTCCAAAGTTAACATTTTAAATTTTAACTCAAAATTGTTTTGTTTTACTCTTTATTTCATGGAGGGCCGAAGGATTTTTAACTCGAATGAAGTATACCTCTAGCCTAAAATTATAAGAATCAAGGTAAAGGAAAAGTGTGTTAAATTTCGAAAGTGCTTTTTCCTGCAAACCCCGCAAAAGAAGCTGTGATAGTGGATCCATCTTATTCCAAGCTATTAGAACGGCAGTGTTTTCAGAAAGACCAGCCGGATTACAGTTTCCGGATTTTTCCGCTGGATTTAAGTGATTTTGTTTTGCGGCTTGAAAGTCTTGAGGAGGGAAAAACGGTTTGTACTGAGTAGACAAAAAGTTTGACTTTGGTAGGCTCTAAAGTATGCTCGCTGACTTCTCTATACTAAATTTAAAGTTGCCGAAATTCCAAATGCTTAAAATATTTTACTTTCATTCTTTCAATTTTCAACCTATATCTTACAACCACCATGCATGTGTCTCCATATCCCTTTCCCTCTTTTTATATCGATCTCTATCTCTAACTTGATGTCTTGTCTCACCTTTGGTGTCTGTCCGTGTATGTTTCCTCGTTAATTAGGTTCTATGATTAGTTGGATCATTCCTAATTACAATGTTGGGCACATTTCCTTCTTTGTTTTAGTTTTTCTTTAGGTCTCGACTTTTAACGCCATTCGTGCATGCGGTCTCATAACGTGGGGCATTGTTTTTAATTTTGTCCTTTACGTCTGTTGTCTGTTTGTCTGTATGTCTGTCTGTGTAACTCCATGTTCATCTGCCTCTGTCTACTGTTTCCCTATGTGCCTGTAATTCTCTCTTTCTCATTTTCTATGTCTCGTCGATGATATTTTCTTCCAACAAAGCTTAGGTGCCAGTTATAAATAATTATTGCTAGATAATAAATCTTGTTCGTATTGCCACAGTGTACTAAACCAGACAACCTGTGTCATATCAAGCAAATACTGCATATAGAAACAATTATTGTTAACATAAAAAACTCTACTTTTGTATTTGTTTCTGATGTCTGGATGCAGTCCAAAGTTAACATTTTAAATTTTAACTCAAAATTGTTTTGTTTTACTCTTTATTTCATGGAGGGCCGAAGGATTTTTAACTCGAATGAAGTATACCTCTAGCCTAAAATTATAAGAAAAGGTAAAGGAAAAGTGTGTGTTAAATTTCGAAAGTGCTTTTTCCTGCAAACCCCGCAAAAGAAGTGTGATAGTGGATCCTCTTATTCCAAGCTTTAGAACGGCAGTGTTTTCAGAAAGACCAGCCGGATTACAGTTTCCGGATTTTTCCGCTGGATTTAAGTGATTTTGTTTTGCGGCTTGAAAGTCTTGAGGAGGGAAAAACGGTTTGTACTGAGTAGACAAAAAGTTTGACTTTGGTAGGCTCTAAAGTATGCTCGCTGACTTCTCTATACTAAATTTAAGTTGCCGAAATTCCAAATGCTTAAAATATTTTACTTTCATTCTTTCAATTTTCAACCTATATCTTACAACCACCATGCATGTGTCTCCATATCCCTTTCCCTCTTTTTATATCGATCTCTATCTCTAACTTGATGTCTTGTCTCACCTTTGGTGTCTGTCCGTGTATGTTTCCTCGTTAATTAGGTTCTATGATTAGTTGGATCATTCCTAATTACAATGTTGGGCACATTTCCTTCTTTGTTTTAGTTTTTCTTTAGGTCTCGACTTTTAACGCCATTCGTGCATGCGGTCTCATCCCTAATCAAACATCTGACTACAAATTCAATTCTTTTGCGGATGTGTAGCATAATGCAATTATTGGACTAAATAATCAGCTGCATGTAGACAATACGACTTTATGATACATTCATTATCTGACAATTGCTCATTGTGCAAAATTTATATTAAGATACGAAATTCTTTTAAGAAAAGATTTATGATTTCGATGTGCCCTAAATTTGTTCATATGTATTTAATTTTATAAATGTACTGTTGAAGCTATGAAACTATTTACAGCATTGCGCTGTGGGCTAAATGAACATAGCACTTCACGCTATCTTCATTTGGTGCATTTATTAATTGTAATAATTGATTAGAAAGATGCGGCATATGGATAGGACGATATGCCTTACTGTTAGAGCGCGCGGGTTTAATTCAGACGTCGCAAGAGGCCAACATAATGTTTCCCAAGTATTCCCGCTCCGACTTTACACGTTTTAAGACCCGTCACAGTATACGGCCATTATTGAGGACATAAGAGATTATGAAGAACGAGAAAGGGCTTCTCTTACAAAGAGACTTCTTGTCTGTTTTCAGTTCAGTTGAAACAACCGACAAATACACAAAAAAATGTTACCGACAAATTTACAAAACAAAATGTTTTACCGGCAACAAAAACTACTGCCTGTGTCAGCTTTACCACTGGAACATAACAAGCCTTTCTACAATGCGAGATTTTCTCATAATAAATCAAAGCTTTAGTTAACTTTAAAAAAAACATGACAGGCAAAAAAATTCTATTCCTATAAAAACTCCCACACTTTATACGGCTAAGAGATTACGGAAAACTAAAACGCAAGACTATATTGAGCAAGGTCAGATAAAGTATTTTAAGTACTTTTTGGGCGTAAGTAAAAACACTGAAAACCGCCTAGTGCTGCGAGAATTTGGTCGATACTCGCTATGGGTGGAAACAAAAGTTATAGTAGTAAAATTTTGGTGTAGGTTTTTGAGGCTTGCCCACTTCCGATTTCCAGGAAAGTGTTACCAGCAACAAAAAATATACGCAGATCTTGGTAGGTTCAATTGGGCATCAACAATTCGAAACATCCTTTTTCACACTGGTTTTGTATTTGTAAGGTATGCTAAAAAATTTGAATTTGAAACCTTTTTATATTCTGGTCTCTGTGCAGCAGCAAAGAATATTTGCTCTTCTTAGAACTCGTAGTCTGTTATAATAATTAATTTCGAAACACCAGTATAATTGTTAACACCATGTATTTTTCTAAGTTTATAACCCAAAAGAAATGTCTGTTAAAATAATAATTAATTTTGAAATACCAGCATCGTTATTTCCAGACTAAGTCAAACAACCCAAACTCTAGCACCGACAGAATGTCTCAATTTTCCATTAACCTTTAAATTTTTGTTGATCATGTGGTATCTATGAGGTTGTTCGTTTTGAACCGTGCACTTGTAATGGATGCAGCTGTGCCGCCATAAAAATCACGATCCCAGATTAAAGCTAGGAGAAGGCAAGCGGCATATACTGCACTTTTAATTGAGAAGGCATACAAATATAATATTTAGACCTGAAATTTGATATAGCAAGATGAATTTCACCAGAATCTTTTAAACATCATCGACCATTTATATCATGTTAAAACAAGATTTTTCCACTTCATGTTTATTGTGTTTACACATAATTATTTGCACATCTTGTATATATTTCCTTATACACTTGAGTTCCCTGTCTTAATTACTTTTCTCTATGATAGTGGCCATTTAGTTTTCACAGTGCAGGTGTTCTTTCTACGTGTATTCACATTAAAAATTGATTTGAAAAATTGTAATAGGCAACGTATTGTCAACAAGAACAACAACAACAACAACAACAACAACAACAACTACAACAACAACAACAACAACAACAACAACAACAACAACAACAAAAACAACAAAAACAACAGCAACAATAACTTTTCAGAAAAAGCTAAGTTACCTGCCATTATAATGGTTATTTGCTAACTTTCCTAAATATTTAAGACCGAAAACTTAATATCTTGTGCCTTTCTAACTTTCGCACAACTCTGTCAATCCTTGTTTCTAGCAAACTTTCACATACACGTCTAAGAAGAAAAAAAGCTACACCATCTAACTGTATTGGTGTATAGATCTATTGTTGTCGTCTTATGGATATGAACGTGTAATCACGACACTTGAGTAAATTAGCAGACAAGACAACTGTTTATGTCCAGTCTCATCGCATGTTTCTCCATAGCAACAATTAGAGAGCCACAACTCTACTTCCCTATGACTGCCTGTCTGGTTCTTGATTCCTGTCGTTTCCATTAAGTTGAGCTGAGGGAGACTCGATTCTCGTATTAAGGCGCCAGTCACGATCACATCCGAAAACGTATCAAGAACAAATTTAAGTGTCGCTAACATTGGAATCAATTTGCAAATAAATGGTTAAGCACTGAGAAGAATTTAGAACTTCAGACATAGTTTAGGGAGATGGTTTGTTTGTTTACTTATCGAGACCAAATTTCACTGTCGCTAACATTGGAACCTCTTTGCAAATAAATGGTTAAGAATCGAGGAAAATTTAGAAGCGCAGACATAAATGTGTGTTTGGGGGAGATGGTTTGTTTGTTTTTGTTTCGTTGGAGAAATAATTATGGAAGTCAGGTGTCAAGTGAGCATTTAGTTGATATAGTGAAAGAGACATCAACACAAAAAATATCCCTTCGCAAGCGACCATCCGTAGTTCCAATGCCTTTTTAATCTTGTAGCTTCAAGAAAAATCTGTGGTTTGCTGTGGAATCGTTTTAGCTATTGAAGAAAAGTTCTGTACAAAACTTGTGATAATAATTTTTCCAATGTGAATGTTAATTGTTGCCCAGCTTTTGAAATGTCGTGTTTTCGTCTTAAGTTTAAAGAAAAGGTAAATTGGTAGATTTTGATCTGCGTTCCTATAAAAATATTTGCAGGCAAATTGAAGGGAACGTAAGGGGAAAAGCCAACAAAATCTAAAGAAAACCCAAAGTATTTCTCCTGTAATGTATAATTTTATACTGTGGGCAAGACACATTTCACAGACGATTAGGTATTCTATTGGTTTCCTAAACTGATAGGATAATACGCACAGGCATTGTGAATATAATACACCTAAAAACTGTTCATTTCCCTTTCCTTGATTTGGCAACAGCTAGTGAAATCTAATCTAGATTAATTTTGTTTAACTCAATAATAGAAAGAACGCTATAATTAACGCTTTTGACCAAGTCGATTGAGGGTCGTCGAATTGGCGTTAATGCCGCTCATATAATCGGAGTGTATAATAAGCGCTTTATAAGATATTTGTTGTGGCAATAAGTACGTCTGTCATTTCACACCCATTTAATTAAATTGCACGAAATGTGTTTCTACGAATGATGAGTACCTGCGGGAAAAATTGATACAAAAAAAACTAATAATTGCAATATTGATGTTTTTTTCTACTATCGTTATTATGATTTCCTCTTTATTAGATATCACTTTATAAAATCTCATTTCACCAGATTCATTAATAATGTTGTAGTTTTGTCAGGGTGCGCATCGGTGCACAGCTTGTTTTAGCGCTCTCGATAAAAATATTAATACTCAAGTTGAGATCCTGTGTTTTTCATGATCACAGATTTTAACCGGAGATAAAGCTGTCAAACAAGTACAAACGGATAAACATTAATTTCGTCGGTGAATTTGTTAAGGTTATCTGTGCCCAGGGGTGGAAAAATCCAACACTTGGGTTTATCTGAACTGATAAATTGCATGAAGAAGTTGCAAAGGAAACCTATGCGGTAGGTTTTCGGTGGATTGAATTACATAACGAACCATGGTAAAACAGGTAGATTATTATGTAGCCTTAGTCCAATATTAAAATTATATAGTAAAAGAAACAGTTCTCATGCGCCTTGGAAATCCATATAGTGCAAATTTTGAAAATATAACATATTTTTGTGGTCTCGTTTTTGTTGTTGTTGTTCATTCTTTATTAATTTGTTTGTTTGTTGTTGTTGTTGTTGTTGTTGTTTTGTTGTTGTTATTTTCTTATAAACCTGTTGCCGTTTTTAATAACTCTAGATATTTCTGCAGATATTTTAACATGTCTTAGAAAAATATAATCCTAGAATTAAAATGCTACCTCAAACTCATAATGACAATTTTACCTTTTTCTTTTCCGAAGTTTAGTGTCGTCATCAAACATTCACATTTTTTTTTTGTTAATAACTGCACGAAGATTGCGCGTAACAACTTCCTTAACCCTTAGGCTATTTAGATAATGACGAATAATTTTGTTAAACTTTACCGTGATTCAGCCTAATATGTCATCTGCGTGCACGTTGAAAATGATACAGAAAAAGGTATTCAAATAGTCATGAGCGCAAACATTTTTCTTTTAGATTATAAGTAATGCTCTCATCGAAGGAGAAAGTTGTTTTCGAGGGCATATCAGTGATTACAAACAATGATAATAATAATATTAATAATAATAATAATAATAATAATAATAATAATAATAATAATAATAATAATAATAATAATAATAATAACATTAATAATAATAATACTTGTAGTAATAATAATACTGATAATAATGATAGCCAAATTAATAATTATTATGATATGACATCTCCACTCCACTGTTGGGGGATGATTTAAAAACACCTCTATGTGTAGAAAATTTGATTTTTTTTATTGAAAAAAAAAAACGCAGAGAGACTTGGTTTAACAGGCATGCATCACACGATTTTAACACAATTAATGTGTGTGCGTGTAATATAAGTTGTATGCAAATGAAAAGGATGAATTATAAATTCAAAGAACTCTCACGATGTTATACAACTTTCAATGGAACATGTTTCTATGAAACGAAGTTTTGTGAAAGAAAGAAATCACATGCTGTATCCGCGGATTTGAAATGTCATCATTCTCTGCTCACAAAGTAACGATGACTTTACCTGAACGCCAGAACACATTCCCATAATCAAAGATAATTATTCCATAGAAAACCTACATGCGATTATTCTATCTTATATCAAAGAGCATGCTTTGTCAGTAAGGCATTATAATCTTTATTCATGTGGATGTTCCTAAATTGTTTCGTGCACCTCTACCAATTTTTCTAAAATGTTCTAGTGGAGTGGATGACAATAATTACAGCTGTGTGAACATGCCAGTTGAACATGATTGCAGAATTTTTTATCTAAAAACAATTTGTACTTTGAAATTTGCGCAGTAATTTGTTATGTGATAGGCTGATTAAAGAGTATCTGATGTTACGTAGTATAAACCGTCTGTCAAAAGGTTAAAAAAATCATTTTAGAGATGCACATACAGAGTAGAGTAGATGACAATAATGACTGTGTCACATTTCTAGTTCAACATGTCTAACACTTGATCTAAAAACAAATACTGGAGGTATGAAAGAAGAGAAATGCGCTTTGCAAAAAAACAAAACTGTTCTAATTTTGGTATATCCAACAATATTCAAACAACACAGACATAAAATTCTTTTAACCTACATTTTATGTTGTAAATCTCAATCATAAAAATAGCTATCAAAAGAACTGAAAGTACTATTAAGTGTGCTGAAATTGTAAAATGAAGTTATGAAAAAATCTAAATAACACCAAAACGTCAGAGGAATTAATAATTTCATTTTTCATAGAAAACAAATAGTCTTACAACAAATTTCAATGCCCTAGTCATGTCTCGGAACAATAGTAAGCTCTACGTCCGATTTTATGCTTTCGCCATGTCGCGTCCACACGGCTTCCATAGCGTCTCTGTATACGTCAGGTCACCTAGCTAATCAAACTTTCATACGCAGGGTAGCAAAGGCAATCCGTATTAAATTCTTGAAATGGTTCGGGCAGATTAACACTTAAAGAACCTTTCTATTGTTTTTTTTTTTCAAACAATGAATTTAGTATTCCACGAAGAAAAAAATATTTCCAATGTTAAGAAAAACACTATACTTGTTATATTTCAGTTTTGTTAGCTGCAAAAAATGATGATATGAGAACTGAAGTTTATTTTTGAAACATTGTTTGACGAAAACTCATTCCATAAATTAATGGGGTATTAATCTTCTTTTCAATTTCATTATTCTCCTCTTAGCGATTTAGCATCTTAGAGGATGTTAAGATTACACATACACTCGGATAACAAAAGCCATAAGCTCATGCAAATCACATTCTTTATCTTGGGGATATCACAATGGTTTCTATGTTTTAAGTCTAGCTTGCGATTTATCTCAAGCATTTTTGTGTCCATTTGTATCTGCTAATCTAGGATTAAATCTTGTTCTCTTATGTGTTTAAAAGAAAGAAAGAAAAAACATAACGGCGTTAGTAATTCATAAGGAATTTAGGAAGCTTTGGAATTTTTGTTTAATCTGGTATCAAATTCTGATCTCTCCTTTGTTGAAAGAGTAGGGACATTTGCAAATTAGAAATATTGAAATCTGAATAAAACTGTAACCGCTTTTTGGTCTGAAATCTTATTAAATTACATGTAATCACTTATTTTTAAAGAAAAAATCTGGGTAATAGAACAGTAGCCTCTTTTTAATTTGTTTTCCATTAAATGCGGTTCCCGATTTCGATTAAAAAAGTACCTCTTTCTTCCCTCCCTTTGTCTCCCTCTTTCTCCTTCTATCACACTCTCATCCTTTCTGTGATCGTTTTTCTTTCGCCCTCTTTATCTCTATTATTTATCTATCAAGGTGAGTATCATGTATCTGTCACTCCCTGGTTCTCTATCCATTTTCTTCTTCTGTTCTTTACAATCCTTCCACCTTACAAACATGCATCATCTGTGTTCAAGTAACGTTCTATGTGTAATTGGAAATGAACACTCACAATGCGGTGTTTTCTCACGCTGGTTTCTGTCAGTGTGGATTTCAATACTGAAAGTAAATCTAAGTAAGAGGGAATTAAGGCAACACTGAACATGGATGTTGGAGCGTTTTTTGCTGCTTTCGGATAAAGCTGTAAAGGCAAATATGATTACATAATTTTAACAAAACAACAAAGCGTTGAATACATTTTGCGCAAATCGTCGCTTTAAAACGATTTCGTTCTATATTCTTATTTTCAATAGAAATAGAACAAAGCCGTTCTGAGCTGATGCTAAGCCAAACACATTAAACAAAATATTCTTACAAAAGGCTGGTCCTTGCAACAAAACAAATCTAAAATTTTCGACTACAGATAGAGAATAAAGTAGGCTACAAACCTAAAACAAATTGACCATTTAATTATATTTTACATCTTCATTAGTTTTCATGCAATGTAAAAAGTATTCAAATGGTTTATACGAGTTTCTCATTACTTATCGCTTTCAAAAACGCTCTTTCATTCGAATCCTACCAAAAGTATTTTATAATTCATGTATCAGGTTACATTAAGTTGCAAGGTGTTTATTGATCGTCACGAATAAAAGCTTTTCTGTTGTGATAAAATATCTGAAATACATAGCTACTGTGGATATCCATTTGTATTATTGTTTTTCGTTTCAGTTGCTTTACAATTTATTGGGCATAAAAGAGCGTTTTTGAAAGCGATAAGTAATGAGAAACTCGTATAAACCATTTGAATACTTTTTACATTGCATGAAAACTAATAAGATGTAGAGTATAATTAAATGGTCAATTTGTTTTAAGTTTGTAGCTTACTTTATTCCTTAGCTGTAGTGGAACATTTTAGATTTTGTTTTGTGGCAAGGACCAGCCTTTTGTAAGAATATTTTGTTTAATGTGTTTGGCTTAGCATCAGCTCAGAACGGCTTTGTTCTATTTCTATTGAAAATAAGAATATAGAACGAAATCGTTTTAAAGCGACGATTTGTGCAAAATGTATTCAACGCTTTGTTGTTTTGTTAAAATTATGTAATCATATTTGCCTTTACAGCTTTATCCGTAATTATAAAATACTTTCGGTAGGATTCGAATGATTTTATGTCTTAATCTCTTCTAGTGCTGGCAAACACAGACGGCTTCTTTTGTGCGCCTGTTTCAATAGTTGACGTTTGTCAGAAACAATATCCTAATTCTCTATGCATCTAATGCTCCAGGGAGAGGTGGTAACGGATTAGGTCTGTCACATGTTCAATAACACACTAGAAGTTCGGACCTCAAAGGCTGAGACCGTTCGTTGGTCTCTTTCCAGGCTTTGTTACACGGCCCAAACATGCAATGTTATGTACGAAAAGAATTACTGTAACAGAGGATGAATGCGTCGAAATAGATGGCGGGATCGATAGATAGAAACAAAAAGATAGAGAAACACAGACAGAAAGACAGTTAAATAGGCATAAATTATGCATGTTATCAAACAAATGTCCGAGTACATAGAGTTAAAATGGTTTTCCTATTAGTTAGAGAATGATAATGTTGATTGAATTGGTTTTAAAATGGGGTTCCTTTTAATCAGAAATAATGTTGAGCGAAATTTTGAAAAAGTTAAACAGAAACTCACCAAGTAACAAAAATCAAACGAGAAACTCAGAACAAAATCCGATAACAATATAATGGTCCATGGTGAACAATGCACCCTTACGACGATTGTGTACTATTACAGGTATTAGATCTTTGACAAAAGCTGTCAATTACTGCCTTCAACTAATTCTTCGCTTTACTTAGTACGAATTACTAGAAGCTAGAGGTAGGCTTAGAGTCGCTATAGTTTTTCTGCCTCTCTTTCTATTATTGTCTCCATCTCTTCTAAAATTGGCAATCACGTTGGCCTTTTTGTCTATCTCTTTCAATGTTTCACATTTGTCAACAGCAACATCTCAATTATTCTATGCTCCAAATTCGCCAGTATGAGGGATAAGGGTTAAAGTATTTTGTACGGCACAGAATCAGTAACACACTAGGACTGTGTGGTTCAAAGGCTACGGTCGTTAGTTGCTCTCTTTCTGGAAAGAGCATGGACTAAGGGGATTACAGATGGTGGTTTTGGTGATAATAGAGGGAAGAAAGAAATATGCAATCAGAGGAAGACAGTCAGGGGGATGAAGAAAGACAAGGAGAGGTAGATAAAAAGAAAACAGCAGAAAGCATACACTGAGATGGCAGACAGTCAGGGGGATGAAGAAAGACAAGGAGAGATAGATAAAAAGAAAACAGCAGAAAGCATACACTGAGAGAGCATGGAGACGGTTAAGAATATTGATTAAAAGAAGGAGAGAAAAGGGGGGTGACACTAAAGGAGAAAATTAAGATGAATATGTGCTGTGTGGAATTGGGAGAGTGAGTAAAATAGATAGAGGGAGAGGGGAGGGCGAGAGGGAGAGAGACAGAGAGGGGCGTGTGAAGAGAAGTGAACGTGATAAAGATAGCATGATGGAAAAAGTCAGACAGCAGTTCAGTCAATATGAATATCATAGAGTAATTTTAACGTAATACGGTAAACGTCCTTTTCTGGTACGAAAAAGGGAAAGTAATCAATGAAAATAAAGAGAAAATTGAGATTGAAATATTAAACAAAGGTTAAATAGACGTAAAAATGATAATAAAATATGATGTTAAAACACTCCCGTCACGACAAAATATTTTCCAAAGATCAACTCAAAGAGAGCTATCACTTCAAACCACCAAATCGGTAGTCTAATATTCACCAGTTCCTCTCCCTTTCTCTTTCACTGTCTCTCCCTCTCTCACTCTTTATCTTTTTCTTTCCCTCTCCTTTCTTTCTTTCTCTTCCTCTATATTTCTCTCCTCCCCATCTCTCTCTCTCTCTCTCTCTCTCTCTCTCTCTCTCTCTCTCTCTCTCTCTCTCTCTCACTTTCCACCATTCTCTGTAGTCTAAAACTCATCTCTCTCAATCTAATTTTCCGGTGCTGTGACGAACTGCCGTTTCTCTCCCTTTAATGGCCATTGGTCAAACTAGGCGCAGACCCGTCCACCCGCTCAATCACTATAGATCTGTGTCCCTTATGGTCAGCCAGCTGTCCCTAACGAGCGAGTGACCGGTGCTTAACTACTTGACGAATGACCAATCTCTACTACCACAACAGGGTCGTGCCGGACAACAGAAACTGGTTTGATCTTATTGCATTGTAAAAGTTATTCCAACGTTCTGAATTGTTCTCTGAATCTAAATGTCGCAAACCTTGTTAACATGTGAAGTGCTGAATTCAAAACACACACAAAAAACACACGAAACGAATAAAAAAGGTAATTGCATAAATATTCCGCCAGTTGGTTTTGCTCTTAGAACAGTGGTGTGTGGTAAAATTGTTTTCAAAGGGCATACCCATATTAAATTAATTTTGTTTTTTAAAATACGCCAAACACTGAACTCTTTCGTGCAGTAAGTTCAATAAGTAAGCTTTTCACACAGTCACGTTGTCGAAAATACGAGATTTCCGTTTTTAGGTTACTTTCAGCCCAGTGAAAAGTTAAAGGGAAGGGTACTTTCTAAAGTAGCTAAAATAGCCGAAACACTGTCTGTGTTGTTTTTCTGTGTTTACTTTCGGTATTCCAAACTCGTGTGTTTCTGGCATAATTCATATCTTATCCCGTGCTGGAGAAAAAAAAAATTTACAACTTACTCGACCATTTTTTATTCCACATTCAAAATCACTTTCTTCTTTTTTCTTAATTTTGTTCCCAGAGGGCGCTGAAATTAATGTATGATAACTATTCGGATATAATTATTTTACCAATTCTATAATTGTACTCATCCTCCCCGGATTATCTAACAGTCATTCATTTATCCGCTGAAGACCTGTTGGATTTCTAGAAACGATTTAAAATTGAGGAAGGACGCACAACTACAAAAAATTGACTAACGAGCTTTGAGGTGAAATGCGGCTAAGCATTACAGTAATCTGTTAGGTAAAATTTTCGTAATATACATCAAGTTGCATACTATATTAATTTTTTTTATCCCAATCGATTGCGGTTTAAGCATACAACATATGAATATTTTAGAGAGATTGATGAATAAATCATGAATAAAATATAGCCAAAGTAAAAAAACAGTTGAACTCTTTATGAATAAAAATAGAAAGATGACTAATTTCGAAATTTAATGCAAAATGCAACAGAAATGAAAGTTTGCGAACCACAAGAAGTGAACACATTCCAAACAAACCCCAACTTCAAGCCGACTAGTCAGGACATTTAACCAAATGGGAATACTTTAAAAGTAATTCCTGGATGAGACTGGACAGTCCATCAATTCCTGTCTAGCCCTACCCGTGTGTCCAACAATAGCGGCGACTGTGTTGTTCTTACGATTTTCACCGCCTGCAATTAGCCCTAATGTAGGTATGCTGTTGAATAGCTTGAATGTAGGTGTGCAGTTGAATAGCTTGAATAGCCCTGTTGTTCTCTATAGAGGGAGGGAGAGCATTCTCTCCCTCTCTCCGGGTTTAACGTCTCCTAGGTTCCCCTGGGGGATCCTATACGGCGAAGAATAGCCCCGTTTTGCACTGACGCAGTGAAAATAGCGACATTGGATATTGAGTAATGAGTCATATACCCTGATCTAAATAACAGTAACAGTACATAGGAAGTACATGTACTCGCGTTTCATTTTTAATTAGTAACGACAAACTGTCGTATCATTTCCGACTTTCCATATAGCAATTTAAAATGATCCACCGAATAACATCACATTGGATCTTTTGATATGAGAAAATTTCCAACATAAAGCCTCAATTAGGATGAAGGTTGATGATAGAGGGAATAAAGTAGGACATTTTCCCTTAATATTAATGGTTAGTGAGCGAATATCTAGGATCAACAAATTTATGGCGTAATGATCAAATTCAGGACACTAGATTATAAAAGGTGTTTATTTTTTACCTTTAGTCTAGGCGTACACAATTCTTTGTAAATTCCGGCCAAATTAAATATCATCCCATTTAGTCTATAAAAAGTGTTTGGCCTACCGGCAAAGCTTGGAAACTGGTGACATTAATGGTTGAATTGACGTTGATGTTATATGTTCGTTTTTCTTACTAGATATTATGAATGGGTTTCATGTACAGATATCATTTTTCGTATGAAGCATGAAAAGCGTATAATGGCAGTTATTTTATGAACCTCAAAATTATATGTTACAAGAGTACAAGACATATAGAGAAAAAGAAATAACGAGAAAAAATGTCCATGGCTCACACACAAGTAAGCAAATAAATAGAGGAAGTAAAATAAGAAATAAAAACACTAACACCCTGCCCTATATTTCTCTCCCCCACCAAAACAAAAAGAAAAATAATTTAAAATTACACTAGAAGTTTTTATAGCATTATTCTGAAATTTTCAAAAAGGAACACCGAAAACTAGATAGTTTTCCAAGCGATCTATGGCACATCCTATCAAATTATCTGCTCTAATGACGCGTGCATTGTCGAAGAAGGCGTTCATATAGCGGGACCATGTCTGTTATCTTGGGCAAGCACCGATATCAGAGGAAGAGAGACCAGAGTTTATTCCATCTAATGAGCCACAAATTGACAATACGCAAATTTTCCCTTCCACCTCGCCAATCAAATTACTGGTCATTGAATTTTTACGTCCATGATTGATTTTTTAAACTTAAAAAAAAATGCCCACTGCGTCTGAATCTGTAGGATCAGTAGAACTGAGCGGCGAAATAAGAAAGAGGCGAAACGACAAATAAAAAACAGATTGTTCATTTCAAATCATTTCTTGTTACGAAGGCAATAGCTGGGTTAATCATACAAGTGAAATTGGGTATGAGCCTATATCCTAAAGTGTGGGTTTACGATGAATTTCCTCAGTATGCTTTACATTTTTTTAAATCTGTTTTATATTTTTTAAAGTTAAAGTTCAATTCGACCCCTTTTGTCTTTTCTGTTTTTTTTCTGCATTTTTGTATCTTGTTTCATTTGTTGTTGTTTTTTATTTCTACCTTTTTGGGTATTTTTATTCTAATCTACGTGTCAGCATTTTTATTTGTGTAGCTATAACCCGCCCTGTCTCGTGTGTGGCAGCACATAAAATTGTCAGACGTCTTTCTTGGGACCCGTCCACAATATAGCCTATATAGTGCTGCTGTTGGACGTTAAACCAACCCAACCCCAACCTCAACCTTTACCTGTATTTACCTCTTTGGGTATTTATTCTAATCTACGCGTCAGCCGTTTGATTTCTGTAGCTATAACTTCCTGCTCTTCACTATTTGCATTTCTCTCCCTCTATATTTTTCTATGCCTCTTTTTTTTCCTCTCACTATCTCTCTCGATCTCCCACTCCTTTCTTTTCTTCCTGTCTATAAAAAATGCCAATCCTTTAAAAATAGTCACCACAACACACATTGCGTAACCCCATTTATAAAAACCATTTTCAATTTCTAAATACAATTCCTTAAATTTCTTTTTGCTTCTTTATCAATAATTTCTGTAAGTACTTGTAATACAAGTTTAATAAGCAGTGAAAATTGAAGTCCCGAATTCACTTAAGATATAAACACCTACGCCAGTTCGCATCCTATATCGAAAGATCTCTTGTTTAAAAAAAAAATTTAATGGTTACTTTGTGTCTTAATATTACATAATCTTTCTGTGAAATATTTTATATTATAGTCCTAGCATAATTTGTTCCCAGCTTTTTGGGTAAAAGATATAATTAAGTTTTACTCCAATCAACATCAAATTTGAAAATCAAAGTTCAACTAAAATTTTTATTTCTAAAAGTACATTATTCTGTGTCAACTTTATTACGTTTTTTTTCTTCTTTAAAGATAATTATAAACATATAATCTTTCTAATTATCTCTATATCTATTTATTTATCAGATTTTTTACGCTACTCTTAATTTATTTCTCTATTTTCTCTGTTTCTGTTCATTTTTCTGTTTTTGGTCTTCATTCCTTTGCGCAACTTTTCCTTCTTTTCCTTTTTCTTCTTCTTCTTTTCCTTTTCTTCTTCTTCTTTTCTTCTTCTCTCTCTCTCTCTCTCTCTGTCTGCCTCTCTCTATATTTCTATCTATCCTCTCTGCATGTCTCTGTGTATTTGTCTGCCTCTGTCTCTACTTTCTGTCTCTCTCTCTCTGTCTCTATATGTTTGCATATCTCTATATGTCTATCTGTCTGACAATCTATGTGTTTGTCTTTTTCTCTCTCTATTCCCCCTTTTCCTTCTCCTTCCCTCTCTCTCTACCAAGTCTCCGATCCCTCCCCCGACACCCGTCACCGGGCAGACGTGAGTTCAATGATTTAAGACAGATTTTTCTGGCCAGGTCCATCTCTTGCGTCGACATGCCCTGGAGATAAGGGGTAGCATGGGACCGGCATTTGGCTGGGCGTCCTTTCCGGGCGTATTTGCATGTCTTCTTGTTCCTCCTCTGCTTCACTCACACTCCCAGCATAAGAGATGAAAGCGGCCAAAATATTTAAATATTGTTTGATCCTCGAGAGATTAAGTTAAAGCTTGACGTGTATCAATATTGGTCCCTAGAAAGCATAGCTATTTCTATCAAAACGCACCTTTCAAATTCGCTGTTTTAAGGAAGAAAAAAAAAAACTGTGAACTGGAGTCTTAAAAACAAAAAAATGTGCGCTTTCGATTTTTATGTCTTTCGGAATTCAAACTACAAACTTTGCATCAGATTTATCAAATCTTGTTTTCAAGTTAAAGGCCGGTGTATTTTAAAGTAAACTAGAAGGTTTTGATTTTTTAAATAACTTGACGGAATGAAACGGAGTTTCTTTACAAACAAACAAAAAAGTGTTTTTCGTTCCCATGAACTAAGAATTTACCGTCGTTCTAAACGTGCTAAAGGCTTTCGTTTGTGGATTTAACTGTTATTCAGCTTTTCTTCTTCTCGTGTGTTTGCTTTTTTTTCATAAAATTAACTCCACAAACAATACAGAGCACGTATTTGGAGATACATGTATGTATTCGATCCTTGAACACTCAAATGCGTTTCTTTATCCATATTTCTCTCTTTTTTTCCCTAACTTCCTTGTATCCTTAAAATGTAATTGAATTAAAAACAACACCGAAGATCCATTTCGCTGTTCTAAATCCGTTTATATCTCAAGTATTTTGTCAAACGGATCTGCATGCCATCCTGCAATCAATAGCGGTACCTGCAGCATCAAAGACAATGCTAGGCTGCTGCACAGTCTTTTTAATTTAATTCAGAAAACTTCAATTGAACACCGAATCTCATTTAATTAACAAGTCTATCATTGTGCCAGGAAGTAGACTTCAAAAGCATTATTTGTTTAAGTACGATTGTGTTATTTTATTTTGTCACGTCAAAATGAGATATATTTTTTAAATAAATTGATCGGTTTTCTTGTCAGTATAATGCATGAAATCAATCTGTTTGTTGTTAAAATGATAATACTAATACTAATAATAATATTAATAACACTGACATAATATCAAAGTTAGACATACTTTATATAATTGTGGGAATATCAGATTTTGTAGATGATTTCATTTAACCCGTATTGCTAAGCAGTCATATGACATTGTATTCTGTAGCTCTAGTGCTGATGAGATGCTTTCTCCAAAAAATGTACCGTACACTATTTGAAACTGTATAACAACCCATATGCCCAGGTTTTCTTCTTTTTTTTTAAAATAGATATCTCTTTAAAACCGTAGCTTAACTAACGGAGTTAAAACCGTAGCTTAACTAACGGAGCTAAAACCGTAGCTTAACTAACGGAGCTAAAACCGTAGCTTAACTAACGGAGCTATACATAATTATCGTAGCACAATAGTAGGAAGTGCGGCTTATAACCAACAGGCCCCCGGTTCGATCAGCGATTAGGTTTCCTTGTCCCGTATAAGCTGAGTTGGTGTATGACTTACGGTGATGGGGCCCATGTCTAAATCTATACGATAGGTTTAGGAATCTGCACCGGCGTCCAATCATAGCTTAATGCGAGACTTGTGGAGCCAATGAGCGTTGAGAATGTATGATACCTAAGGATTGTGATTGTAGCATCTATTGTTGTCATGTGGATTGCAACTACTGTGATGTCAGTATAAATAGACATACTGCGGGAAAAGTTGAAGTACCCCACTTTGTGTCTGTTTGGCAGCGTAATTTTGGCAAACTTTAATCTCTTAGACATGTCCCCAATAAAGCTTAATTTGCTGGGTTTTTCTGTATTTGTTTTTTTTTTATTATATATTTGTTTCGTGTTCTTTTGCTTTTCGTTTGGTTGTTTTGTTTGGTTCTTTTTGCTTTTTGTACTATTACAAAACCCAAAAAAATCAACCTTCACTAAATGTTACATCTCAACAATCTAGGCACTGACAGATAACTTCACATGCGCTTAACACCAGGGAAATCCAAGAAATCCGGAAGGAAATACAACATCTCCTATGGAACAGCACCGATCCTGATTCCTGATACAAATCTGTCGGCGGTTCCCGACCTGATGAATGGGAGTGCAGGGCTGGGTTCGCTCCCTTGCTTAACCCCAATCAAAGGGGAGTTAGTCCTGCGTGTGCTGCGGATATTTGCATACAGAGATTTGCATATCGTTGGAAGGCTGCCGTGACCACAGTCGACGGGACTTGACACCGCCTATTTATATGACCGGTGTAGGCTTTCAGAGTGGTCAACACCATGACAAACGTATTATTGATGTTTGGGCGAGTGTCGCTTTCTATAGGTTTAACGTCTCCTAAATTCGCCAGGGCGTGGGGGCGCAGTAGTCCTGGGGTGGAACATCGGCTTCCGATGCAAAAGGTCCAGGTTCGAACTCTGGCGATTTCGCTACCTACTGCTTGGGTTGGTGTCAGTTAAATGTGACCGGCTGAGACAGGAGTCATGGCATCCACGCCCTGCCTCGTGTGTGACAGCACATAAAATTGTCAGAAGTCAGTCTTGTGGTTCGTCCACAATATAGCCTATGTTGTGCTGATGTTGGACGTTAAACTAACTCAAAAATAACAACAACAAAAACAGCAACAACAACTCCCCAGGCGATGCCATACAGTGAGGTCGAATAATTATCAAATAGATAAGGGCTGTTCTAAGATCATAGTGAAATCCGCATTTTTGCATATTTTACATTGACTGGTAACATTATTAGGAATGGTTAAATAATTATTCGTGGGAAGGGTACATGCGTTGTTAAAATGGAGAGTTTAATGGGGAGAACGGAGAGTGAGAGAGAGTGAGACAGAGAGAGGAGAGAGAAATAGGTTTAAATAGAGCGCATGAGAGATTCAGAGAGCACTTTATCATCTCTAGGATTTTTGTTTACTAATGAGAAGAAGAGTATGCATTGTGTTATCCGAAAAAGAGAAATGAAATGACCAAACATTTATGTCAGAGAGGCTATCGAAGTGGAACAAGTAAATGGAAGGGACAGATTTCTTAAGCAATTAGGCCTGTATAATTCTTGTTCTGCAAATCTCAGACCAGCAGAGTCATTATGTACGAGTTTGTCGGTGAAGATTTACTAGTGTTTATCTTACCCCCGAGAAGAAATCTAAAAAAAATGTCAAAACTTTGACATTGCCCTTAGAAACATGACCTGGAGGGTTTCTTCTTGCAATTATCCCCTGAATTCGGCCTAGCCAAGTTCCCCCACGAATAACTTGTTTGATTGGTCCAGAACGCTAAGTTTTATTTTCCAGATAGAATGAGATAAATCCTGGAGCAATAAAAAAAAACGCCAGCAAGTGAAGACATTGGAACATTATCAAATGCTGGGGGATTTCCACTATTCCACTAGGGAGGCACGTTTCTCATCTATTTACTCTGATGTCCCTGGGATTGCACTCACGGCAACTACTTCAAATAGTTCTGGTCCCTTGGTCTACATCAGAGCGAGGCGCCTGCGGCACGGGCGGGGCCCCCCTCTCTTTGTCGTAAAACACTTGGAGATTTTTAAATCGTGTTGCTCTGTTAAATTGCACCCTTTTTTAAGAAGAGAGTATTTTTATAGAGAGTCCCCACAGTAAATTACACAAAAACGAAGAGGATTTAATGATTTTCTGTCTCAGTTCTTTTTTAATTTAAATATTTGTTTTGTGTGATGCAAATATGGAGAAAATTATTTTATTTAAACACATAAAAGTGCGCTGCATACAGCTCCTGGGACGGCCCTTTTGGGCAGACAAAAACTGGACCTCGTCTTTCTAATATTAAAAAAAGACGGGAGTGTACTCATATCGCAATTATCACATTCTATTTTCACATTATTCAATAAACAAAATACACATGAGGAACAAATTTACCCAGAACGGGAAAAAGTTTGGAAATATGCTGACTTTTACTTCAACTCTTTTTTACTTTGTGTGTGTGTGTGTGTGTGCGTGTGTGTTTGGTGGTTCATTGTCTCTTTTCATATCTTTCCTAAGGTGCTCAAATCCGGAAAAAAAATGGAAAACTCGGGTGTCAAATTGGCAACATATTTTTGGAAATCTGATCGGTCTAAGCCTTATCTTTTATTTTTACCCACACTAGCACAGTTAAACAAATCATTTTGTGTATATATAGTTTTACCGCTTTTTATTTAACTGCGTCAGTTTTTAAATGGGTTGTTCTAGCAGTTTGCCAATGTATGGGGTTCTTTTTTTCCTGTATGGTTTGACAGACAAACAGGCGAATTTTCGCAAGCGTGCGAATGCGTCATAAGCTATATTTCCTACACTGACTAAACTTTTTTCATTACGTTTATTGTTGTGTAGAACAACAAAAATATTGTTTTCGTCTGAGCTGAGATATTTTGGCACAGCATAATAAAGCACCATAAACTAAACTTTAAAAATCTACAACACTTAACTAAATACCCAAATATTCACGTTTTAAGGTAAACAAACACCAGGTGCATGTTTGCATGTTTGTTTCTTATAAATTGTGTGATATCTACTTTGTTTTGGTGAAATAAGAATAATCAAAGGCAGTAAAAAAGCAAAGAGAGTTCTTCCATAACAAAATAATATTATTTTTAGCGTTATTTACAAAACAGTCTTCATCTCCAAACAAATAAGAGAGGTGAGGTTCATATTAACCTTAGAATGTTCTTCAAGGTTTAATCAATTTGTGGCTCCATAAGATGGGAATCCATTACTGTTCGTTCAGTTTTGTTGGTGTTTTTTATCTTAATTAGAACGAAGGGTGTTTTCCATGTAAGCATGTTGTTAAGTTGTGTCTGCCAGGATACTAACCCCGGTCTGCGTATGTACAATGCGTTGAAGTGACAACGATACCAACAAATTATTATTTGGCGTAATTCATACTTACATTTATTTAGCATTACTATAATCGTGCAAATTAGTGCAAAAAAAAAAAAAACGAGAAAATTAAAATCAAATTTTGCATTTTCTGATCCTTTTTGTTTCGATTGACAAAGTGTGGTTTCAAATTAATTTTTCAAACCCTTGCAAAATGCATGTATGTCTGTGAAAAATGAACTGCCATTAACACACAAACATAATCATGTAACTTCGAGCACTTTCGTTCTGTGAAAAATGAACTATCATTAATAAACAAACATTATATAATTATTATGCACTTTCGCTCTTAAAATTTGGACTCAGGTTGTCAAATTCGTTTAAGTTTTCGTCTTCCTTTAAAAAAAACCTATACAGAGGATACGACTTAAGACATACCAAACAATGTTCGAACTTCGGCCCTCCTCATCATCAGACCAGCGTTCTGCCTACTCATCACACTAACAACCCACTCTAAAGTCAAGCTTTTTTGTAGTTTTCATTTACCCAATTACCAGTGTGGATTAGACCACGTGACATATAACCGCCCTGCTAACACAGGTCTGACGCTGAGAAGCTTAAACAGTCCCAGACGTCCTGGATTTGTGCGTGAGTGTTGGCCAAACAGTGAGATACTCGTCAAGTACTTGTTCACACAGAGTGGAACCGGTGAGCTTCACCTCAATACATGTAGCCATGTACACAGCACGGAGGTCGCTCTCACCTAGGCCTTCAAATGTTCTTTTTAATCAATGTTGTTTAAGGTTTTCTATTGCAAGCTCATCCAAAGCTCAATTACATTGCTCCATAACTAAATTATTCAACGCTAAATGGCAGTAGTGCATCAAGTTCGTTTTAAAGGATCAATTTCGTATATCGCACTTTTTTTTATCACATGCGATACATTTTTGAGTCTTTGCGTTATCGTACCGGGGCAGCTTTTAACCATTTAGGTGTAATTCTTCTAATGGAAGTATTTCTAACGTAGACGCATTTTAGATTATATTCATATAAATCATTGATGAGTTCTCTCGTCGCTAAGGATTTGTTTGCCGACAGGTTATAAAACTAAAAGCATCGTAAATGAAAAGCAGGTTCGAAGTGGAGAGGGAAATTGTAAAATAAAAATGGACAAAAACGAAGGGTTTGAAAAAAGATATTGAGATGAAGTGTTCGGTTGTTTTTTTTTACTTTAAACGTTAGAATACAAATGAGTAACATTGAACAGAAATAGATAAAATATGTTCGTTGCTAATGTCTGGCTGGCGGGCGGGCTGGTTCAAGTGGTAGAGTGTTTGAGTCCCAATCGGGGGTCTCCGGTTCGAAACACATGGTCGATGAAAAATGTGTCGTATTTCATCCCCTATTTTCTCTGTGTTGGTATCAGTATAATGTGGCCGCACTGTCTCGTATGTGGCATAACATAACGTAAAACTGCCGGACGCTTGTCTTGGGGCCCGTCCACAATGTATCCTAAACAGTGTTGATGTTAGAGGTCAAGCAACCAAACAACTGTCTGGCTGTCACGCAGGCTGGCTCAATGGCCGACTGGGTGTCTGTCTGTGCCCCTTTCTCTGTCTCCCTCTCTTTCGCTATCTCTCTCTCTCTCTCTCTCTCTCTCTCTCTCTCTCTCTCTCTCTCCCTCTCTCTGTCTCTGTTTCTACCTCTCTCTTAATCTTGTTGTCTCTCTTAATATAAAATATGCAATATAATTATTAATCTATATCAGTCTATTTTAGTATAACCCTAGAAACTATACCTTTCTTATTGTCATTAGATAACTAAATACAGTCTCACCTTGAAATTTAATACATCTTTTTAGAAACTGCTATCAGTTTAATTTATAACACTCTCTACCACACACACGAAGTCGGGTTTCGTTCTTGGTGAAATGGCTCTATGTTGTATAAATGAAAAGTAGCTACACTTATTGGAGGAAAAGCACCGTTTATCCTTGACCGTAAGGGAAAAGCTGGTAACGCCGATCGATACGTTGCTTTTATCGAGATGAGGTGTTAGATATAATAACCGATTGTGAAACTAGAAATCGAGAACAATAGTGAGATCGCCACCCACTAGTAATACCTGGCTAACCATAACTGGTTATAATATAAAAGTATGAAGTGTCGCTTAACATTTATGTTGTCTTTGTCTTAAAAAGAGATGTAAGCATATACGTGAAAATGTATTGCTTATTTGATCTGAGTTAAAAAGAAAAAGTTTATTTTTTCTAGATAAAACAGAGGCGACATATGCACACTTTTTATTCAATAGTATAGCCAGAAACTTAATTCTGTGTTACCCAACTTCGCTGATTGCTTGAATAAAATTTAATGGTGGTAGGACAAATAAAGTGAATTACTGTACACCCATCCTAATGTAGAACATTGAAAAAAAACACATGGGCATACGGTGTCTGTTTCGATTATTTTTAATTTGGGTGAATTTCTTTAGATGATAAACTCGTGAGGGAAAAATAATTGAAGGACAGATTGAATACTTTATCTTAAGGCGAATTTTATACGTGGTTAGAAACGTACATCGAATAGAAACTTAGAAATAATAAAAATCTTTCTCTCTTTCTATCTATTTCTCACTAAATCTGTCGACTAATGTCTAAAGCTTCCGACTGAACTGACTCTTTTTTTTACTCTTGCTTTTTTCATAAAAATCTAATTTGCTAAAACTTCCTTAAGATGATTTTACGTACCACGGAGCTAAAGGTTTATCTTATCTTTCTGCCATAGAAAATGTGGGTCTAAACCGCCAAGGCTAATCGCTGTACTAACTTGTTTATGTATAGTCTTGTCAGTACAAAGTCGCAAACGTTGACCCATAGTGTTTCTTAGCAATACTAACAAAATCTATAGAATTGGAAAAAAAAGTTATGATACCTTAGTATTACAACGCAGACGTACAAAATGATAGCTCAAGATAATTGTTACATTTCACATTTTACGTAACCTTTTCCGTCACTTTTCGCATTTTGGAGGGTGTAAAGAAGTATAAAAAAATGACGCAAAACTTCCAGTTGAGTACAGAAGACAGATTCATAAGTATGATTTGTTTTTGTCTATGTTGGTGGTGTTGGTTCATTTTTGTTTTGGTTTGATTGTTTTTTGCGTTGTTTTTTTTTTTAGTTTGTTATTTTTTGTTGTGGGTTTTTATGAGGGAGTGGGCGTGGTTAAAGTCTGTATTGACCCAGAGTTGGAACCAGTTTTCTTCTCAGGGTCCCCAAAGCACGACCCGTCTTTCAACTTCTGGTACATCGATCTCCAGAATATCCCAACATGTTTTTAAAGAATGTCATGTTTCTGTCACTCTAGTAGTTAAAAGCTCACCGGTTGTTGTTTTGTTTTTTGTTGTTGTTGTTGTTTTCACTAATTTTAACTTAGAATGTTTATAAAGTTTAAAAATTATAACTTAAAATGATTTAACAATACAAGACATACGCAAGCTTGACAAAATTAAATATTAGAAAATATATTTTTGGTTTGTTTGTTGTTTTATTTGTTTAGTTGACTTTTGATGGTCAAAGTGGTTTATAGAAAAATGTGTATCATAGAAAGAAAAGTAGAAAAAGTTCCAAAGGATAAAAACCGGAACAAATTACAAATTATGCACTTTGCATTCTTAGTGTTTTATAATTCATGAGAATGGGGAGTATGGTAGCACTGGAGGTGAAAACAAACAAATAGACATCAGAAAGTGTTCTCATTGTTAAAGGCTATTTCTGATTTATGTTCACTCCATTGATTATTGATCTCCATGCTTTTTTTCCAAGAATAACAACATCTAAGAATAACAATGTTTGCTAAAGGTTATTTTGCCCTGAAGGCGTAATGTAACACGCGACTATAGTTCAACCAGAATAAAATCCCGGCTTTACTAAAATGCTTCTTGATCTGAACAATTAACGTAACAGCCATGCGTAGGAAAGGCTTCGGAATTCGATTTTCCTCCCACACGGGCTATTTTAATGCAAGTGGTAAAATTTGTGGTATCATTTGTTGGGTGTCTCGGATCATTTATACTGTTTTGTTCAAACCTCAGGTCTAAAATTAAGAAATAGGAGACAGCAGAGAAAGAGAGAGAGAGAGAGAAAGACAGACAGAGACAGAGAGAGAGATAAAAAATAGGGTAGAAGAGAGATTGGATAGGGAGTCGAAAAGAAGAGATACAGAAATGAAGGAAAGGAATGAGACTGGAAATAAAGACGAGGACCACCACAAATTACCATCTTAGAATAGAGGCTCACTAAACTTAATGCAAGTAGAGTTAAGAGCTCTAATTATCTGACAGTCCAACAAAGGCTAGTTACGAATTTGTTCACATAGTCAAAGGTGTGAAGTGACAGATAGACATAGAGTGAGTGCAGTATTGATTCAACCCGTATCTTACATGCAACTTGTCGGTAAAGTAGACTCTTGCATTTTTTCCAGGTCTGCAGCCCAAAGATCAATATAAGTAAAAACAGCGACTGAGCGAGTCAGTCTAACAGCCCTTCTCAAAACATGCACAATAAGGAGACCAATCCTGACTCTCAGCAACAAGAGTTCCGATTGAGACTGAGTTATTACTCAATGTGGGCGTTTATGCCGACTACTTATCTCTTAAAGACCACTCGCTGGCAAACGCAATCGAGTTAGTGAGTGCAGGAGACAGCAATATTCTGGTCACAAACTCAGTTCTTCAGACTGCACCAACACGTTATTAGGTTTGTAGGATAAGAGGTAGCAGCAGAATCCTGCGTAAACAAGAATATCGCATTGGTAGTAAAGACCTAAGATTAAGACCCATGGATAAAGTTGAAGATGGATATGTGATGGGCATTTTTTTAATTTAGGGGAGTGGAAAGGATATCGTGTTCTCAGAATTCACTCTATAGTGTGGCATTAAAAATGGTATAGCGATATATCTATAACAAACTTATTGACTTAATTTCTTCATCTCCCTATCTATATAGCCGAATTGTTAGTGTAACAGCGTTGTTTAAACGTGTGTAATTAAAAGATAAAGTAAAGATATTTCAAGAAGAGCCATTTACAATTTCGAGATGTACACCCCTTTACGGAGTTTGACCAAGGTTAACATTTGGAATGATGCTTATAATGTGTGAACAGAATCTCCATGACCGTCTGACCCAAAGAGAGCTAATAACCCCGAACACAGGACGACACTATGACCTACAATTACACTCTTGTTATTGGATTATGTCTGGGCCGTCCCTGAGCAGGAAGGGTGTGAGAAATAGAGAGAAAGAGAGAGAAAGAGGGAGACAGAGAGAGGGGGGGAGAGAGAGAGGGGGGGGAGAGAAAGAGAGACAGTATGAGAAAGAGAGATATAGAGGGAAAAAGAGAGAGATAGGGAGAGAGAGCTGCAGGGGGAGAGAGAGACAGAGAGAGGGAGAGAGTATCCGAGAGAAAGAGAGAGAGAGAGAGAGAGACAGAGAGAGAGTGTAAACTCTGACACTCTTGCCAGTCTTTGTTTGGTACCAGTACAAGAAAATGTCTACTCCATCACCAAATCCAGGTGACCGGACAGTGGGGGGATTCCCTGAGGGGCTACATCGCCCAGGTCAGAGCACGTCAAAGTGCTATCACTGTCGCGGACAAGGGAAGCAACTCAGGCAAGGGGCTGCAGTGGCCTTGGAATGTCCACAAACCGGAATTTCCCGAAAACTGTAGATCTAGAGTCTTGATCCCTAGGGAGAAAGATGAGTGTCGGAAAGATAGGACTAGAGATAGGGGCATCAAAATAACAAGCGCAACACTATATATAAGCGCAATCGACGCCTTCTGCCTCAAGCATCAAGGACAAAGGAGGACAGTGGTTACATCATTGTTATAGGTGAGCAGCGGGAAAGCCATGTTGAAGGACGGCAGCGAGTGTTATAAACGTTTGCTCTGGACATAATTATGAGAGGCAGGACAGACAATGAGAAAGTCTAGTATGTGTGAAATAGCAAAGGATAAGATTGCTATTAACCTCTTGAAATTAATATGATAATTATATAACCACTTCTTTGTTTATCTAGTACACTAGCACCCTGGGCAAGTACGCGGTTGTTCAATGCAAAAGACAGTAATTTGCTTAAAGAACATCTTAGACAAAAGCTATGATGGATAAGAATTAAGCAGTTTATAAAAATGCCAATTGTGTAAAACTCCAAAAATTACTTATAATAATCAGGGTACAAAATAATGAATAAAGCCTTGAACTTATCTTTCGATCTGAAACGCATGTTATATCTAATTTCAAGATTTATTGTGGAGTTTTACAATTTCTCAAAAAGTAGGTTATAATATCCTAACCCGACATATCCCACCAAAATAATTCATTGTTCATTAAATAAGTTCTTTTACGTTCTGCTTTTTAATAAACATTAATTTGCAAGTGTCTTCCTTGTTATCTAAACTATTACAAACGTTCAACTAAGCATGACAATTATTTCATATTTATTAGTCTGATACAATCATGTTTTTATGAGGTTGTTCTTTTCTGTTCGTTTTTAAACCCTCGGCACTAACTTATCTTTCGATCTGAAACGCATGTTATATCTAATTTCAAGATTTATTGTGGAGTTTTACAATTTCTCAAAAAGTAGGTTATAATATCCTAACCCGACATATCCCACCAAAATAATTCATTGTTCATTAAATAAGTTCTTTTACGTTCTGCTTTTTAATAAACATTAATTTGCAAGTGTCTTCCTTGTTATCTAAACTATTACAAACGTTCAACTAAGCATGACAATTATTTCATATTTATTAGTCTGATACAATCATGTTTTTATGAGGTTGTTCTTTTCTGTTCGTTTTTAAACCCTCGGCACTAAGTTCAATGATTGGGACAACTATGTTTTTATACTCTAATTTCTTTACGTGTCTTTGGACTGAAAACCAGTCTCATTGTATTTTTTTGTCTGGAATTTCTAATAAAAAAACACTATTTTTTTCCACAGTTTCTTATAAAATTGCGCATGTTCCAATTTATATTCAAATTTACAAAGTATTAGAAATAAGGCGTCCAAAATTCAGATCCTAAAATGAATCCCATTAGATAATTTTCGTCACTTCTTTACAACAAAATATAGGGGGCCATCAAAATGTGTGTACCTCTGGCAATCAGGTGATGTTAAAACTAGAATAAGACCAATTTCATCTACCTATTTCATGGCTTAGAAAAGAATTCAAAGGAAAGAAATATTCAAAGAAATTGCTAAAAATTTGATTTTATGTAACTAGATGGAGGGAAGCCAAAATGACATGCCAACAAACTGGAGTTATTTTAGCCAATCAGAGATTGTAAACTTTTCAACCGGATGCACTCCGAAGAACGTGTTGCCCCTGTGGTTGAAATTAGGTCTTTGACATTTTTTTCCATGAAATAAAATGCACAACTCAATGATTTGGAAAATGTATAACATATTATCGTTTAAAATATTTTAACTGATAAGTTTTCCCTCTTTCTCTCTCTCTATCTATCCATCTCTATATATTTATCTATCCCTCTATATCTCCCTCTATATATGTATCTACATATTTATCTATGTATCTATCTATCTCTCTTTTTATCTCTTTGTCTATCTCAGTCTTTCTCTGTCTCTGTTTCTGTCGCTGACTTTATATCTGTCTGCATGTCTCTGCCTCTAACTTTATGTCTGTCTCTCTGTATTTCTGTGTCTTTCTCTTCCCTTTGTCTTTCTCTTTCTTTCTCTCTGTCTCTCTCTCTCTCTCTCTCTCTCTTTCTTTTTCTCTCTCTCTCTCTCTCTCTCTCTCTCTCTCTCTCTCTCTCTCTCTCTTCTTGTCGTACCTCCCGCCTATGTCCATATCTCCGTAAAGCTTGATAAATCATTCCTCATCACTGGCTTGCTCTATCCAAACCTCACAGAGTGCACCTGGTCATCCATCTCAATCTGTAATCTTCCAATCGCCAGCTCTGTACATAAATGTTGTATATACCCCACCATCTATCTAAATCACTTGCTACTTTCTGGTTACTCTTATCTACGAGTGAGTCACATTGTATGAATGTATTCTTCACGGTCCTTGTAGATAACGTTTTTTTCGAATTACTTCTCCCCTATGTATTTTATACCTTTCTTTTTTTCCTCATTACCAGCAAAATGTCATATTTGTTTTCGTTTTTAAGGTGAATGGAATTGTTTTTTTCAATTACTTTCTCTTTATTATCATAACTCTACCTCTCTTCCTCCTCTTTCGCTTTCTTTTACCTCTCTCTCTCTCTCTCTCTCTCTCTCTCTCTCTCGCTCGCTCGCTCTCTCTATTACTCCCGTTGCTCTAGCTTTTCTCCCATGTAATCTGACACTCCTCTTACCCTTTTACATAGATTCGTGCATGTTTGCATTGCCTATCTATCCCATGCCTATTTCTCTATCTCTCTTTTTGATGATCTCTTTTCACTTCTCTACTTAACTCATCTCATACCTATTTCTCTATCTCTCTTTCTGATAATCTCTTTTCACTTCTCTACTTAACTCATCCTCTGACATTTCTCTATCTTGATAAATAGCCTCTAGCATACCTGAGACATTGCATTTTTTTTGCACAGCACGCTTTCAAAGCTTAAAAGTTAGTAAAGTAGTTAAAAGGTCGCATGGCTGTGGCTATTCGCCAACTACACCTACCTGTAATTTTTACCTCAAAGTCATTTTTCAGCTTTTATAGATTTAACGTCAATAGAAATAGTTGTATTTTTATGAAGCGAAGTATTTTTTCCCGCTGAAATTATAGATCTAGATCTAAATCTAGCCTGCTTATCGCCTACGCTACTCAAACTCTCCGATATACGATAAAATTGATGGTATGGTTAAATCCCATAGACAGATGGTATCATCCCTTTGAAGATTTAGGAATATAAAAAATAAATCACAGGTGTTGCTATCCATAAAGTTAAATTATATCTTGGACTAAATAATTATAATGTTTCTTAGTCTATATATAGAGAGACCTTTTGATGCGATGACTTCCTGAAAAAGGAAATTAAAAATAAGTGCTTTATTGGTGATTTGGGTGATTTGGTTGTACACTGTATTGTAGATTAATTGTCTCAGATACAGTAACCGACCCTATGTATGTATACCATGCAAAGAAGTGAGTCAATACATAATCTAAGTCTGCATTACATTTCCAGACGAAAGATAATCTGAAGATAAAATACGTCGGATAATAGAAAAAAAGCAGAAAAACTCTTCTCAAGCTCCTTGACAATTATCTTTTCTGAACATTTTTTTACCTATGATGTTAAGGAAATCGGCTAAGATCATTTAAATAATTATTTTGTAGTAGATTTTAACACATAACACTCAATAGATAATTTTCTTTTTTACACTGTTTGGTTTCGTCATACACCTCTCTTCTTCGTCCACTGAAAAACTCCCTCCTCTCTCTCTCTCTCTCTCTCTCTCTCTCTCTCTGTCTCTCTCTCTCTCTCTCTCTCTCTCTCTCTCTCTCTCTCTCTCTCTCTCTCTCTCTCTCTCTCTCTCTCTCTCTCTCTCTCTCCCTCTCTCTTTCTCTATCTCTCTTTTTCCCCTTTTCTCTCCCTCTCTCTCTGTTTCTCTTACTCTCTCTCTCCACCTATTTCTATCCCCTCTACTTTAAGCTAAACTGTCTCGGTTGATGCACACTCAAAACTAGGTACAGATGTAACATCCTCCTGCGTACGACTGGTAGTGAACTAGCAAACACGCCAACATAATTTATTGCTTCCAGCTAAACTGTAATGAAAACAATTTAACTTTTTATTATTTTAAAAAGGGAAAAACCACTGAAAAAGTTCAAAGACAAAAAGAATGAAACATTTTGAAGCGCACACATTTCGAGTGCATACATTAGTGAGGTAGGTGACCTGACTGGTCTCCCAATCGGGGGGGTTGAGTTTGTCCGATTGGTTGGGTCGGTCGTTAATGTTAGGAGCCGTCACCGATAGAGCATTGCGGTTGATCTCTCTCTCTCTCTCTCTCTCTCTCTCTCTCTCTCTCTTTCATTCGTTATCTCTGTCTCTTTCTATCCCCTCTACTTTAAGCTAAACTTGTCTCGGTTAATGCACGTTCAAAACCAGGTACAGATGTAACATCCTGCTGGCTAGCACTGGTAGTGAGGTAGCAAACACGTCAACATAATTTATTGCTTCCAGCTAAACTGTAATGAAAACAATTAAAAAGGGAAAAATCACTGAAAAAGTTCAAAAACAAAAAGAATGAAACATTGTGAAGAGCACACATTTCGGGTGCATACATAGCTCTAAGTGAGGTGGGTGACCTGACTGGTCTCCCAATCGGGGGTCCGATTGGTTGTGCCGATCGTTAATGTTAGGAGTTGTCACCGATAGAGCCTTGCTGTTGAAACCAACTCTTTAACTCACTCCCTCACTCCTTCACTCACTCACCCACTCGCTCACCCACTCATTTACTCACTCGCTCACCCACTCACTCACCCACTCACTCACCCACTAACTCACTCACTTACTCACTCACTCACTTATTCACTCCCTCACTCACTCACTCACTCGCTCACTCCCTCACTCAATCACTCACTCACCCACCCACTCACTCACTCCTGCATATCTGAGTTTACAAAACATTTTAATGTCACTGTAACATTGAATTTCGCTTAGCACCACGTTGTAGTGCAATTGCCTGTGGTGCAAATTGCTTTAGCGTTACGGAAACAACAACCATGTTGCGTTTTATCTGCGTCGTTATGTCTGAATTACGTGTTTTGCCTCGGTTTGACTTTTTTTTATCTGTTTAAGGGTTAGAAAAATTATTGCTGATCTAATTACAGATGTATTTTCAATATGAAGACATATGCTCCGGTTTCGTTTGCTTTCTACACTTATATTTCACGGATACATCTCTAACGCCTTAAAAATCTGTCACTCTAATTTTTTTGCCTTGTTTTCTTCAAATTTTACATTTCAAATTTAACTTCATACCGTCATTTATCATATTTTTATGACTGTCACCCCTAGCCCTTTTAATATTGGTTCCTAAATGCTCAAGTGTAGTTCTTTAAAAGTTCTCACTCCCATTACCTTCTGCACATCTCACGTTTCTACATCTTGTTCATCCATCCGTTTGTTTGGATGTTCTTGTTTCTTTATCTATTTACCCAAAATCTAGTCTAATAAAAAGGTGCCCATCCTTTACCGCCCCCACCCTTAACTCTTCCTTCCAATCCTCGTATTTTTCCTCTCTGGAAACCCCTCACCCTTTAGGTCACAATCCATTGCGTGATCTGTGATCGTTACGCATGCCGGACACACAGGGGTTAACGCGCGGTCCCCGGAAAAATGGGAGGAGCTTGACACGAGATCCAGACCTGTCTGCACTCACTAAGACTTCAAACACTAAGGCTGTTCTCTCTTTCTCTCTTTCTCTCTTTCTATCTCTCCCTCTTTCTCTCTCTCCTCTCTCGCTCTTTCTCTCTATCTCCAATCCTCTCTTATCTCCTCTCCCTCTCTTCCCTTCTCTCTCTCTCTCTCTCTCATGCGCGAGTACCGCATAGATAGACCATCAGTTCTCTACTTCTAGTGTCAGGGACTCTCAAGAAACTCACAACAACGTCTAGCAGACTCCACACATTAGCACATTAGATAACCGCACTTAATGTAGACAGATCCGCAGATTGATCGACATGTACCGGACACAGGGTATTACACTGGCTGCTTTCACTTGAAGAATTTCTGAAAGATTACTCAATCAAATTTAGTTTGTGTGAAAGAGTTCTAAGAATCTCAACCGACCTGTTTTGGTTTTCTCTCCTTCGTATCCCACTGTTCCCTCTCTCTTTCTTTCTCTCTCTCTATCTCTCTCTCTATCTCTCCCTCTTTTTCTCTCCTCTCTTTTCTCTGTTCATCTCTCTCTCTCTCTCTCTCTCTCTCTCTCTCTCTCTCCCCCTCCCTCTCTCTCTATCTATGTAAGTCCCCCATTCTATCTCTCATCCACTACATCACAATTCCTTTTCAACGGGTCTGCGCATAATTTCCGCCCAACCTATTTGTTCATACCACCCTCTTATTTCTATAAATACAACTTGTTTGGAAGAAGAAAAAACAATCGCCAAGGCACATCATACACTTCACTTATATTTCCTCTTGGGAAACTTCTAACAAGTAGAACTCAACAACGTGATGAGACTGGGTTAAAACCCGAGAACAACAAAACGAAAAAATTGGCTTTTCTATAAGGGCACATCTTTCGGTTTTGTACTTTGGTTTTTCTCTTGTTTTTTTTGTTACTTCTATATTCGTCTTGTTCTGTTTATTTTAGTGTTTTCTTAATACTTGCTGTGAAAGAAAGTGTTTGTCTAATTTGGAAATGGTAAAACGGAAACATGTGCCAAGAGAAGAATTATGTCAAGGGGTCAAAAGAAATAAGAAAATTAACTTATAATAGAGATAGCTTTATTCCGCCCTCAACCCCCCCCCCCCTTAAAATAAAAAACAACAACAACAACAACAACACCACCACTACTACCACCACCACCACCACTACCAACAACAACAACAACAACAAAAACAACAACAACAGCAACAAGCAAGCAAACAACAATACTAAACAAAATAAAATACAAAACAAAGCAAAAAACCCAAAATAAAACACATCTGAAAAGGGGTTAAACGAAAAACGAAGCTAGATCAAAGCCATTTGAAACGGGAAAACAAAACCGAACGTGCTAATTCCTCACGGATAGTTTTCGCAAAGCTTTGTTCTCAAACAATAAAGTAAATAAAACTAATAAATGGGAACATCTTTCCCGAAGGGCGTTAGACCATTAGGACGAGGTGTCGACACTCACTTTTATGGTGCATCAAGTTTTTATTTTTATTTTCTTCATGGTGTGAAAGATCTCTTGAGATTCAGGCGATAAAAAATTGTATTTTTCCCCACACCGTATTTCTCTTAAGAGCCCAGCGGGATATTGTTAAATGTGAGGAGGTCGAGTGGTAGAGCACTGGTCTCCGAATCGGGAGCCCCCTGGTTCGAAAACCACGATTGGGCAAAGGTTTATTTTACGATCGTGTCCATTACTACGTTATAAAAACATCTATATATCTATCTATCTATCTATCTATCTATCTATCTATCTATCTATCTATCTATCTATCTATCTATCTATCTATCTATCTATCTATCTATCTATCAGTATATATACAATTATACATGTTTTGTTTGTTTCTCTTTCTCCTTTTCTTTTCGTCCTTTTTCTTTCCTTATCAATTGTTTCTATCCATTTTTTTCTTACTCTCTCTCTCAAGCATATTATTCCCTTTTACTTCTAAGTAAACAACGGGGTGGAAAATTTGAAAGAGGTGGATCAAACAAACTTAAGAAAACATTGAGTGAATACTTAAAATGATTAAATTTTATACGGAAATAATTACAACTGACATAATATTATTACAATTCTTCCATTCTTCAAATCAAAGGTGTCCCCAAAATATGTTTCTCCTTACACATTTCTCAATCCGGAACAAGCAAAAAATAGAAAGGCGACTCTAGGAAGATAGAGAATAAAAGAGATGAAGAAAGCAAGAGATGGACAAAGGGACTAAGAGCGATTGAGAGACGCGTTCTATCTTCACAATGTAATAAGGATACTCTTTTATGGAAGACAGTTATCGGCTAAGTACAGCTGGTTGTGTCCAGATTACATTAATTTGACTTAGCCATCATTTGGTACTATGTCTTGTATACCTGTGTTTGCGTATAAGTGCCTCAATTAAAAAGGAGGAATGGCCAATGATTGGATTTAAAAAAGACACTGCCTGATGGAAAAAAGACGCTAGTGTTATAAACTCCTAGATTGCAACAAATACCCGAATATTGTAACCATTGCAGACTTTAAAATGTCCAAACAAAAAAGTACAAGTAAAAGCAGTTTTTAATTTTACGGAATTAAAAAAAGGATTAGAAACCAACTAATATATTCAAGAAAAGTGACCCTGTAAACTTTTCTGGTAAACAGTATTTTTTTTATCTGAAATGACAAAACTTTAAATAACTCGAAGGTAAACAGCCTCTCGAAATAATCGTTTTAGTTTATTTTCAAAATGTGTAAACCAGCTGCTCTGAACTTATAGTCGTTCTTCATTTATCCGCAGACCCATTACCTCCCCTTGTGTGTCGAGATGGTCTACTTTATCTAGGTCAGCCATCGCGTGTTTTCGTATTGGTTTCAGGGAAAAATGAAATCCACCAGGATCTTCGTGTCAATGAAACTTAGTTTTACCTATCTCCTTCAAAAGTTCAAAACAATTATTACGCATTTTTTTAAAAAGTTTCCTCGCAATTCTAAGTTAGTTGAATGCTATAGCTATTTCGATAATAACAAAGCTTGTTTACTCTTTTACTGTTTTAATGGTTTTTGACGATTTATCTGGAAGGAGTCTATTTTTTTTTTGTTAAAATTGGATAAAAGAGATAAAGAGCGTAAAGGTCTGTGTTTTACCAGAGAGTAACATAAAATTGCATTGATCCTGGCCAACTTTTAAGTTAAGCTGTTATCCCATTAAGTGAGAGAATTCTCCTGTTTATAGGTTGAATTTGCGGGAATCGAGAAAATGGTTTTATTTTCACACTGCAGTTCTCACGCCGGTTGAAAAATTAGGTCGGCAAAATGCTTTTTAATCAATACTAGAAGAGATATTTATTTATTTTCCCCTCGCAGTTTTATATGATTTCGTTGTAAATCATTTTTCATGCTTTTAAAATTATCTTATAAAGTTTGTCGGGTTTATTTTATTTGTATAATGTTATGGCTTCAGTTTTCTTTTGTGCTTATCCACCAACTAGATCTTTGCTATTATTAAATCTAAGAGAGGGTGTGATAGTAAAGGTTGATAACATGTGGAGAAGTATAAAAAACCAATCTCGACTCTTCACTTCATTAAGTAAGGCGACATGGTTTATTAAATATTGCATAACGCAAGAACATATTTCCCTTGGGATCGCGATATCGTTTATTGATGGCTTAAATGAAAAAGGGGGAGTATTGAAATTACTTTATTTAACTTTATTTCCAAAGCGTTTAATTACGAAAAAAAATTGATAAAAGCTCTTTGCTGATATTTTATTTCTGTGTCCAACATTAGCATAGCCAAAACATCTATACTAAAAATTAAATGAGGCGAGACAGGTGGAATATAACATGTGAGCCGGTACAGCTAAACGATGCAGTGATGAGAATATACCTTTTTTTTTATAGCAATCAATAAAGTTAACAACTTCTTTTTCTGATCTTATCAAAAAATGTCGATTGATAGTTATAAACTTAGTATTAAAAAAAATCTTGCGATCTGAAAGAAGATAAACGTGAACGAAGACTCCAGCAAGGATCAAAAGAAACTATTACCGATCAACGCATCATTAATATTTGAAGATAGGCTAGCTGTATCAGCACAAGTCATGGATGATTTTTTCTGTGATCGATGCAGTGCATGCTGGGGCTGTACATGGCTAAACCTGGGCCTCATCACTACTGTTATCTTGGCCCCGGTGGTGTAGCTTTACATCTTAAACAGCAAACACCCCACACCTGAGGAAAACTATAAGATTTAATTATCCGGATCTAATAACAGTATCGCGTGATTGGAAAATCTCTTTGTGCGAAGATGTAAGTGAGGCTGAGTCTCCCGTCGTAAACCTATGAATTCTCTATCATTAACCGCTATTGCTGAGTATTCAAGGACATAAATTTACAAATATATTCCGACATATTTACTTGACTAAGTTATTAATATTAATGAGAGAGAATTGACTTGGCATTTTTTGCTATTATGTTTACACGGGTATTTCATATCGTTCTGTTGTATTCAAGATAGTTTACCGTAGTATATATTGTCCACACGTTGGGTAATAGAGAGAGAGCGAGAGAGAGAGAGAGGGAGAGATAGATAGATAGATAGATAGATAGATAGATAGATAGATAGATAGATAGATAGATAGATAGATAGATAGATAGATAGATAGATAGATTTAACCGCTATTGTTGTGTATTCAAGGACATAAATTTACAAATATACTCCGACATATTTACTTGACTAAGTTATTAATATTAATGAGAGAGAATTGACTTGGCATTTTTTGCTATTATGTTTACACGGGTATTTCATATCGTTCTGTTGTATTCAAGATAGTTTACCGTAATATAAATTGTCCACACGTTGGGTAATAGAGAGAGAGCGAGAGAGAGAGAGAGGGAGAGATAGATAGATAGATAGATAGATAGATAGATAGATAGATAGATAGATAGATAGATAGATAGATAGATAGATAGATAGAAAGATGGATAGATGAATGGATGGGTGAATGGATGGATGTATGGGTGAGTGGGCGGTAGGGTGGGTGGTTGGATGGATGGATGGATGGATGGATAGATGGATAGATGAATAAATAGATAGATAGATAGATAGATAGATAGATAGATAGATAGATAGATAGATAGATAGATAGATAGATAGATAGATAGATAGATAGATAGATAGATAGATAGATAGATAGATAGATAGATAGATAGATAGATAGATGGATAGGAAGTTAGATAGATACATGGATTAATAATAATGGTAACTAAATAAATATGTCGATGGATGAAAAGTTAGATAGATAGACAAGAAGTAGATAGATCTACTTTGGTGTTATCGTACATAAATAAGATAGAAGGAATGATATGCAGGTAGATAGTATTGCTCGCTCTATTGGATAACATGACTGATTCTTAAGATAATGCCCATCCAGTGTTTCTGATCGTCATCAAATAATGCCAAGATATAGTAATAATTTAGTTTTCAAGATTTTCCTATGCAAGTCCGATCCAAAAATACAAGTCCATTCTGCAATCACTAATCAAAGGGTACATAATCCCTTACCATGCCCTCTTATTCACGCTCATCATTGAATGTACCAGTGAGGCAACAAATCCTTCCTCGAGTTTATTTACTCTGCATAATAGGCAAAGTGCAGCTGCTCTAGACATTAGTATGGGTCTCTGGAAGAAAACATCTTGAAATACATTATTTGCTACCATTTTTATGACAGCATGCTTTAACGTGGAAACACAGTGGATGTCGCACCATCTCGCCCAAGCTTCTCTTTTTTGCAGCGAGAATTTATTTCATATGAAAAGTGTTACAGTAAACAGAGTAGAAGCCTAAAAAAAGCCCGCCTCTTTTGTCACCTCTCCTCATGGTGCTAGATCTAAGCGCTGCGCTTAGATCTAGCGTCAACAGGTGCGTGGTCGCGCGAAAGTTGACCGGAAATGAAGTAGGCCCGTATTTTGAGCTGGACATAGATCTGTAACCAGTGATCGTAGCGAAAATCTGAAAACAGATTCGTAATCAGCGATCCAAAATTAACAAAGTCTATTTTTATTAGATTCAGACACCCACACATTGAAGAATGCACGGAATTTCCACCCCGCACACATTCCATGCCGTATCTGTGTTGTGTTTGAAGTCAATACACTTTGGATTGTAGTGCCACGTATTTTGTTAGAATCATTATTTCAAACAAATCTATTTGTCTTCTAATGTTCTATTTTTTCTTTTTGAGTGCAGCCATGTTAGTATCATCCATTGAAGTATTTCTTCATTCACATCCATCTCCTATAAGTATAACTGAAACAAATAAAATGAGACGATGCTTCTACTTAGTTATAGGCAATAATAACACACACTGTGAATTTTTCTCGTCACATGATTTTGTCGCTCTGACGTTTGGAGGGAAGGTGCGACCCTCACTCTGTTTCTACCAGCTCGCCCTTTTTTCCGCGCAGTTTTATGTCGCCGATTTGTAGGGAACGTGCGACCTCCACTCTGTTTCCATATGCTTATTGGAGTATAACAGGGCAACGTGCAGCTGCTCTAGCCATTAGTATGGGGCTCTGGTAAGACATATCATCTTGAAATAGCTTATTGTGCGACATAACTATAAGCCTTTTCTAATAAAGCCTACGAGGTTTTAACAGATTTTCATGTACCGTAGTTTTAGTTTTTATACTAGGTTAAAAATTAAATTAGGCAAATGCTTGCTAGACATTACAAGTAGTGAGTTCTATATTATTCCAATAGATGTCCATGTCTTTTTAACAGTTCAGTCGCTATGGAGCTTTACGAGCAGGAGGCTGGAGGTTCGCACCCCAGTTATTATTATCAAGCTTTGCGAATATAAAAGTCTAACCTCTTAAAACAGGTTTTATGTAGAAAACTTTAGCTTGTAAAAATCATAAAGCTTACTTTTTCTCTAAATTTTTGAATAATTCGATTTCTAAGTAGAATTTAATATTGTGACAGAAACAATTATTTAAAGTTACATTATCCTCTTTTAAAATCTAATTATTTCTTCGATAGAAGTGAAAAAAACTGTAGTCAGCCACTAAAGACTCCTGTAGAGTAACTTGATCTGCGTAAACTCCTAATTAGATATCCATCATATGGAAGAGCTATGCAGTCGTATTGAAGCCGACTAGCGAGGTATTGAAAAATGATCCATTTCTTGTGTCACATCTCAGCTGCTTCTCGACTCGCATTTCCATCCTCAGACACCCAATGATTTGGCTTTTTCTTACTGAAACACATTATTCTTCGAGGGATATCAGATTAAAGATTGAAAAGCAGCATATTCTAAAATACAAGGGACAATAAATAGTACGAAAAATTATCACCTGAACCCTACAAAATTGTAATCTATCATAATTTTTCTTCTAAAAGACGAAATAATTGTTTTTACTAGTCAAATGAGAATGGAGATTCAAAAATAAAATTAAAGTGCTGTCCATATGTTGATACTCGGTTTCTTATATGGATTTGTTGATTATCAAATTTTTCATATAATTATTTGGATCGTTATAGGTAATACCTTAAATGTTTTTTTAACTTAAAAACATTAAATGAATATTGTGAAAATATGTTTGTTTGAATGCGACCAGATGGTAAAAGCAGGATAGAGAGATACAAAGGGAGAGAGGGGGAGAAAGAGAGAGGGAGATAGAGATTGGAATTCCACGTCCTCTTAGGATTTATGTTCAAGTTTGTATAGGCTAGGCTTTCATTATCACTAGCGGGCATAGATATACATTTTTATACAGCAATATTTCCAATTAAACGTCCAATAAGGCCAAGCTTCTGCATATTCTTGGAATTATAGTGATGAATGATTATTAAAACTAATGCAACTCGGAAAGATGCCCAAAATGCGATGAGTCTCAACAAGACGTATAGTGTTGTTGACCTAGATGAGTGATGCTTACAACAAAAGTACATTCCATGCGAAACAAAAAAGACTGTTTGATATTTTGTCTGCATAGTTTTTATTTTGAATCCAAAAGAATCTCGTGATGACGACGCATTTTTCTATAGATGCCTTAGTATTCTATACAAATGTAATACTAATATAGTTTTATTTAAATGGGTAAAACTCATTTAAGTGGATCCAACTTAGCGATGGCAAAAATGCCCATTTATCGAGATGTCGCAAAAAAAAAAAACATTTTAAACGAGAGTTAAGTCGACTTGTACTTTACAAAATAACCAAACCATATTAATTTTTATTGAGTGAAATGGTGCAAAAGGAGCAGGACTTCATTCTCCATTTTTTACCCTGATTTGCATTTTATTCCTGACATTCAGGGCCGGTCAGACTCTTTATATAATACACACAGAAAAGCAAGATTTGATTAAAGCTCTAGAACCCCCGCTTGGGAAACCAGTGTCCAGAAATTCGATTAAAACTTTAGGTTGAAGAGTCCACGAAGCACATCATTCGGAGAGGAGCGGAAAGGGTGAGATGAACTTGTTCCGACAGTATTAGGGGCAAGTTACTCTGAAATTGAACCACAAACGAAGCGAGTTGTCTCCCTTTGGTTTTTTTTTTCTTTTTTTTTTTAGCGTTGTAGAGTGAGTTCCCCGTTTTTCCTAACTGGTCAGAATGAAATGAAGAAGCTAGCCTTACATAATAGGGTGATTCAAATTGCGGGTTACAGGCAGACAGTCTGAGACTAGACACACTAAGATAAGTAGATCTTGGACAGGATACACACCCCCACATCGGATCCAACTGCGCGAACCCTTATCGTATTAATGATTCTATGTATAGACCTAGGTATCTAAAGGGAGAATTGGATTTGGTCTCATGACATTATTTTTGTTCCCTGAGTATCGGTAAAGTGGAAAACGTCTTGAAGAGAAGTCGCGGATCTTATTTTAACCGTTATCAAAATACAATACTATGGTAGTGGGCTATCTCAATATAGTATACATTTGTCACTAGATAAATAATTTTAATTGTAATTATTGTTAATATCATTATTGCTATTTTTACTATTATTATTATTATTATTATTATTATTATTATTATTATTATTATTATTATTATTATTATTATTATTATTATTATTATTATTATTATCATTATTATTATTATTATTACTTTTGTTGTTGTTGTTGTTTTTCATTAATGGAGCAAATTGTCACCGCGCTTGTGGCGCGTGAGCTATATCAGTGTTCGGCTAGAATTAACAAAAAATAAGTACTCTCTGATTTTGAATGTACAAATCGAAAAGAAATAGGTCGCTGTTACCCTTGTTGTGCAAAAAAGTGCAGTCAATTCGATGTCTCTGCCTTTTATTTTCGAGGCTTCGACCTATACCCTTTCCCCAACACACACTCACTCACACACACTTCTGAGTCTATGTCAATGTTTTTTTAGAGCGGAGATATAAAAATGTGTTAAATTACTCAATGTTACATAATTTAGGTTTATGTCAACGTGGTTTGATAGCATAGACAGTAAAATATATTAAATTGACTCCTAAAATGTTAAGTATACGTACATAGTTTATTCTGTAAAATTGAAATAGTTATATACAAACCAGCTCTAAAATTCCCACAGCAGAGGACTTCTAGGCAAATTTTTAGAACTTTGCATGATCTTTGAATGAAAATGTACACATAGAGAGAGGGAGGGAAAGGGAGAGAGAGAATGAGAGAGAGAGAGAGAGAGAGAGAGAGATAACGAAAGAAGGAAAGAGAGAGAGAACTAGACAGGGAGTAAACAGGAGAAACTGAGGGAAAACGTCCACAGATGGATCATGTGGAGCGAAGAGTAAATTGATTTAAACGCTCTGCTAAAGGAAAGCAACTCCGCGTCACTAAAATGTACTCCTCTCCAGGGGAAAGGGCAGATAACCCTGTGTACACAGAGTCCCACAGAATTTTGACAGAATGTTGACATGCCTTAGAGTTTGCACGTCATTTTTTCAACTCATTCGTGTTGTTGATATCGTCCTAATTTTGTTGTTGATGGTTGTTTTAGATGGGTTTTTTTTTCTTATCTATTCTTCTTCGCTTCTGATATTCCTCCTTTTTCTTTTTGTTGTTGTTATTGTTGTTGTTGTTGTTGTTGTTGTTGTTGTTGTTGTTGTTGTTGTTG
>RQTK01000054.1:677480-679980 GCA_003991915.1 Elysia chlorotica | reverse complement strand
TTTTAGAGACAATAAATTAATATGGTTTAACAAAGTCGAAAATAACCAAGAATGGTACTTAGATATTTACGAACAGTGGGTTGTTTTTTTTAGATAAAACATGATTATATTTATACTATAAAGTTTACATACCTAGAGACTTCAGTATAACTATGGTTGATTTCATGCATCTAGCAAAAACAAGGGTACCGAAGACGAACAGTGTGAAAATACCCATGCACTCTCTTTATGTTTTTTATTCCCTCATCTGAAATTTCGCTTCATAATTGAGAAGAAATTAAAAAAAAAACTATAAATTTAGTTATAAAATGGAAATAAAAGCTTGAAATAATCAATAATGCGAAAAACAAATAATTTATTATTTCAATAAAAAAACTAATTAACTTTTAAATATTAATAATAAGTTGGTATTTAGAGAAAGCAGTTCTTTCAAAAGCTTATAAATCTTAGGAACAGAAGTAGTACACAAATGTACTCAGTAATAATCAGATAATTTTAACGTGAGGGAAACATGCTTCTCGATTTTGGCCTTCGACTTGGAAGCTCAAAGTAACTATTAGACAATTTACGAAATGTTAATTCATCAGTTAAGCAGGTAAAAGCGTCTACAAAACAACTTAGCTTTTCTTACTGCAGTACATTATAAAGGATGGAAATTGGCTCGGTAAAAATCAATGATTTGTATTATTTGCGCCAAGGCAAAGATTTTTTCTGGTTCATCAATATAGGAGTATCGGTATCTACTGTCTATGATATTCTGTCCACTATGTACTATCTAGTGTCCTCTATAAGCACCCAGTGCCTGCTATATGGACTCCCACATCCAATATCCCCCAGCGGAGGGCTGTGTTGTTTACAACTTAACCCATCGCCAACAGATGTATCCCTGCCATTCAACCGGATATTACGTTCTGAAGAGCTGCCTTGAACTTTTATTTTTGACTCTTTTTTATTTTATCTATCCCTCTCTCTCTCTCTCTCTCTCTCTCTCTCTCTCTCTCTCTCTCTCTCTCTCTCTCTCTAGCTCTCTATCTGTCAACTTCAGACTCCAAACTACCAAAGTGGAGGTCCTTTGACAGAACTACATCCCATTCATACGGATTAATAACTGCCAAAGTCTATTCCGATTCCCTCTTGATAAAAGATTGGAAAGATTGGCCCACGCAATCTCTTTCATGAGCAACTGGCCGACTTCAAAACGAGCTTTGAAATGAATATACGCAATATTGTCAAAGACATTAAAGTGTTACTTCAACAAAAAGACAAGCTTAATTGTTGAAGAATAGTTTTATGTAACAAAACAATTCAAAGGAAAGAACTTACAATAACGCTGTTAGATCCAAAGCTGTGTTTTTAAAATTACATTGTGAATGTCACTCCTGCCTTAAACCACAGATTGAGCAACTCGTGTTTGCTATGTAAGAATGATTAAAGGGGGGAAATATAAGGATATAATACAGAAAGAACGCATTAAAATTCTTGTTTCATCTTTTTTTGCAATGCAATTTTTTGGAAAGAAACATAATGCAGATTTCAATAGCACAAAAAGCGTCACTTTTAAGAGGTCCTGCTAGAATTAAAATGGCTTTGTCACAATTCGGCTGTTTCTAAATCAAACAAAATGAGAGGAAATAAGAGGATTTATAGATTTAAATGTGTTCAAATCCTTTTGATTCATAGTCTTCATCTGCGGACTAATGAAGGAATGGACTCTACGGTGCGCTGTTGTATGTAATTATTCATACTACTAGTACTACAGATTGGGCTGGGATAGTTGTGTGTGCGGTAAAAAATTGGTTTACATATGATTATATAAGTTCTATGCGACGTTTCCACCCCCCTGCGGATTATGAAATCTTGGTATAGACAATTAAGTATTCTTTTTGATAGAGAAAAAGATAGTATTTTCTATATTTTGTTCTTTTAATGCAAAAGCCTATTCGCTCAAAAGGATTTTATAAGTACACTGTGCTAAATTGTATAACATGTTAATTTTGCGTCTTTTTCCATATAATGTTTGGACAAAGCCAAGAAACCAATGCTCTTAAAAAAATGTTTAGAAATATATATAAAATTGTTTTATAACTCCCCGTAAAGGATTCCTCAGGGGAACATAGGAGACATTAAACCGGGAGAAAGGTAGAGAACTCTCTCCCGTGCTCTATAGAGAATATAATTGTTTGATAAATTATGCAACAGATTTACCCACCCTCTATAGCGTGTTCAATCATTGGAGCAAGAGGATGTTCTTTCTAGTTTATACTCTACTAAAGTTATCGGATTTTCCTGAGTGTTTGGCGTCTTGTAGATCCAATACCAATCGTGGACCACCACTAGCCATTCATAACTGTTACATTTCCCTCAACCCTCACACCTCGCACTGGCTATGTTTTCTTTACGATGCCTGGTCATCTTTTTGTAAACAGATCCGCCAGTTTGAAACTATTTACAGCCGGGGTGTCTTCCCCAGAAAATTGGTCCGAGTTACAATTAGTCTCTC
>RQTK01000054.1:669980-674980 GCA_003991915.1 Elysia chlorotica | reverse complement strand
AAGGGGACATAAAATTATATACTAAGAAAGTTGCGATATAGACAGCATTACACACAAGATACAACGGGAAAAAGACAGAACTGATGGATAGAGATAGGTTGTTAGGTCTCTAAAAAAGCCTTTGATCACCGTGTGGTTTCTGGGCTACATAAAAAAAATCAGTTTGAAGTGGTCCATGCATAAAGCGCCCGGGTACTAGTTGGAAAGTTATGGGTTCGATACCTGCTCTTGCCGTCGTATTTTCTCTTATGTGACCGTACACGTTCCGAATATTCCGATCCAGGGTTTTGTCTCTGTAAAGGACCATACTTGAGAACAGAGATACGTCTAACAAATGGTAGAGCCTGGCTTTTATTGATCTCACTTTAAGTTACAAAGCGACCCAAAGCAATACATTACAACACTAAAACTATATCAATCCCATATGTAACACTTGTTAAATGTATCATTTATAGGCTAACTGGAATCGTTACAGAATTAATGAATAGTGTTATTAAAGGAAGTTTTCTTAGAATAATGTTTTACAAAAATGTCAATAATTCAACTCCTCGCTTTAACGGACACAAAATCCCGTACTTTATTTCTCTTTATTATAGCTTAATGCAAAAAAAAAGAAAATCTTTTCTTATCATGGTTTGAGAAAATCTTTGAAACCAATCGCTTTATCAATGGATTTCTAATTTCTGAAAACGCTAAAAGGGATTCAAGGAGGGCGACTTTCCTGGCAATAGAAAACGCATTACTAATAATTATTTCAATTTTGAATTTCAATGCATTGAAATAAGCATGTCTTGAAAGTTCCATCTTACCCACTCGTAAGGTTACAATGTCCAAGAAATAGGGTAAAGCTTCTTATCAAATATTCTCTCGAGGAAATAATGAAATTATTAGGGGATTCCTTCAAATATTTGGAAATATTGCACACACAAAAAGTTCAATTTTAAGCCAGTTATTTTTTAGAGACTTTCAATAAACATGATGTCTTCAAATAAAAGGAACCAATTGATTCTCAAAATGTCAACATTTGTTCAATTATTTCATTCTTTCTCAAGGAGTAAAATCCTCGACCGTTTGCTGTTTGACCAAAAGAATCCTTTAAACAGATATTTTTTAAGTTGGGGATGTTTGTTTGCAATGCACCGGATTTATCATCCGTGCACTTGAATTTCCCTCAGGCATTCGTGCTAAAATTGAGAAAGTTCAGGGGAAAACGAAATCTTTATGGACCCAGGAACACTCAGGGGTGGTTTAAGCTAAAGTAATTACCTTTGGCGCAGTTAAAAAAATCCCTCTTGGCTCTTGATAAAAATACGTGATGAGTTATAGAGTGGCAGATGGAATGAAGCAGCACGGAAGATGCAAAATATAGATAGATAGATAGATAGATAGATAGATAGATAGATAGATAGATAGATAGATAGATAGATAGATAGATAGATAGATAGATAGATAGATAGATAGATAGATAGATAGATAGATAGATAGATAGATAGATAGATATATAGATAGATAGATAGATACCTTAATACATGGATGAATAAATGGATGAATGGATAGTAGAGAGTAGAAATGTACAAAGGAAGAGATAGACTGACATAAAAATGAAGTAAAAGAGACTTATATAGAAGTGGAAGTATACGAAGCTATTTTGTCCAATCATATTGTTGTGTAACATATAAAGGAAACTTACACCCAAATCAAGTATTGTAGATAAGAACAACTCCGTGTTTTGTGGGCTAAAAATTGACTTCTGTACCAACAGTACTGATAGCGCAAGTTGTTAGAGATTGTAAAATGTAACTATCAATAGCGCAAGCTCAGAGACCACTGGACTAACAACAAAATGTTACTATTCGTCACCTAGTCACCATCTTTAATACAGGCTTAGAGAAGGGTGAGCAATTAACACAATACTATCAGCCCTGACGGAATAAAATGGATGGATCTAGGCTAATACTCACGGAGCTATATGTGACGTTACGAAGTTCTGGTGGGATCCCCGCCCATTTCCGGGTATTGTTTTGGGATTGTTTTTTTCTTTATAGGCTTCCTTAATAACAGATCAAGTGACAGAATCGACCTGAGATAGAACCTTATGTTTTTAATTGTAACGGTATCAGTACAAAATTAATTATATTTAAATTAGCAATAAACAAAGTGGTGATGTGTCTAATCCAAAAGTTTGTTAGTGTAATATTTTGGTCTGGGAGTGGGGGGGATATCGGCTTTTTCCAAGCCCCCCACCCCCACCATAAAAATTATAGCGCAAGGTAGACAAACTTTTTGGATTAAAAATCAAAGCAAGATATAACATCATTGAACTGTTAGAGTCAGATCCATTGTTATCCAAGGTTGAGTAGAACGAACGTGAAGTGGTCTCATTGTATCACTCTGCCTAACTATGTTAAGAAAAGAAAATATAGATCAGGTATCTTAAAAAATACATTTTTTTACTAAATTATAACAGGCTGCCAAATAAAAACGCGACGTAACCGAATATGAATACATGCTTTATGACATAATTTGAAAAAAAGTAGCTATGTCACAACTTGAAAACAAAGTGCAACTATGTGGTAGCTAACGACTCGTAAGTATAAGTGAATAAGAAGACTTACGACGAGTCGTAAACTACCGCAACGCTGTACTTACATCACTAAGCTCTCCATTGAAAACTTTGGATTATAAAGATCGTGCTCAACGAAATTTGCTCACTTGTTTCAAAGGCCCGATCGAAAAATGTACTTGTCTAAATCTATTTCACTTATGCAAATCTAAACCAGATAACACAGACGGAATAGAAACCTTGAGAAACGTACCTCGTGAAAATTTAATCTGTGCGTGCAGAGCTGTTTGAAATAAGACACTGCAACCTGTCCGCAAAGTCTCAACCAAAAAGGCACAAAATTATAGAAATACTTGAGGGGACATTGCTGAAACTCAGATAAAAGATTCACTGTAAGATCTAGATTATTTTTAACTTAATGAAAGAGAGAGATAGATTTAGAGAGATAAGGAGAGTGAAAGAGAAAGCAAGAAAGAGAATGTTGTATTTCTATTATGGCAAAGCTTTTCTTAACAAACATGGCCTTGTTTCTAAAAGATTCCATTTCAAAGTTTCCAATTAACTTCAGGATGCGCAGAGTCTGAAGAAGATTGTATGAACTTTTCCAAGGAGAATAATGTTACAATTGTAGGAAATAATAAGTTCGTGTCCTTATCTTACCTTTAATATCTGAGTTTGTATCCTGAGGCCCAAAGACAAAAAATGCCATTACAATTTTCAAAATGTTCAAAATTTCTGTATGTCTAAAATGAAATTATTTCATAATAACAATCGGTTTATCTTTGATTTAGAATTACAATTTTGATTTGTGCCTGATACTTGATCGATACAGAACGTTATTAAAGTTAAAATTTGCCGGGACAACTAGATATAGCGGTCACTTGTTCTTGTTTTATTTTTTGTCTCAAAAGGTAGGCCTCACTTCACCTATTCAATTAACTTATAATCTATTTTCTTTGCAAAATGGTTGATTCCCTACCATCGTTCTTGAATTTATACTATTTCGTTTTTGTTAGCTTTAAAAAAAAAGAACAACATATAAAATTGATTGGAACAGGAGTGGTGTTTAGCAGACAAGCAGATGGGTAAAGGGGATGAGAGAGAGAGAGAGAGAGAGAGAGAGAGAGAGAGAGAGACAGAGAGAGAGAGACAGAGAGAGACAGAGAGAGAGAGAGAGAGACAGAGAGAGAGAGAGATCTCTCTCTCTCTCTCTCTCTCTCTCTCTATCTATCTATCTCTCGCTCACTTTATTTCTTCTTCACGGGCGAGAATAATAGAGCTGCTTTCCTCAGCAAAGTCAATAATTATTTCTTCACTGGCAAGGGCCATAACTTCCCCTGCATCAATATTATTGTTTGCCCAAGCCGTAGATAGATCTGTGGGATTGGTGCAGTCCGATGACAGCTATGCAAGGCTATTGTTTACAAACCGATTCATCTCGATATTATTTTCTCTCTTTTTTCCTACATGCATTTCTCACACTCTATTTCCCTCACTGTCTTTGTATCTATGTTTGTCTGTCCGCCCCCATCTCTCTGTCTTTGTCTCATTCTCTGTGCTCTGTCTGTCTGTCTTCTCTCTCTCTCTCTCTCTCTCTCTCTCTCTCTCTCTCTCTCTCTCTCTCTCTCTCTCTCTCTCTCTGTTTTTTTGTGTTTTTTATGTGTCTGTTTTGAGGATAGCGTTGTCAGGATGTTCGAGCGCGAGTTCAACCCCTTTCAAGGGAGGAGGGGGGGGCAGTGGCCCTGGGGTAGAACATCGACGGAGCTATTCAGAGAGAGGGGGAACTTGAGAAAGATGTGATGACAAGGTAGAAGTTTCTGGTTGTATTAAATGTCTCTGGTTTGTGGTAGCCCCTGGAGGCCTGCATGTTTTCAATGGAGAGACGATTACAGGGTCCATGACTAGTATTGAATTTAACACTCTAGGTCCACATATATAGTGTCATAAAGACCGTAGAAAAACATGTGATTTTGTTAACTCTTCCAAACTTTATGGCATTCACAAATAAACCTTACTAAAAACTAACTGCTAAATGGTCCCTTTTAAAGATAATCCTCTTTTCCTTATTTTCACTTTTTTTTTTTATTGGGGAAAAAAATCTTCCTTTAACAGAAACCTTTTGAGTTGTAGTGGAAAACTTTGTGAGGTAAACGTACTTCATTTGTCGTTTGTAATAGGTCTTCTGATCGACGAAATTTACTCTGAAACATACACAGTTTACTACTGTGCTTATCGTGGTTTTTAATTTGCGTGTTGATAAACACTGGCAACATCACTTGTGTCAGGCTTTCTTTTTGTAAAGATGAGAACTCGTCGTGTAACAGAGCCTTTTCAGGGACAAATATTTCTAAGCAATTATACCAAGTCATCGAACTACTAATAACCCCCCCCCCCCCCCCAAAAAAAGAACCAAGAGTAAAATAATAATAATAATAAT
>RQTK01000054.1:654107-668504 GCA_003991915.1 Elysia chlorotica | reverse complement strand
GTTGATTTTTAGGAGGTACTTGAAAAATCTTTTGCAAAGTGGATACAGATACTTAAAAATATTTTGCAAAGTGGATACATGATTGTATCGCTATACATTCTTAGAAGCTGGATCAGCAAAATTCTTATCTTACGCTTTCTTATCGTCTCGTTTTCTTATCTTTAAGCTTTTTTTACGACTTGAATGCTTGTGTGATGGGTTCTAAAACAGGCATTACTGCTTTTCTTTTAACCATTAACTGATAACTTTGTTCGATTTAAGTCTTTAAATTTGGCTAATGTAAAGATAGTCGGATATCGGGCACGTGTAAAGGATTAAAGTTAAACAGGCAATCGCTTCTCTTCATATTATATCTTTATTTTATTTATAGTCTTTTTATAACAAAATTATGTGTAGTTCCTATTTCTATATTTATAGACCTCATTTATAACGTTCCTTTTAATCACGGTTTCGTTCTCTTTTCTCTCCCTCCATCGACCTATCGATAAATAATATCCATCCTTCTATCTATCTATCTCTATCTGTTCATGCCTCTTTTTGAAAGAGTTCTGTTCTTTTTTTCCCTTGTCGAAAGATTTGGCTTTTTGTGGTGTTTTGTTGTTGCTGTTTTTTCAAAGAATGTCTCAGTCTGTAATGATGACTTCAGTTGGATTAATCTGCCTTGAACGTCCAGACGACCGAGTAAAGCTTCCATGCGTTTCCAAGAAAACCACATAAGTTGACAATCTGTTGACAGCCACAGCCAGCGATAATAATTATCACCAGGTTTTGTCTCCCTTTGCATGCAATGTTGACAGCCATATCTTCCGGCCAGACACAACTTTACCCAAGCTGGCTATCCAATTGTCAATCATCTGGCTACAGAGCCCAAGCTTCCTGCAGTAGAACGTCACATCAAACCGCCCGTCTCCGGCGAGAGGGATTCTAAGAGTGATCGGAGGGATAAAAAGTTTGGAAATTTTGACAGTGTAGATATCCCAGTTGTCACATTCCCTGTTTTGGTTCATATTTTTAGGCAATATCATATGGCCAATATGTTAAAAAATAAACATAATAATTTTGTCATTGGATATGACTTTTGAAAGTCAGACAAAAAGGGAAAATGTAATCGCGAAAATAGATAGTTTAATACAGAGTGTGTCTAATTGACAAAAATGGTGACATCTGAAAATGTGTCTCCATAAAATATATATATATATATATGGGTATAGAAGTATATTAAGTTTTTGATAGTTTTTCTTTTATTAAACTTAAATAATATTGACCAGGAACTGTTTGTTGTTTCAAAACGTCTAACGCCAGCACTATATAGGCAAAACATTTATCAGGAAAACAATATAGATCCTAGCGTGAAACTCATTACCCAATTGATACATAAGTATTTTATCAAACTGCAGTATTAACATTGCATTGTCGCAAGAAGCAGAACCATAAAAGCAAACAAATATCAACAATGAGCTATATATAAAACAACAATAAAAATGATCGCCCCTGTAAAATCTTTGTCGACCACTTAAAATAAAACTGACAACTAATAAAGAAGAAAACATAGTATTGCATGTTGTGATTGCATACAATATAACGCCTTGACGTGTTAAGACCATGCAGTCAATGCCGCAATGTGCATGAATACTTGATCTTCTTATGCAGAGATTTTACTTCTTCCCTCACACGTCAGGACCCTAATAGTTATTGCATGGCGTATTGGCGTCAATAATAGCTGCTGTCGATACAAAAAGGCACGAGAGAAAGAGACAGAGGGGGGAGAAGGCAACGAAGGCAATCTCCTAACAACTCTGTCATCTGCCAAACTCAAGTGGGTCGGTGCTGGTAGGGCCCTCTTACTGCTTGCTCCATCTTTTATGAAGGACTCTTGAGTCAAACAGCGTGCAGAGGACTGTAAAATTGTAAGGACAAATGTCAACTTTACTCGTGAAAAAAGTAGGATAGTCCGTTATTACTGCTAACTATGTTGATTTTTTTAAATGAAACGAGTCGTAAAATTAAACGTGAAGCACCCAGGCAATGTATACACGTGTAAACGACTAAAGAAATAATGTACCCTTTTTGCAATATAAATCCACGTGTATTTTGTTCATACGCAACGACTATTAGAAATAATGTACTTTTTGTTTTTCAATATAAATCCTTGGTTTCTACAGATAAGTAGGAAACTAAAAACAAAACTGATTAATTAGTGTCCCCCAATGACAATATTCATTATACTTAGCTAATCAATGAATGCGATAGCAGTGTAATAATATATAATCATCATAGTGGCAGTAAAACTGTTCATACTCTGAGTAGCAGATCCTACACGCACTGAAGCAGACCACTAACAGTCATGGTGACATGAACAATTATTATACATGTTTAATTACTTGTTTAGTAGATAACTCCTACATGCAACCTCCCCTGGGATACTTGTATTTTGTTTCAAGGCTGTCACACCCAACAAATACTTTGTAGTGTATATGAAATTGCTCAATACAGAATTGAAAAGGTTGGTGCGTCCAGGTTTTACAATACAAATATGAGCCTTATATATACGATATTGAGCCTTATATATACGATACTGAGCCTTATATATACGATACTGAGCCTTTATATATATACGATATTGAGCCTTATATATACGATATTGAGCCTTATATATACGATATTGAGCCTTTCGAACTGAGAGCATGCAGGGCCCGCCTCGGGCTGGTCTTAGCGAACTCTCCACCCAGTTGGGCTTTATTGATTTCACAACACCATGCTGATCTAGCCTTATCCTTTATAATAAATTGCTTTGAAGTTCGCTTTATATTAGATTGTTTGCATTTGCGTTTGATTAAATTAGCCATTTGAACATTATAGAGTAAAGAATGATGGAGGTTTTTACTATAAATAATCTGATAAGTGTGCGTCGTAATGTTCCCACCTTTATAAATCTTTTGAAGTTATCTTTTTGTAATATTGTTGGCGCTTTTCTTCCTTAAGTTGGTCATTTGAACATTGCTGCGTTCGAATGGAGGGCCGTATCATAAAATTCTATGCACTTATCGTATTGAATTATGATGTCCCTACCTGAACACCCTTTCCAACAATAAAAAAAAGTTCTCTTGAGATTTTATTGTTTGTGCTTGTTATCCCGTAAGTTAGTTCTTTGAAGGTGAATGCGTAAAGATAGATGGTTATAATGAATTTTGCTGTTTTATATCATGTTCTACTGTGGGCTTTCTCTGTTCCTTTAAACTTGTTTTTGCGTTCCTATTAGTTACATCGTTAGCGTTTACTCTCTATTAACATGGATATTAAATCTTATCGTAGAGAACAATACTCGCGTGATTGCCTCGAACTATGATATGTGTATAATGTGTATATTGCCTGTTCCATTTGCTGTGTGGCTTTAGAAAATGAATTTAATTGGGTGCTAGTGTTGCCATACAAAATTTCACGTGGGAGATATCTCAAATTCACATTACCTTTGGTGATTAGGTGGAATTCCTTCTTTTTTATAACCGCCATGTTCGTATAGAGTTTTTCTCAGGAACCAAAAGAAGATAGATCATGTCAAACTAAATTGAGTCGATGCCACCATACAGAAATGCATCCTACCCTTATTTTGTCAAACTATCAGTTCGAAATTAAAAAAATGATAATTATGCAAAACTTATTATAAGACCCGTAAAATCCATAGATATCTTAACGGGAGCATCAACGTAGACAACCTCTGTTATATCTTACACATACTATTAATTGCTGACATTTAACAATATAGTTAAAATAAGATTTTGTTTTCCGTAATCCCAATACAGATTACACAACCTACGCATGATGGGATTAATCTTCCATATAGGCCCATGCTGTGTAGCTAAAGTACAATCCACATGTCCTGGCCTTGCCCTAAGCATCCTTAATTCATCACCAATCACTCCGCCCACTGTACAGTTTCTGATTGCCAACAATTCCACAGTACCAGTGTGCTTACGCCCCTTTGGATCTTTGGGGCAGAAAGAGAGTCATTACTAAATTGCGCTCCTATCGCCGGAAAGCAAAAATGATTGCTCACGTAGGGCAGATTCAGGGCAGATTCAGGGCAGATTCCGACATTGATCTTAGTTGCTCTTTCGCTTTGTCTTTCTGATTGTCCCCTAGTCACTAGATCCCGAAAAGATCCGCGGTGCTTTAGTGATTGGATAAACTACTCGTGCTGATCAAAATATCATATTCAGTCGGAAGGTCTTAGTTTTCTTGGTACCACGGCTTCAAATGCAGTGGCACGGCCAAAACTAGGAGATTGTTCAACAGGGTTTTACCCCTATGATAGAGAAGGGTTAAATACTTTGGTAACCATGGAGAATATTATTAGTTCACTTTTTCACACTTGACGGCATTGCAGCTATTCGCAAAACGAAGGTGCTATCATAACCGGGAATTTTTATTTTTATAATAATGATTATATTTTTATTCTCAATATTTGGGGTTGTAAGTTGTAATATTATTATGTTAACGTAATAAGAAGAAGTTACAATCTCAGATTTTGGTAAAAAAAAAAAAAAATTGACATCCAATATAATTTATGTTGTTTGTTGTACATGTTCGCGCGTGTGTGTGTTCGTGTGTTAATTGTTTTAATTGAAACTTTAAAGGGAAAAAATTGTAGATATAGTGTCTTGACAAGGAAATTAGTAAACGACATTTATTAACTGCATTGAATTAATTTAAAACAGGCCCATGATTTTAAGTGATTAGTGACTTGGTGATATGAGTCTCATACATCTGTTAATAAGGGCACTGGAGGTCTAGGGACCAATAAAACATGAAACTAAATTAATGACTAAATCAGAGATCGTAGTTTTGACCAATATTGCGACACCTATCATAATTTTTTGGGACACCATGACTGTTTCCCTCTGTCTGTCCTTCTCTCTCTCCACCTTATTTTCTCTCTCTCCCTCCTCTCTCTCTCCCTCTCTCTCTATCCATCTTTCTCTCTCTCTGCATCTCTCTTAATGCATTTCTCTCTTTCTCTGTCTGTCTATGACTTCCCTACAATATGCGTCTCTCTCACTATATATCTACCCACTCTTTCTGTCTATTTCTCTTTGCCTGTGTGCCTGTCTATGTTTCTATCTCTCTTATTCCCCCCTCCATTTTAAAACCCATGATCATCGCAAGAATTTCATCTTTACAAACAATGGTCATACTATTTCGCCGGGAATGTTGTAAAAGACTTAGGGTGTTTGTTAGCTGGCTTAGAAGACCATCTTCCTTAATTTTTTTTACAACTACATTAATTCCATGATTATAATTTTTTTTTAAATATATCTGTTATAGTCAATTTATTTCTACTTCCCGCTTATTTTTAACTTTTGACAAATTTCTATTTATCGATTGATTAAACGGTGACAAAGTGACAAAATAAGTGTTAAAATCACACAGGCAAAGAGTTTAGAAGAGAGAGAGAGAGAGAGATCCTTGATAGAGAAGGGTTAAAATACTTTGGTAACCATGAAGAATAAATTGGATGATGTGAACGAATGGTTTTTGTCTATACAGGTGGACTCTACAAGATAAATGTGACTTGCCGCCTATAAATACACATAATAAGAAAATATAAACATGGTACTGATAGTAACCCGCTTTTTCTATCGAATTTTTCGAAGGGAAAGAAGCTTAGTACGCTTTGCGTGAGGTGCGAATCATTCTGAGTATTATATCAAGAGCCCATTTACTGCTTTTACAGTTGATGGTACTATCGCGACACAACTTAAGCTAAAACGACTACTACTACTGTTAATATTATTACTTCTACTACTACTACTACTACTACTACTACTACTACTACTACTACTACTACTACTACTACTACTACTACTACTACTACTACTGCCGTCACGGCAACTGCCAATTTTAATTTAAGTCTTGTTACTCTTAAAACAGGAATGCAATGATAAAACGCTGTTGACAGGGGAAACAATTTAGATGACTGAGCGGTCACAACCACAATTTCTACTATTCCACTTTTATCGTGGTTCCAAGTTTAACACTAATGAGCCCCAAAAACATCTCACATACAGCCAAATTAGTGACAGGAGAGTATGATCTTGTCACCGCTGCTTAGGTACAGCATTACTGATGGTCTTAATTGCCTTAGCTCCCGAAAATAGCGCTGGCGTCAGTATTATATATATTTATTTATATGGTAATTAAATACGTTTGCTACTGGCTGTTTCCAAAGAGGAGGTATGGCGTGAATCTTCATTTAAATTATGTATCTTAGTTGAAATGGAATCGTTAATATAGAAGAAACAAAAAACTCTCTCAAGATTGCAAAGCCTTACCGATTGACTTAGCATGCGTTTTTATCGCATGGTCTGGGTTAGTAGCAAACGTGTAAAAAAAAGTTAGCTAGAAAATCCAGTGAACATTTTAGCAAAATAGAACGTCCCGCTGCCTATTTTCTCTTTCCTCACTCTCTCTCTCTCTCTCTCTCTCTCTCTCTCTCTCTCTCTCTCTCTCTCTCTATCTCTCTCACTATCTCTCTGTGTATCTCTCTGTCTCTCTGTCTCTTTTTCTTTCTTTATCTATATCCATCTATCTATCTAACTAACTATCTATCTATCTCTCCTTCTCTCTCCCTTTTACTCTCTCTGTTTCTCTCGGTGTCTCTCTCTGTCTTGCCCTTCTTCACTCTCATACATTTCCGTGTTCTCTCTGTGTCTCTCCCACCCTCTCTTTTCTCTCTGCTGCTGTGTACTTTTATTTTCCTCTCTCTTTATCTTTATCAAATTCGCTCTTTATCATTTCCCTGCCCCCTCCCGGATCTCAAAGGCCCAGATTAAATTTCCTTCATCTGTTCCCGATCACATTTCCTTATCAAGACCGTAATACCATTTTCTAACAAAGACATAAATTTCTTTGATACAGTGTCCAGTCTATAATGAATGCAGAGCCTCGGCGGAGCGTGAGCCTTTAGATCAACATTGGGCACAATCACTACTCACTAACAGCAAAACTTGTTGGAGAGAATTCCACTGATTCGATCAACAAGCACTCTTTGGGTTTTCTTCAGTATTCATTTTATTAACGAGGCAATCTTCTTTCTTGGGCACATCAGTTTCGTTAATGTAGAGTAATATTAGATTCAATATAATCGTAGGGGATAAACATACTACAAAAAAACAACCATTCAACCGATGACTCTAAGCGCTCATCTTTGTGTGTTCGACCCTATCTACTTATCAGTGGCCGGTTTTATTATTTAGTTTTCAATACTCCGTATTTTTTCCACTACGAGTATAACGCTGATCCACGTTTTCATGAATTATTGTAAAAGTCATTTCATTTCTAATTAGTACATTTTACATGACAATCAATAAAGTCAGAACCATTCCTTTTTTTTTTAAATAAATCAATCCCATGCTCTGTTAAGAAGAAAAATTGTGTGCTGTTGTTGATATGTAGCTCCTACAGCCGGTGTCAAAGTACAACACACACCACACGCATACAAGGTAACATTGTTCTTTGTCTATAATCCGTATTCGTTCAGACATTAAGTTTTGCTCATGTCTTGAGGATCCACAAATTTTAATATCTTTTTATATAGAATATCCATTTCTATTAATTTTTATAGTTGTCTACAATATGTACAATTTCTCTTTTTTGACCCATATCTCTACGTAACTAGATATTTAAAATTATCAAAAGTGGTTCCATAATAAATATTAGCTCTTGTACCTTTTTGCTCCCTCTTGATTGTCTCGATAAACAGCGCATTTAGTATTTTCCTTGCAATTTGTTTCAAGTTAATCGACTTTGAACTGTTTTATGAGTTTAAAAAAGGATTCACTTGAAATTAAAGTAAAAGATAAAAATTAATGTGCACAATGTTATTTGCGTTTACCCAGTTATGAAGATTTGATTGCTACTTATGGCTGAAGATTCGTAGGCATTTAAGTTTTCATAGAGAAAATGATTCATAATTATACCAATTCTTTCGACCAAATAAATTTACAACGTTATTTATACCTTTTGAGACGTAGTTCAGATCTCAAGTCTTCCTTAGAACAATGACTCTAGCTTTGAGTGCTGTTCCACCTAGTGGTCCCATCTTTGGCCGCTGCATCTTTGAATACACACTCCAGGACACGTAATAACTTATATCTTAGCTCTGGCATTTTTTTTTTGTAATTTTTGTGTGTCCTTTTGACTTTTGTATTGTTGGTTATGTTGGTTATGTTGTTACTGTTGTTGTTGTTGTTGTTGTTGTTGTTGTTGTTGTTGTTGTTGTTGTTGTTATTGTTGTAATTGTTGCTGTTGTGTTGTTTTTGTTGTTGTTGTTGTTGCTGCTGGTGGTGGTGGTGGTGGTGCTGTTGCTGTTGCTGTTGTTGTTACTCTTACTGTTGTTGTGAAGAGGTGCTCGTGTAATGTAAACCTCTATTTTTTCCGAAGTTGAGAGGTAAGATTGAGCTTGGGTGCTCTAAAAATTATATCTTTGTATCATTTGCACGGATAAGTAATTATTCCTCTTCTTTCAACACCTTTTCTGCAACCAGACTCTGTGGTCGGACTGGTCTCTGGGCCCCGTACTCATGGCGGTTCTCATCACCTGTAAAATAATAGGGCACGTCTTTTAGGCCCGACCACACAATCGAGTTAGGATGGATAAATTGTGTTTAAAAATTAGATCATTAAACCAACAAAAAGAGGACCCGAACGAGAACGGGGGGGGGGACAGAGAGAGAACGGGGAGAGAGTAAGAGAGAGAACGGGAAGATAATGAGAGAGAGAATGGGAGAGAGAGACAGAGAGAGAGAAAGAGAGAGAGAATGAGAGAGTGAGCGAGAGAGAGAGAACGAGAGAGAGAAAGAGAGAGAGAGGGGGGAGAGAGAGAGAGAGAAAGAGAGAGGGGGAGAGAAAGAGAGAGAGATAAAGAGAGAGAGATAAATAGAGAGAGAGAGATAGAGGGGGAGAGAGAGAGAGGGAGAGAGATCGTTAGTACACTCTGATTGGTAGCTTCAGTGTAGAATGTTTTCTCGTTTGTCGGCACGTAGCTCTTTCTGATACCCTGCTCGTCCCCCCAGGCAATTACCTTGCCATCTCAGCACCTTTCGACTCCGGCATATCTCTCTTCATTATGGACTCCAATCAGACAAATCTCTTTCAAGCTCTACACCCAGAGTTGTTGAGAGCTCTGGTTTTATTAAGGTCATTCTAGACAAACAGAAATAAGTTTATATAAGACAGAATGAATGGAAATAAAAATCACCAATTATTTTCTGCACTTGAGGGCGTATGTTTTTTTTTCTCTTTCCGGAAAAGTACCTATTATTTTCAAATTCTCTTGTCGTACAAGTGAAACTATGTGACTGCTGTTTTAAAAGTAGCAAATTTTACCCACCGTTGCTTTTGATAATTATATGTTCCTTCTTTTAAACACTTTGTTACGCACCCGCCCCGCCCCCTCCCCTTTTCTCTCTCTCTCTCTCTCTTCTCTCTCTCTCTCTCTCTCTCTCTCTCTCTCTCTCTCTCTCTCTCTCTCTCTCTCTCTCTCTCTTTCTGCCTCTCTCTCTGTTTCTCTCTTTTTCTCTTTCTTTCTGTCTCCTTCCCTATCTCAATTCCTTTGTCTAAGAGTATCTATATATCTATTTATCTACCTATCTATCTTTATATCTTTTTTGACTGTCCCTCGTATACATTGTATTTTTGTCTACCGGTTTCTATGTCTTTGTCTTACCACATTATTTTTGCTTATAGACTGTTCAATCTTGGTCTCTATCTTTCTTGATGTCGAAGTTGTTCAGTGGGCTTGTCAAAATTTGTTTAGTGAAAAAAAAGAAAAACATGTTTGTCGTGAGATATATTATGTTGTTTCTGTTCTCATTCTTTCTCAAATTGGTCTCTGTTCTGAACCTAACCTGGCGACATTTGGCATCATTAGCTTTACAGTAACTGTGGACTCATATACATCGCGTGTGAAAGGCTGAAATAAGCATGGACATTAGTACAGTCAGTGGCCATATTTAGTAGTGAGTGTAATTTGCTTTTCTGAGTCATTATGTTTTATTCTCCTACCCCGCCTTTACACGTTCTATTTTCTCTTTCATTCTCTGGGCATGTATGTATCTGCATATCTTAATACCACCTTCGGCACCGCATATATAATTTTGTAACTCAAATGTATCTTCCCATATTGCTTTCTACTTTTTCACACTTTCTTTATCCTCTCCTGTATATATTTTTATCTATATATTTCTTCTTTTATCTATCTATCAACCCATCAACCTTTATATTGGTCCGCCATTCTATTTATCTACATGTCTCTGGGTCTGTCTATGCCACATCATCTATCTTTCTCCTAGTACCTTAAGCCTTTGCAAAACAAATGTAGACCGATGTGTAAGGTTTACAATTCCGTTTAAAAAGTTGTTATAAATTAATACGTTTGTTGTGTTTGGAATAGTATAACTATATGGTATAAAATTATCTCACAATCATAAAGAAATGTTACCCTTTAAAATAGGTAGGACTGAAAAGAGCAATGTTTTTTCCTATATAGGATCGTGTTTATTTAAAAAGAAATTTCCTAGAACATAAACCTTCGTGACTGTCTGGACTCTTGCACATGACTTTATTCACACCTATACATAGATATAGTCATAAAGGCTCGGCATTAATGAACAAATAAATACATTGTTTCTGCCCATTTTAATACTCAATCTTTTTAATGGGCAAACGAATTTAACAGTAGTGCCGTCCCGATTCGCAATTCACAATGAAGACCAGAAAATTCCGAGCGTCTAGTGTTCCGAGGATACCGTCAACGACCCTATTTATTTTGGTCGCTGCCTTCGTGTTGAGTCTGGCGCAGGATGACCATTTTTTCGACAAAGCTTCTGTGGGGGTTCTCCCTGACCAGTCGGTGGACAGAGCCCTGGACACAGGGCAAGTGTCTGGCCTGGTGCCTCTGAGAACCTTGGCCATCAACCCTGGCACCAGGAGGCCAGTGAACGTGCTGCTGCTGGTGCCCTACAACAACAGCATCCCCTGGGCCTACCGAAAGATCATGCCGGCCTTGGAGATCGCTCTGCAGAGAATTGACGCCGACCAGGTGCTGCCCAACCACTACCTGCGCATGCGCTACTTTGATTCCAAGTGTGATGATTCGGTGAGTGGCAAAAGCAGTCGTAGTAGTATTCGTTGTTGTACTACTTGTTGCATGTATTTTCTCTATAATTTCTAGTTTTGTTTCATTTATTGTGTCCCTCAGTTGCTAAGCTGTGCGTATTCTTCTATTTAGTAGTAGTAGTAGTAGTAGTAGTAGTAGTAGTAGTAGTAGTAGTAGTAGTAGTAGTAGTAGTAGTAGTAGTAGTAGTAGTAGTAGTAGTAGTAGTAGTAGTAGTAGTAGTAGTAGTAGTAGTAGTAGTAGTAGTAGTAGTAGTAGTAGTAGTAGTAGTAGTAGTAGTAGTAGTAGTAGTAGTAGTAGTAGTAGTAGTAGTAGTAGTAATAGTAGTTTTAGTAGTAGTAGAAGTAGAAGTTGTTGTTCTGTTATATTGGTGGCGTTACAGTTGTAGTTGTTGATTTAGACGTCTGCGTCAATAGTTTAGTTTGCTTTGATTCATTGTATCATGTTCATCTAAAGCAGACTTTTTGCCCGAGAGTGATATTTCATATACTTAAGGAATAAATCTACGGCGGTGGGTACCAAGAACTAAGTCTGACATTGTATTAGATGTCACAGTGCACACACAGTCAGAACGTGGATACCAGATTATATCTCTCAGGTGGTCACATTATCCTGACACCGACCTTAACAGTAGTATCAATAGATTTCCTTCTATGTTTTCCTCAACGAGGCATTAAGAATATTTTTGCTTTAGCTGTATGTTTAGAAGTTTACAATTTCGCTTGTCATTTAGGTTTGTATATATTTCATGTAATGTCCTTACATACTCATGTCTATCGTTGCATTTTAAGTGAATTAGTTTAGACTCACGAGTACCATTACTTCAGTTTTAGCCTGCATGTTCCAATGCCATTTTGTCTGTTGAGCTTATATGAGTACATAGCTTAGCTGCCAGGACTTTTAACAGACCAGTAGGAGACCAAACTTGTTAAAACTAACAATAAATTACTCATGCGAGTCAAAATTAACAATAATTCATCCATGCAAGTCAAACTCAAAGGTTGTATCCTAGCCTGGAATTGAAATGCAAGGTATATTCTATCATTGATGAGGGAGTCCGATTTTTTTACTTTGTTTGACTCAAGATATGATGTACAATAAAATGATAACATTGAGAAATTAAGAAGAGACTTTTACAAACAGTGAATCTCATGTTATCTTCGTCATGGTTAAAAACTTTGAAAACTTCTAGATTCCTCGCTCAACACTTAATTATCACACATGTGACATATTCGATCCCAACAAAAATAGATACGTTATGTTAGGTTAGAAAACTTTTACAAACCATTCTGTTTGCCCATAATTTGTCATTCTTAGATGTTTTGAAGAGTGTCTTGAAAATAAGACTCAACGCAATGTACATACCGTATGTAATTACACAGTCGGAAAGAGTGCTTGGAGTGTATTGTTTACATATATTAAATTGGTCTATTTTCCTATGGCTGGTGTTCAAACCGTTGACAATCCGCTCTTAATCCATAGAGCTAAACAATGGACTTAACGACCCACTACCACGAGTGTATAAGTCTTGTTAGAAACATTTTTATCAGTGCATTTCTAAAGTTTTCAATAGCCACGACCCTTTCCCTTTACCAATTGGCCAAATATCTTACCCTGTCTCATTAGCATCTTTTATAAACAGACTTCTGATCTAGAGTTCACAAAGGGCGAAGTTATATAATGTATTGTTAATTGGCCATAATGTCTTATTCTATCTCATTAGCATCTTTCATGGTTATACTACATACACCGTTTTTACTACTAGTACCAAATCTCTAAGCACATTTTTTTTTTGTATTATCTTTCAGCACTCCATGAACTACGCTATAAACGCCTATATGGATAAAAAAGGAGATGCATTTTTCGGGCCATGTTGCGACTACGCTCTGGCCCCTGTGAGTCGCCAGGCAACCTTCTGGCAGGTTCCCTTGTTAACCGTCGGTGCTGAGGCTCCAGACTTCTTGACATTCAAATTCCAGAAGTTTAGAACTCTGACAAGAGCCGGGCCCAAAAATCTCCAGGACGTGTCAGACTTTCTGATCATGATGATCAAGTCCTTCCACTTCACAAAGATGTCTATAGTGAGTTTGGTCTTTGTGACAACGTTGTAGGGGCGTACGTACAAATGTCGTGGTTCCTCAGGACTCGTCGTAAGCCTTCTCATTGGTTTGTTCTTATGACGAGCTGAGCTACTTCGACGTTGTACTTATAGTCTCTGGGGTTTTTGCGGGAAATTGTTCTCCATCTGTCACCGCTTCATTACGTTTAACAATGTAGTCTCTAATAAGTAAAAAGTGAAGTCCACTCTATGACTATGCATTTTCTATCTCTGTAACTGGTTTAACCTGTTCTCTCTCTCTCTCTCTCTCTCTCTCTCTCTCTCTCTCTCTCTCTCTCTCTCTCTCCTGATTGTTATTATTATCTTCAACTAAACGAATTAAATTTAATTGTATCCATTTTCACTTTTCTAAACCCTAATTTTCTTTTTCTACATGCTCTCGCTCTCTTTCCCTCTTTTTCCCTTACTCTCCCTCTTTCCCTCTTTCTCTTTTTTGTTACATTTCTTTATTTGATACCAATTGGTGTTTTTTTTTCCCAAAACAATCTTTTTACGAGAACTAAGAACATTATTTGTGCAGGAAATGTTTTATACGGAACTAATTCTTATTTCGAGATAAAAAAAAAGCCATTTAGACTAGACGGAGAGCACATAGCACTGTGTGCATGATAGAATTGTAACCATTAGTAAATGTGCGCATAAAGAGATTTCACCTTTTACTCAAAATAACCAAAGTAGGAGCGCAGGCAGCAGATCTTTAAAGCTCTGGACTGAAGCAGTGGGTCAGACAGTTATCTGGACCCGTCCCCGTGACCAGATAGTTAATCATTGATTTCACTATGACTCGAATAAACAAGCAAGACCTCTGGATTTGCAGCCAAAATTTTATTTCATCTTTGGAAAAAGTTGCATACCCTCGGTTCCGCAAACAGAGGTGGCACTTCTTCGTCATGCTGGGATCGAACCTGGACCTATCCCACTCCAACCCGACGTTTTAGCGAAAGATAGATTAACAAGCACCTTCTTGTGGCGCTGAACAGCTAACACGCATAGTTGGCGGGAGACTAGAGTTGGATAAGTAAAACTAAAAAAAAAACGCCGGAGTTTATAGATCTGTAGAACCGCATCAAATGGCTATAGTCGTCTTTGTGTAATAACTATAGTA
>RQTK01000054.1:629865-652393 GCA_003991915.1 Elysia chlorotica | reverse complement strand
TAAAGCTTGGATTTTGGGACTAAAATGGTAAAATATAGTTGTAGAGATAGACGTTTAAAGCCAAAAATGATAATGTGATACAAATGGGTGCACCACTTAAAAGGGCATATCAATAGTCTTGATAACTCACGCTAGGATATTTACAGGATTTCTTTGTAGATAACATTTCTTTTAGATCCATTTTTACCCCGTTTTTTGATGATAGTCGGCGTAGGTCGATATATAATTTAAATTGGGTTCGAATGTTTTTAAACCCCGAAAGATCCCCATTCGATAGATCTAGAAATTAGAATTCAGTATTATAACCCGAGCAGAGCCCCGCACGTGAACATGTTGAATGGAAATAAAAAAAAAATTACGTGTAGATCTATGAATAGTAGAAGTCTAGATCTAGTTATTTGAATTAGTTTTAAGATCCATGTTTATCCCCTTTTCGATGATAGTCGAGGTAGTTCCATATAGAATTTAAATTGAGTTCGAATGTTTTTAAACCGCGAAAGATCCCCATTCGATAGATCTCGAATTCAGCATTATAACCCGAGCAGAGCCTGCACGTGAACATGCCGAACGGAAAGAAAAAATACTACTTGAACCTAGCTCGCTTTCACTTTCGATTATCTAACTGAAATCAAAAACAGCAATGGCTGCTTGATCGACGAATCAATTTCCATTCTTAAAATCTAATTAATGCTTTATGCGTCATCGTGAAAAATAAACAAACCAGCCTAAGGATTTCAGAAAATTCGAAGGTACAAATATATCTAAATTTCAAGTTTGTACCTTGAGTAGTTATGGAAGAGAAGACGATAATAATTTCTCCAGTTCACAAATATATGATAAGATGAATGAGAATTGTTTTTATTAATCTAACTTTGTTGGTAGAGATAAGAGATTATCAACAAACAACAAACGTCATACTGTTTTGTTGTAGGTTTAGGACTTATATCTTCATGTTTGCGTCTTTTGCGTTCTCTTTTAAGAACTAGAGGGACGGTACGACAGAGAGAGAGAGAGAGAGAGATAGAGAGAGAGGGAAAAGAGAGAGGGGGCAAGAGCAAAGTGAGAGAGGTGGATGGAACGATAGAGAGAGAGAGAAAGAAAGAAAAATTAGAATTGTTTTTATTAATCTAACTTTGTTGGTAGAGATAAGAGATTATCAACAAGCAACGAACGTCATACTGTTTTGTTGTAGGTTTAAAACTTATATCTTCATGTTTGCGTGTTTTGCGTTCTCTTTTAAGAACTAGATGGACGGTACGACTGAGAGAGAGAGAGAGAGATGGAGAGAGAGGGGGGGGAGAAAGAGCAAAGTGAGAGAGGTGGATGGAACGATAGAGAGAGAGAGAAAGAAAGAAAGAAAATAAAATAACGTAGTTCATTACCCTTAATCATCTTAATTGACGAGGTGAAATACAACCAGTGACGTCGATATGGGAAAAGGTATTCAGAGTGACATGGAACATAAATTTAATAACTATTTTAAGAGTATAGAGAATTACAAAACTAAATGTGTACATCTTTTAAATTAAGGATTTAGTATTTTTTTTTTAAGTCTCAAAAACGCCAAGCATTTGACAGAAAATCAAAAAGTATACATCAAAATGACAAAGGGTCGAAAAAGAAAATGGGAGAGAGAGAGAGAGAGAAAGAGAGAGGGAGAAGAGAGAGAGAGAGAGAGAGAGAGAGAGAGAGAGAGAGATGTAGAGACAGAGAGGCACACGCATAGATAGGCAAAGAAAAAGAGTTTTTTTTTTTTTTGCAATAATCTTGGCGTGAAGAACAGAGGGAGGTTGTGAGAAATCAGTGCAGTGCCTTCTTGTTGCGCTCCTTCATCAATCAAGACTTTGACATGATATTCAATAACTCTGCACGGAGAACGGCCCAGCGCATTCACCAGAATGACCTCCCTTGGATTGGCTCTGCTTCTACTTCCGGTGGGCCAAAGGGGGCGTGGTCATGCGGCAAGTCATGTGACTTAACAGATTGATCCTGGTTCTTTGTTTGAGTTCACTGAAAGCCGTTTTTTCGCACTGGAAGTTTTTCAAAAGGGTTATAAAGCGTGAAGGCTAAACGCAGTTTTGTTTTTTGTTTTTTGTGAACTATAGCTTCCATTTAAAAAAATACTTTCCGCTCCTTTCATTTGCAGCTGTTTAAATTTACCTTATATACTTTTATGATATTTTTATGGCAGTGACACTTTTTTTTTAATCTAAAACAGTGCGCTTTTTTGTTTTCTTGCTGGTTGCATTTCAATTTGCGACTCCATGTTTTAAATATGATATCAAATTCCCCACAAACCCTTAGGAACTGTGTTATTCTCTTACTCCCTCCTCCCACCCCAACTCCGTTCCCCCTCATTCCTGCCCATCCTTTCTTTAGTTTTTACAAACCTCTTGACCTATCCCACTCCGCCCGTTTTCAATCACTGCCATAACGGTTTGCTTAGTGGGGTGTTTCGCTCGGACTTATCTAAGTGTTTGTGCTGGACTTGTTAACATTGACCGCCCCTCATACAGGGGTTATCTAGAGAGTAACACAGCAAAGGGTACATATGAAAGAGAGAGAGAGAGAGAGAGAGAGAGAGAGAGAGAGAGAGAGAGAGAGAGACAGACAGAGAGACAGACAGACAGACAGACAGACAGACAGAGAGAGACAGACAGACAGACAGACAGACAGACAGAGACAGACAGAGAGACAGAGACAGAGAGACAGAGAGACAGAGACAGAGAGGTGAGACACTGAGAAAGAGAGAGGGGGGACATAAACTGAGAGAGAGTGAGATAAAAACAAAGTGTACGAGAAACACAATCCAAAAATAGATTGGGAGAACGAGAGAGAAAGGGAAAGACATACAGCGTGAGTTAGAGAAAGAGAGAGGGTGGTGGGAGAAATTAGAGACGAAAGGAAAATGCGTCGTTTTCAGCCTATATCTAGTGTCAAGTCTTGAATATTTCCCAGTTACTTGTTCCGAGTATAATTATCTCAGAATTGCTTGTGCTTTTCCAATGATATCTAGACAGTAAAGTGAATGTAGGTGCTAACCTCGGATAAACGTTATTAATATTATACGCCTCTCTCGCTCATCTCATAAATTTATTCAATTAGCAAAGCCTAAAAGATACCTTTAGGAAACAGAGCCTTGTAAATACATTGACCAAAGAAAACTTTCCTTGTAAGTCAGTCAATTGACGTAAAGTTGATTCCTCAAGGACTTAGATTGGTTTTAGAATCTACGCTTAACCGGGAGGGCATAGAGAAAAGTTACAAATCAACAATGCGATTCAAAGGAAAACTACAGAGGCGGAAACAAACAAGAATAAAAAGAGAGGAGGAGAATAACGAATATTAATATTCGGAGAAAACGTGATACCATTGGGGAAGAGAAACAGGGGGAATTGTGACCGAGTTGTATAACACTGGCAAACCTGAAAAATATAGCGTCATCATTTACACTGGCCGCTTCGTTGGTCGTCTCCAGGGAGGGGGACATGGTGCTAATTTGCCTGCAACTGAGTGGTACCGTCATGTCCCTGGTGGTTTCCCCATCTCTTCAGCATTACCAACAGCATCTACTCCCCCTGGAGAGTGCCACTGTGGGGCTGAGTGAGGGGAATTCGGAAGGTTGGGAATGTAGAGGGTATGCCTTCGAGCTTGTTCTGATAACCCAATTGATTAGAGGAAAACCAACGCGCCCATGTTGCTTTGCAGTCTTGACTTTGTCGGTGTATTTTACGCATCGAGTTGATAAATTTCTTTTAAATCCCATTTTACTGCCTCAAAATTTTATAGGTTGTTAGATTCTCTTCGATATTTTCAAAGATGAAATGACATGACGCACATTGTGTTAAAAAAATAATAGAAGAGGAAGAAGAAAAAGTCAATTTGATTATAGAGTGAAGTAGGTATATTTATTTTTACAGCTCGTAGGCAATAGAAGTGTTGCAAACTTTCGAACAGGTTCAATGGCTGAGTGAAAACCCGGAAACACATTATCTGATATATAATTCACCCAAACATTTTTTATCAATACCGGCATCTTGTTTAAAGCACCCTTATTCATATTTAAGTGTTATCTTGTATGTTGAAAGAAAACAAAAAAGAAACATTAATTTAGAAAAAATATGCACAAATTTGCACATACGTTGCAGTTTTGTTTCAGTTCACAAAGTGTTTGGCTGAGACGGGAACAAAACAAAAAAGAAAAAAATGTTATATCCATTAGTCTTGCATAGGGAATGAACAAACTCAACCTGCCAGAAAGAAGTACCAACATTACTCTACCCATAATCCCATATCTATTTTAGGCATCTTTTGTTCCAGTAATACCGGCCCTTTTTGATCAGGCATATTATCTTACAAGGTCGACAGACCGCTTGTAGGTCATTGTCTCAACCGTGTATCCCACATGAATTATTGAGTCCACTTGCAGTTTACAACCCCTCCAGTTGAAACTAATGGACTGTTAATGGGCAGCCCCCGTCTTTCAGGTTCCAGTTCAAACGGTGGCATCGATGCCCATTTGGGCCTGCTTGTTCCACCAGCGCTGGACTAATAGTCTACGCCAGGACCTGTTCTTTTGTGGGAAGCTCCGCAGACTTCATATTCTATGCACCAACCCTCGAGTAGTCTCAAAGTATTTCTTGCCCGTGCCGTCCTTTATTGGTACATTTAAAATGATACATTTTACTATTGCTCTATCGTGGGACAACCCGCAGACTTCATATTCTATGCAACAACTTTCAAGTAGTCTCGATGTGTTTCTTTCTTGCTTACGCCTTCCATTATGATACACTTAAGATGATGCGTTTTACTATTGCTCTATTGTGGGACAACCCGCAGACTTCATATTCTATGCAACAACCTTCTAGTAGTCTCGATGAGTTTCTTTCCTGCTCGCGCCTTCCATTATGATACACTTAAGATGGTGCGTTTTACTATTGCTCTATTGTGGGACAACCCGCAGACTTCATATTCTATGCAACAACTTTCTGGTAGTCCAGATGTGTTTATTTTCTGCTCAACCTTCCTTTTCTGATACACTCAAGATGGTGCGTTTTACAATTGCTCTATTGTGGGAAAATCCGCAGACATGATATTCTATGCAACAACCTTCTGGTAGTCCCGATGAGTTTCTTTCTTGCTTACGCCTTCCTCAATTGATACACTTAAGATGATGCGTTTTACTATTGCTCTATTGTGAGAAAATCCGCAGACTTGATTATCTATGCACCGATCTTCTAGTATTGCTAATGTATTTCTTTCTTGCCCATGCCTTCCTTTATTCATACACTTAAGATGATGCGTTTTACTATAGCTCTGATCCAACGGAATAAAGTGGAACCTCTTATAATTGCTGCGTGTATAAAATATTTTTTTTAAAGAGATACAAAATACCATTCTGCGCCATATGCGATCTTATTTGTGACCCATGAGACATTGAACAATGAGAAGATTCTACTTTTCCGTGGTGTAGTTAATAATATTTAACAATAGTAAGAGCATAAAAGCGTATAACGAATACATTGTCTTTTTTGTTTTCATTTAAAAAACAAACACGGGAAATGGAAAAGGTATAGGTACATTGACAAATCTTCTTTGTATTTTTAGAAAAGTGGAGCAATATTTTTTTTCTTTTTTGTAAATGGATTCACTGACAAGTAGATAAAGTGGAGGAAGTAAACGAAAGACAATTCTTTTTGTCGGTAACTTTCCCCATTCCCCCCCCCCAAAAAAAAAAAAAAAAAAAACAAAAAAACATAAAAAAAAAAAAACAACAAAAAAACATAATCAGGAGTTCTGATCTGTATTAATTCTTTTATTTATTCATAAAAAATCACAGTTTTATCATCTTCTATTTCACAATTTCACATTATCAGTAATTGAAGTAAGGATATGTGTGATTTATCTGGGGGGGAAAAGAATTACAAGAAAAAAAATGTTTCTAAAAAGCGATCTCTCATAATTTTTGTATTAAACATAAATAAAGACAAATAACATTGAGGCCTTTTGTTTGAAATTCTTTTCGTTTAAATCAGTGGTATTGGCTAATGTAATTGAATTAATTTTATAAAGCGTTAGAAACTATTTTTCTCTTTTTATATTTGTAACGTCCATGTATTGTTATACACTTTTTTCTAAGCATCAGCATACATCTCTATACCATTCCAACTGTTATAGTAAGAACAATAATTTGCTAAATGGTTTAAAAATTGTGTTGTAGATCTTTCAAAAACATTCAGACATATAACAATCTGTAGCTTTAGTTCTGTCTTTAAGACGATCGCCGATTTCACGATGTTCAATGGTCTACGCCATATTCATTTCGCGAAGAAAGTGAATAATTTCATTATTTGTGCCTGTTGTTTTTTTTTTATAAATGTGCAATGAAGTAATGCTTTCATCACTTGGGTATATTTGCCTCCCTCTAATACAATGGCAAGAAAACTTGGGAAACAGCAAACAAAGAATGTTTTATAGAGATTTCTAAAAATAAAATATATATGGAGATGAAGTGAGTGATAATTGTGTTATTGCTTACATAAGCACAAAAAATGCGGATGGAAAAAACCAATACAATGAAACTAGCCAGTCGGATTGAAAGTATACTCGGCTGAATATGAAATGTATATTTTTAAAAAAAAAATGTAAAAAGAAAAAATAAATGCGGATTGAACCAACTACAACAATGAAACAAGCCAGTCGGATTGCAAGTTTACTCGACTGAATATGAAATGTATATTTTGAAAAAAATTAAAATTGTGAAAGACGAAAAAGAAAAAAAACCCATTTCAATCGGGTTTTTCTGCTGAAAAGCTAACAAGATATTTGAATTGTTATAAAATTGAATAATGGTAATGCTTTTTGTTTAATTTGTCATTCCATTGTCCGATGGAATTCTTCGTCATGCCGTTTTCATTGTGATAATCTGTGTCCTGTTTGCTTGAGGGAAATTATTGCATTGGAAGCAACATTGCAACACCGGGAATGAAATTATTGTGCATGTTTGCACGTCTTCCACTCTCTCTCTCTCTCTCTCTCTCTCTCTCTCTCTCTCTCTCTCTCTCTCTCTCTCTCTCTCTCTCTCTCTCTCTCTCTCTCTCTCTCTCTCTCTCTCTCTCTCTCTCTCTCTCTCTCTCTTTCAATTATCCTATCGGTTTCTCTTTCGTTTTATCTTTCTTTCTTTGTATCTATTTATCTATCTATCTATCTATCTATCTATCTATCTATCTATCTATCTATCTATCTATCTATCTATCTATCTATCTATCTATCTATCTATCTATCTATCTATCTATCTATCTATCTATCTATCTATCTGTCGATCTATCTATTCTTCCCCTTTCTCTGACCGTTTGTTACCTCTAGATTCATTTCGCCCCTGGTCTCTATCTCTCTGTCTATCGCTCCATCTCTCTCTCTCTTTCTCTCTCTCTCTCTCTCTCTCTCTCTCTCTCTCTCTCTCTCTCTCTCTCTCTCTCTCTCTCTCTCTCTCTCTCTCAATCTATCTATCGGTCTCTCTCTGTCTTTGTGTCTTTCTTTGTATCTATTTCCCTCTTTCTCTCTTTTTCGCTTTACTTTTCTTTCTTTCCATCTATCTATCTATCTATCTATCTATCTATCTATCTATCTATCTATCTATCTATCTATCTATCTATCTATCTATCTATCTATCTATCTATCTATCTATCTATCTATCTATCTATCTATCTATCTATCTATCTATCTATCTATCTATCTATCTATCTATCTATCTATCTATCTATCTATCTATCTATCTATCTATCTATCTATTTCTTCAATCTTCGCCTTTCTCTGACCGTTTGTTACCTCTAGATTCCTTTCTCCCCTATTCTCTCTCTCCCTCTCTCTCTCCCTATCTCTCTGTCTCTCTCTATCTCCATCTCTCTCTCTGTCTCTCTCTCTCTCTCTCTCTCTCTCTCTCCATGTCTCTCTCTGTCTCTCCCTGCCTGACAGAACCAGCCTCGTCTCATACACTATTCATGATTCCCAGGCGACGGGGAGACAAAGACCTGGCTAAATACTGTATGATCGGGCCTGGTTTGCCCATATCTTTCCATGCTGCATAATTATTAAGCCCCATGGTAATAAACTCCTTAATTCTTTGCTGTGGGTTTTACATGACTAAGCCTGGTCACCCATGGGTGTTCTGGGTCATACAGGGAACATGATCTATGCTTCAATAGGAACCCATGGAACGAGAATAATAAAGGAATAGAGAGAGGGCTAAGAGAGAAGAGAATAGAGAGAGAGAGAAAGAGAGAGAGAGAGAAAGAGAGAGAGAGAGAGAGAGAGAGAGAGAGAGAGAGAGAGAGAGAGAGAGAAGGAATGTGTGCAAAAAGAATGGAGAGAGTGGAGGCGGAGATAGATTACCCCACCACCATAAGGGTCAGCTTTCGTCGTGGTTGTATCTGGTTAGAAACTTTTTTTTACTTCAATCTAACGAGACATAAATATGGCTGCAGATTTACTTCAGCAGCCTTCAAAACCAATGTAAAATTTTCAGGTTCTTATTTTTTAAATAATGTGGATAATTTTTTTGTTGTTTAAAAAAAAAACTGTAATATGAATCTGCACATTTACTTGCACAGGAAAACTCTACTTTATTCATCTTCCATTCACTATGTTTCCCAAGTTAAGCAGTAACAGCATTGAATCCATCCATCATTTTTGTATTAAACAATTTTAACATAATGTGTGCACATGTATTATCTTATCTTTTACACACAGTATAATGGGGTGGAAACTGTTGAATAGTGATAGAAGCCCGTGGTTTCAATTAAGACATCCAGGATTTACACAAGCAATCTGATTGTCCATTATCCCATTGGTTGGGTTTGTGTCAGAATAATGTGACTGGCTGTAATTGAATACTTCGCGAAGGCATGTCTGCCCTTTGTCTGACGGCGCTGTAATTGTCAGATTTGGGTCTTGGAACCACGCAGCACAAAAGATTTTCCTTCGGAACCTCGGATACGTGAACATGAAAGATAGATTATCTCCGAAAGCGAAAAAAGAATACACGTTAGTTTAAACACAAATTTATACCTGTTCTAAAAACGGGGATAAATCCTTCTAACTCAACTAAGAGAAATTGAATTTTTTTTTTTTGGCCGCCATATACACTAAGTTAGAGCACATACCATTTACAAGACTTATAGTTAAATCTTAACAAGTGTAGATTATTTTTAGCAGCGCTAATTCGCAATGGTGAGAAGCAGCTTTTTAATATAAAGTGGCGTATACAAAGCCATGTATGTAGATATATTGAATCGTTTTTTATTGGCCCTCATACGATAATGCTATGTTTTTAGAAACTGTATATAAACAAACTAGTGGGAAAGTTATATTTTAACTATTCCCTCGTATCGGTTTTGCTCTTTAAGTTAGATTCAAGAGCTCAGCACAATTTTCCACCAACCACTCTCTGAAGTTTCAGATGGATAAGTATAAAACAAAAACACGGATAAGGTTCATATTATAATCAAAACAGTGAAACAAAAGATTCAAGAGCTCAGCACAATTTTCCACCAACCACTCTCTGAAGTTTCAGATGGATAAGTATAAAACAAAAACACGGATAAGGTTCATATTATAATCAAAACAGTGAAACAAAAGAAAGAGTGACGAAAGAGTGGCAGAGGGATATAAATAGAGATAAAGAGGAAAAAGAGAATGTATATATATGAAAGAAGAAGAAAAAGAAGAGAGAGAGAGAGAGAGAGAGAGAGAGAGAGAGAGAGAGAGACCCTTTTTTATGCCTCTATTTTTTACCCTATCCTTGCCAGTTAAATTAGCAAAATGTACATCCCAATAACGAAGAAGAAGCGACTGTAAATTGATAAGTGCATGATGATCGTGGCATGCAGTTATCAATATTTGCAACAGTTAAGTTATGATAGTGACAGGTGTAGATTTAAAACAGAAAAACATAGATATATACATTCCAAAAACATAGATTAATGGGTACATAAATAAACAGACCTTTTTTTTTATTAAACTTCGTTTAAATTTACACATTAATTAACTAAATTTGATAAGGTTTCAAACGTTCTCTTACTTACTTCTCCCAATAACATCTCGTGGACACCTCACACCTTTTCTTTGTAAAGTTTTGTGGTGATTTCAGTTTAAATCTGAGCGGAAGCCGTCTACGCAATGGATTAACGATCACTCTATGCTTTTTACAATTTAAGCTCTGGATGTATTTGTCACCTTCTCAATACCTTTATTTTTTCTTCACGTTGCAGATTCTCTCAATCTCACACGCAGGCTCTCTCTCTCTCTCTCTCTCTCTCTCTCTCTCTCTCTCTCTCTCTCTCTCTCTCTCTCTCTCTCTCTCTCTCTTTTTCTCTTCTCTCTGTATCTTCTCCCTTCTCCTCCTCTATCTATCTATCTATCTATCTATCTATCTATCTATCTATCTATCTATCTATCTATCTATCTATCTATTTATCTATCTATCTATCCATCCATCTATCTATCTATCTCTTTATCTTTCTTTCTTAACATTAATCTACCTCGCAAACGTTGTTTCCCTAAAACTACTTTACAACAACTTAACCTAGACATGCCTCCAACGCCAAAATAAATGGTCGTTCAGCCATAATTTAATCTTTCCTCTCTCTTTATCTCTCTCTCTCTCTCTCTCTCTCTCTCTCTCTCTCTCTCTCTCTCTCTCTTTCTGTATCACTGCATCTCTTTATCTCCCCTTTTCTTCCTCACTCTCTTCAATTTACTGCCTCTAGCTTTCCTCAACACCAATCTTCACCCACCGAGGTCCCTTGCCCCCTACTTTCTGCAGCAATTTTTCTTGGCCCTTCCCCCATCCGCTCTGAGCATCAAATAGCCTCTTCTTCACTTCCCATCTGTGGTTCAGGCGCTTTCAACGATTCGCCATTAGGACTGGGTTGAATTTTTGAGCTTTTAAATCTGGCGGACTTTAAAAGAAAAAAAATTAATAGAAAAAAAAAACTAGGAAAGCTGCATAAAAACCGTACTAATGCGTATACAATCATTGCAGCATACAAAACAAATGTTAAGACTTAAATTAATGCTCAGATCATACAAAACAAATGTTAAGACTTAAATTAATGCTTTGTAGGGTAAGATAAAGGGTAGCTGGTAAATCCAAACTACTCGTTATATAATATATTATAATTATCATTATTACAAGAAGGCTTTGTGGTCGCTTATTCTTTAATATTGTCGATAAAAGGTTTTATATTTGTTGGTGGTTTTTTTTTAATATTAACCGAATTAGGAGAGCAACCTAGCTATAAAACTTTCAACCATATGTTTGTTTGTTTTTTTGTTGTTTTTTTTTCTTCCTTGACATTTCCCTACCCTGCATCTCCCCTTCCATGTATAATATATAATTGTGTGTGTGTGTGTGTGTGTGTGCGATATAGTGTAAAAAAAATCCTCTTTACCGAATGTGAGAACATCATTAAACTTGTTCACATATAGACGAAGAGATATTTTGAGCCCGAATCTAAGGCCGGCGTCTAGTTAGGGGAAAAAATTCAGAGCTTATAATGGCACTAAGAACTTAGGGTGGAAGTCCTGCTAGTAAAGAGGTCGATTCCCAGGACCCGATCCAAGTCTTGACTCTGTAAAAAATTCTTAGATTCCTAGTTCTAGGGTCGTTGGTAAAATTAATGTACAACTTTGTGATAAGCTTACGACTACGTATATGTCTTAAGATATACGAATAAGAAGGCTTACGACTCGGTTTAAGATAATCGAGTTAGAAGGCTTAAGAATACATATAATGATGTCTTAAAACATACGAATAAGACAGCTTACAACTACGTATAATATTTATGTTTTAAGGTATAGGAATTAGAAGGCTTACGTATACATATATGTCTTAAAACATACGAATAAGACAGCTAACAACTACGTATAATATTTATGTTTTAAGATTATAGGAATAAGACAGCTTACAAATACGTTTAATATTTATGTTTTAAGATATAGGAATAAGACAGCTTACAACTACGTTTAATATTTATGTTTTAATATATAGGAATAAGAAGGCTTACAACTACGTATAATATTTATGTTTTAAGATTATAGGAATAAGACAGCTTACAACTACGTTTAATATTTATGTTTTAAGATATAGGAATAAGAAGGCTTACAATTACGTATAATATTATGTTTTAATATATAGGAACAAGAAGGCTTACGACAGGTTGTAGCTACCACGACGTTTAGAAGGCTTACGACAGGTTGTAGCTACGGCGACGTTGTACTTACAATCCCTGAACTTGTCGAGCTTGGCTGCCCAATATTACTTCCCAGTTCGCCTGGCCCTGATGGGTCAAAGTGTCGAGATGTGGGCAGGGTTTTCTAATCCTTCTTTTCTTCCACTCGACGCCGCATTGAGCACAGGCCTGGCTTTGATTAGATTCTCAACCGACCTGGGCGAAATAGGCACGTTGAGTCTCATTTTAGAAGCGTTCTTTTGACGTTCTGTTTGTCTGTGGTAACATTGGTTAGTAAGTGTACTTATCATTTTGGCATAGCGTTAAAATACACCGTTCTTACAGAGTACTGCCTGTACTGAACATTTTCAAGTTGAGTGTTATTGCAATGGTGAAACAAAAAAACACACATATCTTTTTAAAATGAGGTTGAAAATGTCATATGAAAATAACATGAGCATTTCAAAATTGTCTACGGAAGTGGTCAGCTGTAAAGTACATTGCAAAGTTCTCGAAATCATCAAGAGTAAAGCCAAAAATTAAAAAAAAAAATATATACAGCTGTTGCAATAAGTGCACTAGTTAGTGATGGCTTGAAATCTGAATTGTTGCTTAGCCTCCAACCTCAGCATAATATCGTCTACATCGTAGACAGGTCCTAAGGCTAACGTCTGACAATTTTACTTCCTGCTGCATCACAGAGACAGTTTGGGGATACCGTGACTCCTGTCTCAGACGGTCACATTGTATTTAGTAGTGACTAGACGTAAGATTATAGAGGAAATAACTAAATGTCATAAAATAATGCTTTCTCTTCGCAAGATTAGAATCATGAACAACCATCTGAGTGTTGAATGAGGGAGTTTGGGAGTGAGAGACAAAAAGCGGGACTAAAAAAGAGAGAACAGACAAATAAGCACTCATGATGGTTAGCTTGGTGTGGCTACATCACTATTGTAAAGAAAACTACTAAACTATTCTAGCTTCACCGAATATGAATCACCTCAAACAGCGACTTGCTAACCTTACTTGTAAGATACAAAACGGGTCATGGCTGATTAGTGCATTGGTACTTTAATTTTAACGACCTGTATTATCAGCTAGGCTTTATCGTGTACGGGACCCATTAGGGTAACCACCATGAAGGTACCCGTGTATGCAGCATCAATCGCCAAATGACTGGTTCCAGCTTATGATGACAGTTTTACAGTAAGTTATAAAACAAACAACAATGTATGTCTTTACATCCAGAGTATGAAAAATATAATGTGTTTCATTTGCACATCATTGTCTCCTCTTTATAGCCTCATGTGATGGCGATAATTATGGTCGCTACATTCTACTGCTGGATTTTACTTATCCGGAGGAGTAATATCACGATAGAGGTGATAAAGATAATGGCGTTGGTCCATCATAAGTGCTATTGGTAAATGATGACATGAACAATACGAGTTTCGTAATGAATTTTATATGTCAGAAAATCGTTTGCCTTTGCCTTTCAGATCACAGATGCAGGATATGTTTTATAATCCCTTTTGTGAAGCACATAAAGACAAAAAAATAAGGGCATTGGTATCATTGAGTGAGTGCGGGGGATAAAAACAGACATAAAACTTAAACAGAATGAGAGGAAACGACATTAATAAACAGATGATAGGTAGTTAGATAAAGAGAGCCAGACAGACAGACTAGGTAGACTGACAAACAGACAGACAGAGAAGCAGACAGAGACAGATACAGAAAGAGAGTTGAGACTGGGTTGAATTGCTGGAATAATCGTGTTATAGAACTTGAAGCAAAGCTTTCAAAATAAGAAAACGGATTCACGGAAAAAAACATATTTTGCGCTGTAAAAGTAACAGCAGTTTTTCATTTTTGAATAATGGTATCATAGTTAGAAGTAACAATGCTTAATTTTTTTTCACACAGCGTCAATGTACAGTCGTTATACTATGTCTAGTAGTCCACTTGTGCACTTGATTGGTATGATGACCTAAGTTTTTAGAACCATTATTGTATAGACACAAAAATACAATAATTTTCACTGTTGTATGAACACCAAATAAGCCTTGTATATCAGCTATGCCACTCTAATGAACTATATAGGTGGTCATGTTAAAATGTCTATGATAATAATTATAATTTGCTTAATGAATTTTAAAACTTAAGTTAAGACATTGAAGAGCTAAGATTATTTACCGCCCTCTCGATTTGGATTCACAAAGAAGATTGTTTTGAGTGATGTTGATAAATGATTTTGATACCCCGGTACATAAAACGAGCAAACTATCTCCTTTCTTTTGATTGGAAAAATTATTGTGCTCAAAGCCTCCTCTCAATTACACTGTTAAAATATTTTGCCCTAAGAAAATTAATATATTTATTTTAATTGTTTTACATCAACATTGTTATATTCACCTTATGGAATAATAATACAAATACTGTCACAATAATATTGCTCTAAAAATGTATTTCTGCTTTTTTATTCTTCAGTTTTATATATTATTACTTTATGCTTTATGCAGCATTTATCAATACGTCAAAGAAAAAAAACAATTTGAAGGCAATTTAACACATTTCTGTGTGTGATTGTTTGTTGTTGTTTTTTTTGTTTTTTTTTGGTTTTTAAAGAGAATATCGAAATAGAGTACGCACATTTTTCATTTTCCTAAACGTTTTATAATTATGATGTACATTAAAAATTGCGACGATTTTTGAAACAGATTTATATTAAAAACAACATCATTTACGGTCAAAAATGTCAAAATGTGTCGTAGTAATATTGCATATTTATTGCTTAATAGTGTAAATCTGCCTGTTCAATTTTATGCACAAGGCTTTTAGAATTTTAGATAATACAGTACACAACTCAGGCAGCGTGAGAAATTGACAATAAAATCCAGGCATTAATAGAAAGAAACATAGACATGCATCGTGTTAAAACGTGTAGAATTAAAGCAAAGAGAGAGAGACGATTAAATAAGTAAAGTGAAAAAACAGCAACAGTAAAAGTACCAGAGCACTGAACCAACAATTGCCAGGACAAAAACATATGGGACAAGCGCAGAGAGCTTAAGGGAAGCAATCAGAGCAGGTGGGGGTTTGCCTCCCCTGAGTATTAAGGTATTGACAGACAGACAGACAGACAGAGAAGTAGTCAGACCAATAGACAGAAACAGAGACAGGGAGAGAGTTGAGACTGGGTTGAATTGCTAGAATAATCGTGTTATAGAACTTGAAGCAAAGCTTTCAAAATTAGAAAACGGATTCACGGAAATAAACATATTTTTTCGCTGTAAAAGTAACAGCAGTTTTTCTTTTTTGAATAATGGTAGTACAGTTAGAAGTAATAATACTTAATTTTTTTTTCACACAGTATTAATGTACAGTTGTTATACTATGCCTCATTGTCTACTTGTGCACTTGATTGGTATGATGACCTAAGTTTTTAGAACCCTTATTGTATAGAGAGAAAAAAAGGCAATTTTTTCACTGCTGTATGAACACCAAATAAGCATTGTATTTCATAGGTATGTCACTCTAATGAACTATATAGGTGGCCAAGTTTTGAAAATGTATAATATGATACTATAATCATTTTAAATGAATTTTAAAACTTAAATATAATTATATATTGGAAATATTATTGTTCTCAAGGCTTTCTCTTAATTACAGTTAAATAGTTTGCTCCGATTTTATACATTTTAATTGTTTACATAACATTAATATGTTCAACATATGGAATATTAATACAAGTACTATCATAATCAAAACTATTGTTCCAAAAATTTGTTTTTGATTTTATATTCTTCAATTTTATATATTACTACTGGTGCACACGCTTTATACAGCATTCATCAATACGTAAAAGAAGAAAATAGTTTGGAGGGAATTTAACACATTTTTGTTTTGTTGGTTTTTTTCTTTTTTTTTAGTTTCACCAGAGAATATTGAAGTAAAGTACGCACATTTTTCATTCTTTAAACGTTTTATATGATGTAAATAACAAATTGCGACGATTCATGAAACATTATTTTTATATAAAAAACCAACAACATCATATTTTACGATCGAAAATGTCAAAATGTGTCAGAGTATGACGGTAGATTACGTCCATGGTGTCTGTTAAATTAATATATATACATATATAATATTTTGTTTGTTTTATCTTGTTTTGTTGAATATTTGAACATGATTGCTTAATAGTGTAAAGTTGCCCGAAGGACGTTCAGTTAAATGCACAAAGTGGTTAAAATTTTAGATAATAAAGTAAATAACTCAGACTGAGTGAGATATAGTTAGAGATAGAGCAAAAAGCGAAAGAGAGAGAGAGAGAGAGAGAGAGAGTGAGAGAGAGAGACAGACAGACAGACAGAGAGAGAGAGACAGAGAGAGACAGAGAGAAAGAGAGAGAGAGTGTGCGAGAGGGCGCTGTGTAGAGGAAGAGAGAGGAAAAAAGATAATAGCCATTGAAATTTGGTAATAAAATCCAGACATTATTAGATAGAAAGATAGATATGCATGATTTTAAAATGTGTAGAATTAAAGCAAAGCGAGGAACGATTAAATAAGTAAAGTAAAAAAACAGCAACAGTAAAAGTGCCACAGCACTGAGCCAACAACTGCCAGGACAAAAACATATGGGACAAGCGCAGAGAGCTTAAGGGAAGCAATCAGAGCAGGTGGGGGTTTGCCTCCCCTGAGTATTAAGGTATGCATGAATGTTTCTGTATTCTACGCTTTTGTACGGACAGATCCAGTCCCGGATTTAAGCAACACCTGGCCCTGCCTTTTGTTTTTCATGCCCCATCCACCCACCCCTTTTATGCCCTCCCCCTACCTTTGTTGTGCCCCCCCCCCCCTCCCTTGTAGCGCCCCCCCCCCTCCCCACTTTTTTCTCCAAAAGAAATTGTGGTATCCTTTAAATAATAAATTGCTCTAATTGTTGTTGCTGCCGCTGCTGCTTTTGCTGCTACTGTTGCCGATAGTCGCACATAATATTAAGAGTAGAACAAAATTAATCTTACCCTAAAATATGACGCTACAAAGTCTTTTTTCCTGGCTTTTTTTGCCGCGAGGGACTCAATAATGTCATTGAAATTCAGCTTCCTAAACTGGTCTGCCTCAATGCATACGATGCCAAGATCTGACAAACTCGTCTGGGCCATTGTGAACCTTGCATCGTTTTTTTTATTCCTTTGAGTCTTTAAAAATGTATCGTTCACCACTGCATTTTGTCACCATCAGGGTAAGCAATAGTTGGGTAAAGCTGCTTGAATGCTGCCTTTTGTGAGTACGTTATACGTTGTATTGGTAGCCATGTTTGTTTGTTTTTTCAGGTGTATTTCTTTCAGCTAACTCTAAAAGTATACAAGCTCATCCACGTTATTTGGGTATTTTGCATGCAGATTTAAACATTGTCTTAAATGTCCGTTCTACTTGTATATGATTCTTGTAAGAATAAAAATTGATCTGACACTTCATTGTCTAGAGTTGCTCTTTCCATAAGATTATTTGAAAGCGCATCAATGGTTATGAAGAAAGGTTTTACTTTGAACTTTTCCTTTTCTGGCACGTTGTCTGGTGCGTTGGGATAAGGGTCGTGTGTTGTTGTTTTTTTTTTTGTGTGTTTTTTTTCTGACCGCTTTGCATTGAACGCTTGGCAATGTTTACTGTTTACTTTTGCTCGATTTTGTCACGAGTTGTTGAGAAAAAGTGCTGTAGAGAAGAAAAAAGATTTGCACATGTGTTCAGTGTAATCTTAGGGTCCTGCTGACTTTGTGAAAGTTTTCTAGCAGAATTGTCCAAAGGAATAACATGAACAAAACATCCAATTCTTCCATTTTGTTGTTGTTGAAGATTTCAGGCCTGTCGTCTTGTATCACCCTTCTCATTGGTATCATCTTGAGTGCTTTGCAACTTAGCTTCTATTAGTATAGATTAAATATCCTTAACTGCAGACATAGCTTTAGCATGCGCCTCCACCTTGTATCAACTAAAAGCTGGACAACTATGTCTCCGGTGATAAGAAGTGTTTCAGAGTTGCCCACCGTTTTGTTGACGCAGAGGAGAACCAATATAATTCATTAATGATCCCAAAGAAATGGACTGTCTCCACACATGAATCAACAGCAGCAGGTTAATAGAATGACTGGCACACGCAATGGAATTCGCCAATTTGATTTTCTCCAAAATACTTTGTTGGAACTTAATTATTTGCGAGACATGTAGAATTGGAACTGATTGTGGAAAAAAACACAAAATGAGTAAATCATAGCTAATGAAAACATCTTGCGGTTGTGAAACCGGAGATGATGCCAAGTTTCATTGCTCCCTTTGCGTGTCAATATTTAGCAAGTGTGCCAAACAATTTTGAAAACAGGCGATAATTAAATATGCGTGTAATTGTTTTTCCATTAAATTATAGCCTATGCCCACTTCTTCCTTCTTTTAAATATCTGCCCCCGACTCTTTCTTGCCTTACAATTGTCATATTGCATCTTGTTCTCTCTGACTATCCATATTTCGCTTTTTCTTTCTATTTCCCTCATATCTATCTATCTAACTATCTATCTATCTATCTATCTATCTATCTATCTATCTATCTATCTATCTATCTATCTATCTATCTATCTATCTATCTATCTATCTATCTATCTATCTATCTATCTATCTATCTATCTATCTATCTATCAATCTATCTATCTATCCATCTATCCCTTCCTCCTTCTCTGCTTTCCTTGAAATGGTACCTCTAAAAGCTTAATTTGAACGAGCATGTGTTTTCCATTATGTTTCGCCCATATCGATAGCTATCTATACTTCTCTGTGTAATCTTCAGTGTTAAAGCTCCGCGTAAGCTTAACACAAAACATCAAAGTAGTTGATAGAGGAGTGTAACAAAGTTATGTTAGTGTTAACCATAAGCTTTGAATTTTTTATTAAGACTATCTGCACTGGTCTGAATATCTGTTGGCTTTTTGTGGCAGAAATCTTTCTTTGCTTTCTTGTGTGAACCAAATAGCAAATTCGTTGAGAATACAGAGAGGGGGACATATAGATGAATAAATAGAAATATTAAGGAAAGACAGATATTAGAATAAAGTAGGGGAGGAGAAGAATAACAAAAGAAATAAACTGAGAGAAAGAGATAGAGAGAGAGAGAGAGAATATAGATCACCCAAAACTACTGCGAAGACGAGAAAATGACTCAATCATTAATAAGTATCAAAAATTAATAATCTCTGAACAGACTAGAGGTCATTAACTCTACAGAAACGTCATCGTCTAAAAGATAAATTACACTTTTGAGTGCCAGAGATTGCTTTCAAAATACACGTCTGAAATCGTATTTAAGTGCGCTAACAAATGAGGCAATAATGTATTCCTCCTAGATTTCATCACGAGGTTACATTTTCTCTCCATTTTAGGCCGATTCGATGTAATCAGAAATGGAAATTAAGTACATTGTCATAAGACTCTTCTGTCCGGCTACGGTTAGCATCTTGGAACATAGGAAGATATATGTTATATATATGGTAGTAAAGCTGCATCCAATAGCATCCTTTTTACATTCAAATTTGAACCATTTCGTCTTTCACATACACGCAATATCATTGGAGTCTTGAGACATATTGACTTTTAAACAAGGATAATATTCTTTTAAGAATTTGTCTTAAGGGTTAGAAGTCAAGAAATAAAACTAATATGTAAAATGATACTTTATCATATTCACACTCTTTATTCTTCTGTAACAATCCCTTTCCTCTTTTTCCTATCAGTGTAATAAAGTTAAGGCTACTACCATGTGTACAAAACTAAAGGAAGCAAATTTTTATTGTTCACCCCAAATGTAGTAAAAAAATGTTTTGAGCCTTTGTTATCAGATTTTTAATTTTGGAATGAAACTAAAACCCTATAAAGACAAGAAAATTAAAAGTAAGATGACTTGGACATAAGTTTATAGTAATGGAAAACTCGCGTAAGTAAATGTTTTTGAGGTTAAAGAAAATACCACTAACGATAGCAACACTTTTTACAAGTTGTCCGTACAGACTCATAGAAATCCTTTGTTCCGTGTACAGTGTGCTGTTATCTTAAGGTAAAAATTATGTCGTTTTTTTTTAAGATGCTGAGATTTTTTCAAAGCAGTATGTACAAAATTTGGAGTCATTAAACTAACGAGTTCCATATGTTATCACGCTTGAGATAAGCTTTTCCTGAAGGTTGTGGAGTGGTGGCCAGAAAAAGGGTGTTGTGTTTTGTTTGTTTTTATTCAATTTAAGAAATATGACAATTTATTTTTCGGAAATTATAAGGAGTAATGAGAACCGAAGAGAAAGGTGAGAAAAAATCGTATGTACGTCAAAAAAAAAAAAAAACAAGAGAGAGAGAGAGAGAGAGAGAGAGAGAGCGAGCGAAAAGAGAAAGAGAGATAGGAGATGGGTGAAGGAAGGAAGGCAGATAGAAAGCGATGGTGTAGGTTGCTCTTAAAGCAATAATCATGTCAAGATGATAGTCATGTTCCTCCAATCACAATGTAATCGGCTGTCGTGCGTGTCTTTAGCGATGATATAGAGCGCTTTCTCAACAAAGTGAAGGCGTAATAAGCCTGAGTGGTGGTGATTAAGGAAAATGACACCTATGTTTTAAGGAAATTTGAATAGCGTGTTGGAAAAGGCCGAAAATGGAAGAAAAAAGGAAGACGCTGAGAAAAAGCAAGGGGCAGATTAAAAGAATAAGTATGGCATACATGTGTGAGAGTGAGAAAGATTGGGATAGAGAGAGAGACAGGCCGAGAAAGAGTGAAAGAGAGATAGAGAGAGAGAGGGGGGGAGAGAGAGATGGAAGAGGCAGATAGAAAGAGTACATGGGAAGATTGGAAAGAAATTTTAGCACAAGTAAAAAGATGAGATCTTAACTTCCTTAACAAAAATGCCACTTTCTAAGTCCGGTTTTCACGTATACCTCCCTTTTTTTTTAGATATCATGTTATCGTTATTACTTGGGAACCTTAGTTTTCATCGACGTAAGTATAATAATAACTGTTGCAATTTATTAGCGCCTTTTCCTATACTTTTGTCTCATATCGAATTAAATCAAAGAGAACAAGTTGACTTTTGATATTGAGTTATGTCTAGTTCGTCTGCATTTATTTTAGATAAACTTTAGAATGTTCGTTTTACCGAGGTTTTTAAAATCTGCATGCATGGTTTTGGAAAGCATTATCTTTTCTTTTTTTTCGTTTATGTTTTTTATGAAGGCTTAAATATGAAAGAATACACGCACGCTTTGTACTGTTTTATAGTTTTAGAGCTGAGTAGAACTTATTTTTATATTGTGTACCTTACGTAATATAGCAGTGGTGTACGAACCCTACCAACGTGGGCTATCAAGTTTAGAGGTTTAGAAGTCGCTGCTATAATTCAACGTCAGTGACATTCTATTTATCCACTAGATAGACTAAACAACGCTTCGGCCATGAGACAGACAGGCAGCTCCTAGGTGAACCCCAATTTGTCTGTTTTGGGGGCACGATTTGGCATAGTTTCGCACCAACATGGCATAATTCTACGAGCACAGATGTATTACCATACCGGAAGTCAGTCATCAGACAAGTGAGGGTCTTATGGCTTAAGGTGCGGTCACACACTGTTTTGACGAAAAGTGCTGCACGCGGCAAGAGCATTAGCCAGTCTATATGTTTTAGGTCCATGTATAAAGTATACTAGTTTACTACGCCTTTGTGTTCCTTCAGTGTCCTGATACAAAAAAGCACCACATATTGTGGTCGATATATTCGTAGCTGCTATTTCACGGGTGAGCAGTTTCTGTCTAGTGTACGTGAGTAAAGATGGTTCAATCAAGTGGTGGTTAATGTCCCCACTGGTTCCAGGGCTTGAGTCGCGGTAATCTCTACAGAAGGTCAGGCAGATCCTTTTTATCTCCCTCTCTTTCTCTCTAACTCACTCTTTGCCTTTCTATCTCTCTTTCTCCCTTTATCTCTACTTTTCTTTCTCTCTCTCTCTATCTCTCGCTTTATTTCTCTCTCTCTCTCTCTCGCTTTATTTCTCTCTCTCTCTCTCACCCTCTCTCTCTCTCTTGAGATATGTTTTTCTTTCCTTCTAAACCTTAGTATTATTGTTTGTACATTTCTTCCTCTCTTATTATTTTACATGTATGCTTGTCCTCCTTCTTACTCTCTTTCTCTCTCTCTCTCTCTCTCTCTCTCTCTTCTTCTTTTTTTCACTCTCCCTCCCTTGTTCTCTGTTTCTTTGTCTTAATAAATCTCTGCCAGT
>RQTK01000054.1:617365-624865 GCA_003991915.1 Elysia chlorotica | reverse complement strand
TTTTTTAACAAAATTAATTGTATCTGTTTATTTGATGCCATTTGCTTTTTCATTTTATAAAGGTCTCGTGTACAAATGTATTTGTCCAAATTCGTCCCCTGTAACAGGCTGGTTCTGTGTCAGGATATACTCGGACTGGGTGAGACAGAAGCCCGTATTTGTCATACCAGAGCTCTTGCTACTGTACGACCTTTGCACCTGGTTCGATGTGGGCATGTTTATACATAGGTCTCAAATATATACATGACAAATTAAGGTCTCACATAAATTACACACATATTGAATCTAAATTAATTTTAATTATTTTAAGAGAAGTTCGAAACCTTCCAGTAGCATAGATCTACAACTTTAAAACTCAATTTTGCCGAATAACCCTGAGGAAAATAACTTTTTCATATTTTTGTGCACCATAGACTGAAACGCTCAAACACATAATCTTACAGCTCTTTCCTCATACTCGACGCTCTTTTCAGTACCACTCGCATTGTTTAGTGCACCGTTTGAGTCAATCATGATCGGTTACTTGAAAGATGCAATTAAGTAAAAGAGGTTCTTTTATTTTTTAAGCCTGGGTAACTTTAGATTAAAAGGCTACCTAAAAATCATTTGTTTGTACTGTTATAAATTACCAGTGAAATTTCTAAAGTAAGTGCGTTAGTACCTTTCGTGATCTTTCAACTAATGTTTGTAATAAAACTTTTTTTTTTCAAAAATACTTAAGGGCTCATTTCTGTTCTGAAAAATACGCATAATTTTCTGTGAAAAAAAAAGAATATAAAAATGCGTCTAATGATTGCAATTTCGAGTACTAAAACCAAGAGCTGTGTGCATTTATCTTGAAACGGTTCTGCCATTAGCCATGAATGGTTGTTGAGATGGCGATTGAAGGAACGAGAGTGAACCCTTTACTGGACAATAGGCAGATTTTTGCCTGCATCAAGCGAATGTTTTAAATGGGTTAAGTGCATCATTTTTTCTGTCCACAATTTTGTGTCCTGTGTGTCTTTACTTCCCCTAACCCCAACGCTTCATCTAACTGTCTGTCTATATCTATATTTTTCTGTGTTTGACAATTGTCTCTTTCTCTTTTCAATCTGTCTATTTCTTTACCTTTGTATATCTGCACCTATCTCTCTCTCTCTCTCTCTCTCTCTCTCTCTCTCTCTCTCTCTCTCTTTTCTCTCTCTCTCTCTCTCTCTCTCTCTCTCTCTCTCTCTCTCTCTCTCTCTCTCTCTCTCTCTCTCTCTTTATATATACTCAATCTTTTTTTATCATTACAGATTACAGAATGATAATTTAATTCCGATCCTTATCAATTAGCTTTGTCTGCCATGATATAACAGAAAAATTAGACACTCCAAAATTGCCGTTTAATCAAGCGCAATTTAAAATACATACCTTGTTTCAATTTCCAAAGACTATTAATTTTGATTCATACTTAATGTCGTCAGTATAGCATCTTAGTAGCTTACAACTCGTCCTCAGCCTTCTTATTTTTATAAGAGGAATCGTTAGATAACTACAACGTTGTAACTGCGACCCTTACTTTGCTGCTTTCGTGTGAAACAGAAAAACATTTTAAACATTTTATTAGAGATTATAATATCTGCACAGTGCAAGTTGTCTATAATTGTATGGGCCTAGCTACGAGAAGGCCATTGCTATGTCGCTCTAATATGTATGTATGCGTGTATGTAGGATGGAAAATTCACAGTATTTGTCCATTTATATGCATTGTTTTGCGCAATACTTTGTTCTGGTTTTGCACTTTGCAAGGCAATTTGGTTCGAAGTTGTCGGTCGTTGGTTTTGTTTTTTGTTTTGTTTGTTTGTTTTTGTTTTGGAAAAAGGGGGGGGGGGGTACAAGTTAAAGCTGTTGAATATCCCAGCTTAACACTTCTAAGGATCATCTGGCCTTTTATCACAAAGCTGCTACAGCTTTTAAAATATATAGCTAAATCTTTTGATCAAGGTTTGAAATCCCATTTTTTATTTATAACTAAGCGTCAGTTGAATTGATCGAGTTTTCCCTTTGTATACTTAGGGTCTAAATAGAAGGATCGATATAGCTACAACCAAGTACTTAATAGCTATACTTCGCCAATGAACTCATTTGATATTAGTTATTCATATAATCAAACAAAAGGGTTTAACTCTGATAGGTAAAATACGCCAGCGAAATACAATGGGTTTTTGTAGGATTTTTTTTTCATTTCCTGTGTAATTTTTATACAAAAGGGTTCGGTTTCAAAGCCATGTATTCTTGTTCAAGACCTCTAGTCCAAGGACTTTATCCGTTTCTCCTTTAATTATCTACTCAAAGTAATATCGGTATTTGAAGAGTAGATGCTTGTCATGATTATATTTCTATTAACAGGTGTATATTTAGCGCCAATCTGTATTGATTTTTCCCTTCTTGACATATATATATATGTAACGCATTGTACTATAAGTTGACCTATTCATTTCCTCACCATTTTTAGGTGCGTAGGTGCGTAACTTTTTGGGTAGCCGATTGACTAGATGTATATATATATATATATATATGTATATATGTGTGTGTGTGTGTGTGAAAGTGTAAAACATAAAGCGCACTTGTAAATTAAGCTTTGCAATATCTAACTTTTTGTTATTGTTCAAAGGTTATTCTGTAAAACATATCAGTTTACATAACGCTTTAATTCCTACTACACGTCTAAGAAATAAGGTATTGGAAATGGATACGATCTAACTGGGTATACATGGCTTTGCGCTTTGCTTGACGTCAGTATAATATGACTGACTAAGACAGACGTTTTAGTATCCCCAACAATTACTATATCTGTGTGTTGGCATGTTAAGTTATCAGACTATTGTTTTTGAACCCGCCCGTGAAACAGACCAGTTCTTTAAGATTGGCGTAACGAGAAACACCGACGGTCGTGTTTTAAATTGTTGGGACTATGTTTTATACGTTTCCCCAGTCTTTCACCTAGTCTCCAAAATTCGCCTACATTTTGCATGCTCATTGTAAAATTATGATACGTCTGTACATGATGACGTACTAGCAGACCGCTAAATATCTTCAGGTTGCGTTGTTTATTTCCTCTACTGTTGGGTTTTTTTTCTGTAGTCATAGTGTTAATTTGTCATTTAATATAATCTTATAAAATTAATGCAAACTTAATGACGATTATGTTGTTTGAAAAAAAAATAATGAAATCTTTCTCGTTTTCTTTTCTATTTCATATTGATGAACCTGTGATGAATGGAATTCGCCAATCTAGGTGAGTGAAATACTTTTTAAGAAACCAAATTTATCCTCTCTGATTGTTCATTGTACTGATACCACAGGGTAAGGACACACTCATCTGATCTTACAAACCATAAACAGGACCTGGTTAAACATTAATTTATCTATGGCTGAGTTCATAAAGTTTTGCGCGTGTGGCGATTAAATTTCTCTGAAATCCCCATAGAGTTTGATTGTATCATAATTAATGTTCAACTGTGAGGCTATGTCAGAAATTTCTTTAATATTAATTATGTTCCGATAGACAGCTAAAGGCTAGAAAAAAGCAAAGAATTTCAAACAATATTGTGATAAAGTTAAAAGATGCTGACACCTGTCATGCAAAACGATAAGTTATCAATCATATTTCATTTCCATCTTCGCCCCCAAAAAATCGTTTTGTAAGTAAATCACCAAGAGGGATTCAGTGGAGGTTGCGGCCAAACTCTTCAAGATTAGAGTTTAGATTCCTGACAGATGTAGACAGCTGAAAACATAACAATGTTATTGCTGTGTTGTTGTTGTTGTTGTTGTTGTTGTTGTTATTGGTGTTGTTGTTTTTGTTGTTGCTGTTGTTGTTGTTTTTAAGAAACGCAAACTTTCCTCGAGAAAGAGATATAGGATGAACTTATCAAAAAAAGCCACCGTGCCCATTGATTGAGCTAGTGAATACGCTGCTGTTTACACTATGGTAGAGATCTATATAGACCTATATAGCAGACCTTGACCCCAGGTCTGACTCCTGAACCTCTCGCCAATCTCACGCATGTACTCCCGACCTGGTCTGTGCTCGTTGGGCAGAATCCATCGCTTGACGCTTTTGACGTCTCAATGCCCAGCTCAGAGCTGAGGGAAATGTTTAGAGCTGAAACTGGGCTTCATGGCCAAAGCCAGCGCTGAGCGAAATGTTTAGAGCTGAAACTGGGCTTCATGGCCAAAGTCAGCGCTGGGCGAAATGTTTAGATCTGAAACTGGGCTTCATGTCTTTTCTTTCCATGCAAATAAGCCGTGTCCGTCAAGATGAAACTATCAGACACGAATCAGACAAGCTTGTCGGCTCAGGGGAACTAGCGCTAGGAAATTGAGGGCAACATGAGTACATGTGTCATCTTTCATCGTTATGAAATTGCACAGTGATAGTCTAGAGCTACAGCCCATCGCTTCAAATACATTTTTTTCCAGTCTCTATAAAATTAGTTTATAACAGTTAAGGGCTCCTAGTAGTAGTGTCATTTTAGAAAACATTAATACATGTTTCCCGTCAAAAGTATTTTCTTTTGGATTACCTAGATTCGTTTCGATCAACTCTAGTGTACCGCATGTTTGCATCCTTGTTTCAATGTTTGTTTACACAAAAACAAAAACAAAAACATCGCACGTACAGATAATTGTGTTTTGCTTATATCGGGCTGATAAAACATGATCGAAAGAGCATCATTCTGATCACTTGTTAATTAGAAATGTGTGTTGTTTTTTCATGTGCTAGAAATTTCAGTGTTTTTGATCCGAAATTGTCTATTATTCAGAGTACCATTCTGTCGATTGCATATTATTCTGTTAGAGTATCATATCAAGATCATTTTTTAATGATTTTACAAGATATGCTATAACGCATCTGGCGCTTCCCGCTAACTTTTGGGTGGCGGATTTGCATCTGCACACAACCTGAAAGAAAAAAAATCCGATTCCCAAACTTTTTCGGGATATTGTCCTCGCCCGGAAGTTAGGCACGATCTGCCCCGCTCGACCTTCCCATGATTCCCCGTCCCGACCGCCTGCGCATGCGCTGTTCCTGTCATGGCGGCAGTCCATCAGAACATGGCCGCCTTCTGCTGGGCTTGCTGTGATTGATGACTCTTTGATTCTTTCATCACGCCGGGGGTAAAAGGCTCCTCAGCCTCCCATACAAGTTCATGTTGCTTGATGATGTTCTGACTAGGGGATCCCGAGTTCAATTTCGTCCTCCTCTCGTTATCTCATTGTTGTAGGCGTCCTTGTTCTCACCTCACATGATGTACGTTTGATTGATGAGAAAAAAATGTTATGATCAGAGTGTACAACTAGACTACTTACTCGGATGTAAAAGTGCAACGATTGTAGATTAGAAAGTATGATTAGTTTTTCTTGAAGAGTGCATTGTGGTTATATCTCTATCATGAAGGAATAGGATTTTCATCGGCTCCTGAAAGTTCGTTAAACTGTAAAAGGTTATTTGTATACATGCATATGCACTCTTTTAGTCATCTTTCTTCACCCTTGCTTGGAGTACTATCTCTACATCTCTCTATCTCTCCATGTTACTCTTCACCTCTCTTCCCATCTCTAATACCCCATCTATCTGTATAACTTTGTATTTAATTCAATACCGTATCGTTGATAGGTGAAAATGTTTCTTTTCTAACTGTATTTCATCTGTATTTTCAGAGGAATGATACTGATAGATAGATAGATGGATAGATAGATAAATAGATAGATAGATAGATAGATAGATAGATAGATAGATAGATAGATAGATAGATAGATAGATAGATAGATAGATAGATAGATAGATAGATAGATAGATAGATAGATAGATAGATAGATAGATAAAATGATAGATAGGTAAAGATACATAGAGCAGAGAGTTTAAGAAAGAGAAATGAGAGAATAGTATATCTATACCCTCCACTGAGTTCAAGGCTTTGTCCCCATGTAGCCCTAAGCATCCACTGGTGCTAATTGCTTTTTGTAGAGACTCTCTCCGCCACACAGACTGGAAACGTCTCAATCTTCCCCTTATAGCTTCTCTTTGCCGTGGGCAAGGTTCTATATAGTGGGGCGCTTTCTCTATATATGAATGTATGACTTCTAAAGTAAGGTATCCTAAACATTAAAAATCAGTAAATACAGACACTATGTCCAAATATAACTCATCACCCGACGAACACGCTTATAATTGTATAGGTTACCACGAAAATAAAAAGAATAACTTGTTTCTGATTATTTAAACCAGTTTTTTGTTCAGGTTTTCCGGTGGCTATTTTTGTTCGATTATTGAATCAACATAAAAACAGTAGGCCGTCTTGCCTATCCCTAATTGCTTGATTTTTTGTTTGTTGTTTAGCGTTAAAAGTCAGCAATATTTAGGCTATATACCCCATATTTTGCTGTAACATTTTGAACGTACATCTTTCTTAACCTGAAAGGATTTAATTTTTCCAGATAAAAGTAATACAAGAAAAAACCGTAATGGTGTCATTATCGCCAAGAATTAATTGAATACTTCTGAGATTTAATATACAATTTCATGTCCCATTACAATAATGTAAAACTCACCAACCGAAGTGCCTATTAAATTATTCCGCTAGGCTTTGAATCGAAAGATCTTAAAGTGTTTTACTTCAAAAACGATAGTTATGTCTTTCAGTTTTTGTAAGTAGCATAATTATTATGTTACAAGACAGTATAATTTCTTTTATTTTTAGTTAAAGACATACAGAACAAAAGTATAATATTTCGCATTTTAATATATGCAAAGCTATTGATTGGATGTCCCTTTTACAAAATCTTGCAGAGCTTAAATTTGAAACATTTGAAAATAAATTTCCTTCCTAATCACTATGTATCTTTTACGTCGTTCTCATTAGAATATCACGTAACCATAATTTCTGTTCTTTTAATAAACTATAATTGAAATAGCCTTGCGTAGAAACTGCAGAAATTTCAGATATAAAGAGGCGGGGATAAATCAATGAGGTCTCTAGAGGTGTAAAAGAAGTTTTCCCAGATCCAAGCTTTTGGAAGGCGAATGAAATACAGGGCTCATTTCCGTTTTCTATCATCAATCACCAGATTAGAACACATGGAGGTGAGTTTGAAAGGGATGGTGCTAGAATATTACGCTCTCCTTGGGTAGAGGCGTTGTCTTATGCAGAAGCCCAAGGCGCCTAAGAAATTGATAGGAAAAATTATGAATGAAATATGAAACTCATCCTAAATCGAAATAAACCCAGTGTGTTCATTAAGGATTTTTTTAGTGTCTGTGAAAGAGAGACTGGTAACATTAATTTTACGCAGGATATGATGTGCTCAAACTTTTCATGGTGTCTTGGATTTTTTTTAACTTCAAGAACCATAATTTATACTTTAAAGCAGAACAGTGAAAATAAAATAATAATAATAATAAGAAGAAGAAGAAGAAGAAGAAGAAGAAGAAGAAGAAGAAGAAGAAGAAGAAGAAGAAGAAGAAGA
>RQTK01000054.1:602430-612430 GCA_003991915.1 Elysia chlorotica | reverse complement strand
AATTGATGGTCCCAATAAAACGATATGCTTTTTACGACTTGCAATCGTAGTGCAGTCGCACTAGAAGACCCATAAAATAGAGTGAGTCAGTGAAGTACTTTTTTCGCAAGTTAATGAAAGATATGGAAGATATGTCTTAATCTTGACAAGAATAATTCAAGAAACATGCGCCTTCAATTACTTCAAGATATTGTAAGAAGATAGTAAATGGAATGATACATGAAAGTCACGCAAATATGTAGAGATAAAGTATTTTATCTGTTGAGCGTGTGTGTGTGTGGGGGGGGGGGGGTCACTTTACTTAAAAACAATCTACTAAAAAAAGAATTTGTTCTTTAAAGAGAATTGTGCAAAACAAAAAAGAATACGTAAAGACCATTCATTTTATATGTACATACCATATTTATGAACAATCAATATGCTGTCCATGATAAAAGAACTGGTCAAGAGACGTCTCACACTTTTTACAATGTTACCATAGAATGTAAGAAAAAATCAAAATGAATGTGGGCTACAAAATGCGTCTCCTTTTTTCCACTATTTCTTTTTAAATACCATCTTGTTTTGATGTCCAGCAACTCAATGAAATAGATCATGTGAAATGCCGGATAGGTCCAACGTATTTTCCAGCGATGAAAGCCAAAGAACCCTTTTGGTATCTATTTCATTCTTACATTCTCTTCTACCGTGTCCAGCATCTTTTCTCTCCACCACGCTCTTCGGAAAAAATACTCTTTTTCAAAGTGTCTATCTCCTTTCATGAAGAGCACGTTCGCGCTCGTCAACTTTGACCCCAAGATTCCCACAGACTTTTAACCCAATTGAATGAGGTGTACATAAACCTAAAAGAGGAAAAGTAACTCCATCTCATATTTTCTTGTCGAACAGTATGTGCACATAGGACGCTGTGGCTTTCTTATCTTGATTAATGATTCCGTAAGGTGAGAATGATAAGAGTTTGTCTGTAGCGGGATATTAAGAGTAGGGCTTTAGAGTTGCTTTATGCCGTATTACTTATTTAAATGTACTTGATTTAGGTTTTATCCATTTACTGAAAATAACAGCACACATGTGATAACACAACAGCTAGACTAAAAATCTAAATGAATGTGGGCTTTTATTTTATTTTTCACTTTTTTTTTGTATAAATAACACTATAAATGCAATTTTAATACTCTTAAAAAGAAGAGAATAAGAAGATGAGATTAATAAAATCAAATCAACCTTGTTTCTTAAACTTTGCTAAATTCTGAGTTCCACTACATTTGAAGGAGTGCAAACATGCACAGATTACTATGTGAAGAATTTGGAAAATATGATTGACGAACGCAATTGAAGTAAAATATCAAGTCGTCATTATTAAATTATTAATTTACGAACATTTTTTCAAATGCCCCCCCCCCCTTTTTTTTTTTTTTGGTCTAATAGTTTAGTTTGATAGGTATGTCGGTTTTTTTTCACTACATAATTATTATTTTTATTACATTGTTAATACAGACAAATTAAGGGTTATGGATTTCTTGTCTGTATAGACCATGATTGTTGTACGCTTTCAATATGAGTCAGGAGTCATTGCCTTCTGTAGGTCAACCATCAATACAATAAAATTAGGGCACGGTTTAACGAGTGGTCTATAGCGTCTCTAACTGGACTGACTTCTACCTCCTGGGGCTAGACCAGGACTTTATTGTCTGCCCCATCACTACAATATGTCTGACACTCAAGACTGGTAGACTGGTTTGGCTGTCTGTTGGTACGCCAACGGTACCAATAATAGTACGTACTAGATTGTCTGCTCCTTTCGCCTGGTTAGCTTTTCATCAAGAGGATGACTGGAATGTTATGGTCGCAGTCCACACAAAGTACATTCCCACATTAGTGTTTTGAGTGATAGGTTATTTGCTGTCTAAGTGTGTTAATAGAAATGGTGAGAAGAGATAGACAGACAATTATTAGATAGAGAAGAAGGAGATAATAGTAGAAGGAGGTAGAAGCAAAAAAGTTTGTTTCTTAATCATGTATTGGCGAATTTAGCATACAGTCCTCTTGTGAAAGACGCGGAAAAATTACGTTTAATGTGTATTGCCACAATACTTATTATCTGTACTTTTTTTAACGTCTCAGTGGCACCATGCAAAACAAACTACTTTTTTTTCAAGTAATATAGATTTTGACCATTGAGACAATGCTTTTCCATGGTTGCTCCATTAGGAAAGATAGAGTTGAATGTGCAACTGAGGACTTAATTGAAAATTGATAGATTTAGCAACCATCGTTGATATGATGCCGTTGGGTCTCAATATTAACGTCTGAGAATTTCACTGGTTACCAAACGCAGACTAAGTGGACGTTTCTGTGTAGACGTTTCTGTCTATGGATTCGGTCACATTATTCAGACAAGGACACAACAACTAAGGAACACGTTAATCCGATCTTGGATCGAACTAGCCGGTAAAAGTTGTGCGTTACACACACTCTCATGAATAGAAATGTTATTTTGAAATTAGTAGATTTGACACTGTCAGCATAACAGATGGCAATTGAACTAAGGGTTGTTGGTTTGGGCGGACATTGTTTTTGGCGTATAGTTAGTTTTACCTCGAGTTGAAGTATCATTAGGTCTGTATTGTGCCAGCCAAGAGACGCGAGTGTTTGGTTTCTATGGTTGTAGTATTTTGATTCCTTTTTGTAGCCATTTACGTTAAACCTGGTGATACCGTACTAAAAACGAAAACTAATTATGTCTTGATAGTGTTCATGATGAGATTGTATATGGGTTTTGATTTTGTAATTACTAGTCGTAAGATATAAATGTATATTCACTGTATATGTATATATTTTGGTCCGTATTCGCTCGTTAAATCATTGGTTATGGCGACTAATTATTTACCTATTGTAAACATCTGAAGGTGAAACTTAAATGTAAACTGATGTTCTAACAATAGCATTCTTCATGAAGTTGTTATAAAATTAATTTAATCTCAGGTTTCACTTTATAAGTTCTCGACTGAGTCGTATAAAGCCATAGTAAGGTAGTATCCTATTCCCTATTAGGGTACGCGCTAGCCCTGGAGTATAAATCGGTCTTGAACGCAACAGGTCCGTAGTTCGAGCCCCCCTCTGGCGAGTTCTTCCTTTACTGGCTGGGTCAGTGTCAGTATAATGTGACCGGCTGAGAAAGGGTCATGGTATTAGCGTGCTTTCTTTGTGGAGCAGCACGTAAAACTGCCAGACTTAAGCTTTATGGGCCCGTTCACAATGTAGTCTATGTAATGCAGACATTGGACTTTAAACAACAATAAACAAACAATCCTATTCTTTGAAAGGGGAAAGCTGTTTCCTTGTTTTACGTTCCTGGCGAGAGGCTTTGTCCTTTGTAACCCTTGGTCACAAGGGGCACACCACTCTGAAAAGAAGAATAAAGAAAAGAAGTTATTGTTTGTGCGTGAGAGAGAGAGAGAGAGAGAGAGAGAGAGAGAGAGAGAGAGAGAGAGAGAGAGAGAGAGAAGGAAAAGAATTCACGTTTGTAAAAGCATATTAGCGTATTTTCTACGCTAATTATTTTTATGAGATTGGTTAATTTCCTCCTACTTGTTTTTAAACAGAAGACTACCTCTAAAATATATTGCTACCAATCTACATTAACAGTTGGATGTCAATAATATAATAATTACGTCTAGAAGCACTCCAAATGAACAGACGAAACCTTAATAAGTAAGCAACTAATTAGGTAGCAACAGTTTACAATAGATATTGACAAAGAACGAAGGAACGAGAAAGGGCAATTACGCGATGAATGGGGAAAGTAGGAGAGGAGGAAAAAAGGCAATAGCGTGAGTAGGAGGCGATGCAGCCCCAAACTTGGAGGAGTGGGTGGGAAAATGGAAACAAATTAAAGAAAAGATAATAGAACGTTACTAGTTAGCATCTGAAATGGCTATCTTTCTTATTCGCCGATTTATCTTTACTTCAAGACAGACGGTTTGAAATGGCGTATCATAGTTTCCTTTTTCGCTATCGGCTTCTCGGTTACCCTTTTTAATTAATCTATTTTACTTTGATAATGCATTCTTGGAAAACGATTTTAGGTTTAAGAATTTTTTTGCTTAGATTTTTATTGTAGAATTGATACTTAAAGTACTGGATTTTTATATTAAATTTAAAAATCTAATTTATTTTGATCGAAATGGGGATACATTAATAATTGTTGTATTAACTGTTTAACTGATGCGGTATCTATTCTCTGTTTTAATTTTTTTTTCCATTTGTTTGTTCTTGTAGCTATCTATTATTATTGTGGTTTTTCCCGCTGCTGCTGTTATTATTCGAATTAAGTGTTACTGTTTCTTTAAATTATTCTTTCCTTTTTTTAATTTGTGTGATCATTGTTCAAAAGATATATATGCGAAGTTACATCGCGCGGTTTTTAAGGGTGTTTGTTTGGTTGGTTGTTTGTGGATATTTTTTCACTTTTGTTTTTATTTTTATTTTCAGTAAAATGCACATTTGTTGTTAAATTGTTTTGTTGACTTCTTTTTGTCACTTGTTTCAATTTCTCCCCCTAAAGCCCTTTCCGGTTTGAAATGGAAAGACGTGATTTTTTTTGTCATTTTCACTCATCCTGATAATTATATTTCCTTCTAACCGCAAGCAAAAAGAGCAAACTCGGGAAGAAAATTAGGAGGGAAAAAACCCCAGCTAATATAGCTATTCAATAGAAAACTAGACCGGTCTACAAATGAGGGACTTGGGAAGAAATCCGACTGACAGAGGGACAGAAAGTAAGAGAATTACCAAAGAGAGAGACTGAAGAGACCATTGACTGTTCTCGAACCAAATTAGGTCAGACAGGTGGATTTTCCCGAAGTCTCTGGCAAGCGAGCTCAGTTTGTCTCTGTCCTGTCTCCTTAGTTTAGCCAGACCAAAGATAGTGAATGGTTTAGATGGCTCGCTCTACTCTTTTAAGCGTTACGATTTTTAAGGAGGGATATTTTTAGTCTAAAAAGGATGTCACTTTATAGTATAGATGATATTTATTTTTAAAAAAGTTATTTATTGAGAGTTAAAAATATAATGTATATTGGATGTCATACTATAATAAACACTAAAAGAACACAAATAGTTTTTATCTATTGCACGGGGATTCTTTTGGCATTGACAAAATAATAATTATGCAATTTCCTTTCCATAGAATACTAACTTTGTTTGCCATTGGTCTCTGCTTGCTGACGTCATGTATTCGTATCGTATTACAAAATAAGTATAATCGTGTTCCTAAATAAGTAACCGTCATATAAGAGTGAAAGTGACTTTTAGCAGATCTAGGAACAATTTACAGATAGATGCTCCTGGAGAGTTCTTTAAAGACTGGCCGTTCACTCCTGATATTTTGCTATTTTGATTTAATACTACAAAGCATAGCTAACTGAGACAGATTATTATACTGCACGCGCATGAGCTCTTCTAGCTGCGACACAATATCTTTGACTCAATCAGCCTAACTTTTCCTCATCCCTGATTGAGTCAGAACTGAGCCCCGTCCACTGTTTTAGATGGTGCACTAGTGTTGAAGGCAATTACACCAAGCATTGATCTCTCATGAGTGCCTCTCTCTTTCTCTCAATCCCTCTCTCTTTCTGCGTCTGTCTATCTCTCTCTTTCATCGTTCTTCTTTCAGTCTCTGTCTCTCTCTCTCTCTCTCTCTCTCTCTCTCTCTCTCTCTCTCTCTCTCTCTCTCTCTCTCTCTCTCTCTCTCTTTGATCTACTACACGGGGATTCTTTTCGCAAAATTATATACATACAATTTCGTTTTCATTGAATACTAAATGTGTTTGCCATTTGTCTTCTTGCTGGCGTCTTGTATCCTTATCGTATTACAAAAAACGTGTAACGTGTTCCTAAACGCTCATTAACTGTCCTTCTCGCTTTCACTCTCTCTCTCTTTATGTTTCTCTTTCGCACTATCTTGCTCCCTCTCTGTATCTGTCTCTGTCTTACTGAAATGAACGATTTGTGGATTTGTGTTACTCTCATAGTAACTTGATTGTTATATAAGTGATTTTGTCATTCGTAACAGAAAAAGGAGAATTATATTATAATGAATCTTTATATGAGAGATAATGGATGAAATTTAAATATAGACGATACCGATTATTTCCTAAAACTATTTTCGAAGTCTATCAAGAAGAGCAAGCAATGTAATGACATCATTTTAAAACCTAACGGGGAAAGACAAAACTAAATTCTCCGAATAAGATCAGTTCGTGTCAATGTGTTTTTTACCCCTTTTAGTCCTTTTTTCCCCACAGCTATCTCACACTCAACCCACTCGCAATCGCAATCTTGTTTTCTGTACTTGTTTAGGTTCTATCAGAGTAAGGCTTTTTTTTACCCCTTTTAGTCCTTTTTTCCCCACAGCTATCTCACACTCAACCCACTCGCAATCGCAATCTTGTTTTCTGTACTTGTTTAGGTTCTATCAGAGTAAGGCTTTTTTTTACCCCTTTTAGTCCTTTTTTCCCCACAGCTATCTCACACTCAACCCACTCGCAATCGCAATCTTGTTTTCTGTACTTGTTTAGGTTCTATCAGAGTAAGGCTTTTTTTTACCCCTTTTATTCCTTTTTTCCCCACAGCTATCTCACACTCAACCCACTCGCAATCGCAATCTTGTTTTCTGTACTTGTTTAGGTTCTATCAGAGTAAGGCTTTTTTTTACCCCTTTTAGTCCTTTTTTCCCCACAGCTATCTCACCCACCCGCAATCTTGTTTTCTGTACTTGTTTAGGTTCTACCGTGGGTAAGGCTTTTTTTGTTACTTTTCCCTCCACAGCTTACCGTCTGATTGTGTTATGTTGAGACTGTGGCATTGGACACGATCTGATCTTATTCGGAGAATTTAGTTTTGTCTTTCCCCGTTAGGTTTTAAAATGATGTCATTATATTGCTTGCTCTTCTTGGTAGACTTCGAAAACAGTTTTAGGAAATAATCGGCATCGTCTATCCTATATAAAAATATATGTCTTGGTTATTTTGTTAACAATGACAAAATCACTATAAAAACTATAGTTACTATGAGAGTAACACAAATCCACAAATCGTTCTTTTTCGGAAATCAAATAACGGTTAAGTCTAAAAAAAATTTAACATCTACTTTAACTTGACCATTTTTTGAAACTACTAACAATCAAACTAGATCCAAGCATCTCATAATCCATAGCAATTTCCAAATCAAGTCTCTGTTTCTATAGACGCCCTCTACTTTAACTTGACCATTTTTTGAAACTACTAACAATCAAACTAGATCCAAGCATCTCATAATCCATAGCAATTCCCAAATCAAGTCTCTGTTGTTATAGACTCCATAAAGTAATGTTATCGTTTAGTCGCCTGGACACTGGCGTCCTTTGTTGTTTTGTTTACACAAGACTATCCCAGAACTTGGTCATGCTGAGTTTATAATTATTCCCACTGTCTAACACTGTGCATCTTCCTATTATTGCCCTTCTGTCTGGATACTGACTTTTTTTTAGATTTGCCCAGAACTTGGTCATGCTGAGTTTATAATTATTCCCACTGTCTGGTACTGGGCATGTTCCTAGATATTGCCGTTCTGTCTGGACATGATCCCGGACTTACTGTGTCCAGACAATATATATTCCCTCAATCCTGGGGTTAAACGGAATAACCCTGTGACTCTATTTTTGTCTTCTGTCTTATTTCCACTGTCTCTCTCCAGGCGTCTCGCTCTCTTGCTCTCTCTCTCTCCCTCGCTCACTCTCGCATTCTATCTATCTATCTATCTAGCTTTCTATCTATCTAACTATCTATTTATCTGTCTATCTTTCTATCTATCTATCTATCTATCTATCTATCTATCTATCTATCTATCTATCTATCTATCTATCTATCTATCTATCTATCTATCTATCTATCTATCTATCTATCTATCTATCTATCTATCTATCTATCTATCTTTCCATCTTTCTTTGTCTATCTGTATGTCTTTCTGTTTGTAAGTCTGATACCACCCCCTCTCTCTCTCTCTCTCTCTCTCTCTCTCTCTCTCTCTCTCTCTCTCTCTCTCTCTCTCTATCTCTCTCTCTCTCTCTCTCTCTCTCTCTCTCTCTCTCTATCTATATATCTATTTAAGACCTCTTTGATAATAACACTGTCTTATAAAAAAAACGCCTGATTTCTTTTAGCGCAAGCGAAATGCTTGGTACTAACTCTACATAAAAACGTTATCTTATATTGGCGACTTTTGGCGTTTATGAGGGTTTAACGGAAATTTAGTTTCCATATTCCTTGGACATCTAGCAAACAATCTTTGTTTTATTCTTTTGTTTTGGGTTAGGAGGGCATGTTGGATTTGGTTTAGTCTATTTTCGTTCGAATTGGTACTGTTGTTGTTGTTTTTTAATTGTACCCTTCCAATTTGAGAATCTGACTAAATGCAAAATAGCGCGAATTCAGAATTTAGCCTTTTTTATAATAAAATTAAGAATAAAAAGTTCCGTCTAGTCAGCGTTCTAGTTTTCTCAACCTTTGACAGGAGAAAACTTTGAGGATGTGTCAGACAGTATAATAATAGTCTAGACTCAAGGATCAAAAAGGAGAAGTGGGGAGGGGTTGTATCGAGTGAAATGCAAAATAGGAACTGATTATATGGAGATGTTCGGTGTGTGTGTGAGTGAGTGTGAGAGAGAGAGAGAGATTAAGAGAGAGAGCAAAAGAAAGGAGAGAGAGAAAGTGAGTGGGAGAGATTAAGAGAGAAAAAAGGCAAAGAGACAGAGAGAGACAGAGAGAGAGAGAGAGAGAGAGAGAGAGAGAGATGGTTGGCTTGGTATAGCGTATGTGTGTGCCTAGAGAATTATTGCGCACTATTTGTGTAAAATTGAGGTTTCGCATTCTCGTGCAAAAGATATATTATTACTGTACAACCTTTAAAAATGTCAGCTTTTAAACTTTTTATTTCATTAACTTTTTTTTCTTATATCAGGGTATAAAATTATATGCCAAAGCCCATATGTCTTTATAAGTTTTAGCTTTAGGACCAGTGCATTAGGACGTCTTGCAAAGCGAGTGAATGCAAATGATATGAAATTCTTTTTGATCGTGTATGAAATCAATATCACAGAAACAAGAACTATTACGCCCGCTGTTAAGTCGAGAACACTTTACAGATTATTATTGCAAACTTTGTCCTAGTTGCGGGAACTTCCGGAACATATAGGCCCTTTTCTTTGCATATTTGTTACTTTCCTTATTCCCAGGTTTAAATTGATGCAGCTCCTACGATTGAAAATATTGGCGTTTGTCCCCTTCAACCGTCTTGTTTTTATTTTGTTTTTTGTTTTCCAATTTCATATTGAGCTCCACGGATAAATCTGTAGTGTCACATAACCATTACGTGCATTCACACATCTCTCTCTCTCTTTCTCTCTCCCTCTCTCTCTCTCTCTCTCTCTCTCTCTGTTTCTCTCTCTCTGTCTCTCTCTCTCTTTCTCTCTCTCTCTGTCTCTCTCTCTTTCACTCTCTCTCTCTAACTTTCTCTCTCTTTTTTTCTTTCTTCTCTATATCTCTCTATCTCTCTCATTCCCTCTGCATCTCCCCTCTCTCTTTTTCCCACTATCTATGTCTTTGTATCTTACTCTATCCATCAAAAACATCTAAAAAGATGGATACTTAACATCTTCAAATAAGTAATATCAAATCATGACGTGTCTCACAAGCGCTTTGTATTTCCGTGAGGCAGCATGTTACCTTGTCAGATATTAATCTTGGGACAAATCAGCACAATAGCACTTACAGTGCATAGGTTGAACGTTTAGCAACTCAACTCAACAAGCGCTTATATATAATGTTGCTGGCAATAATCAAGTCACGTCAGAAGTAATACAGTAACAGCCATTGCAGTGAGTACAGGCCAGACAATGTAGGCAGATTCATCGTGAGAATCAGCCCGTATGTCCTTGCTCTTTAATGGGAGGAGGACAGAG
>RQTK01000054.1:571518-602297 GCA_003991915.1 Elysia chlorotica | reverse complement strand
GGAGTGAGTGCATGAAATTATGGGAGAGGAGGAAAAGCTAATAGAGAGAATGAACTGAAGAGACAGAGAGAGAGAGAGAGAGAGAGAGAGAGAGAGAGAGAGGGAGAGAGAGAGAGAGAGGGAGTGAGTGCATGAAATTATGGGAGAGGAGGAAAAGCTAATAGAGAGAATGAACAGAAGAGAGAAACAGAGCGGAAGATGGAAAGATTGATAGAGAGTGCAGATGAAGGAGGAAATACGGAGAAGGAAAGACAGAAAAGGGTGAGTTTGTTGCTATGCACACAACATCAGCACTAGATGGGATATATATGCACCAGTTCAACTCTCGCTGGGATTGACTGGTTGAGAAGGGAAAGTGGTGACGATGAACAGAAGCCAAAGATAAGGGAAGGGGCCTTTAGACTTGGACGATAACGGAGAGGGAAGGGACGACAACTGAGAGGGTTTAAACATAAAATACAGCTGGTTATGTTCACTGATCACTTCGACATCTTAGAATGACAAAGTTTTATATGTGTTCTTCATTCATATTGCGATATAATTTTTCTGTTTTTGTGTCAGGACTTATATTTTTAATGTTTTTATTTTGCACTATTGGTATTGATACGTTTATTGAATGAGCAACTATGAAAAGATCTTCTACTGTAGAATAAATAGTATATTATGCATTATAGCCTTCAGGATAATATATCTATGGGTTTCAAGGCGAGCTTTCGGAAGTAAATTTAGAAACCAGATGGTACACGATTGTTGTCAACTTGTCTATCTAATGTAACCGCTACTTCTAGGTATGGTGCCACACTTTATTGTAGACGATTGTTGTTAGCTTTGTTATCTAATGTAACCGCTACGTCTCGGTATGGTACCACACTTTATTTCTAAATTTAAACTCACCGACGTAGTTAACCTCCGCTGTGAATCTCGAAAACCTTAAACTAGGAAAAAGTTTTTTACCAAGGATTTAAAAAATTAATTAATTATAGCAAGAGGCGCCGAGGTGAAGGGAATGGGACTCTAAAGTAGACAGGCAGAGAGAAAGAGCCAAACGTTTTTAAGTACCACGTGGCGGAGACTTACAACCCGTAGTAAACCCTTCTTTCGCATATGTAAATACGAGTCGTAAACTTATCGCAGCGTTAAACTTACGCCCTAGAGACTAAATGGGGAAAGTTCGGTTGGAGAAGGGTCCAGACACAGACAGAATGAACAAGACATGCTGTCTCTCTTATAATCCTCTTTACATCAAATCGACAGGTTTCGTCGTCATGCCCTTAATCATTCACTCAGCGACGGTTAAACTTTTATTTTAATTGGTTCCAGAAAAATGAGTCTCGATCCAATCCAAACCTTTTTTTAAACCGCTTTAATTTAAATCTACGGCATGGCATTATTTTGGTGATTTAAAGTAAAACAGAGATATTCTGAGGAATTTTAAGTTTTGGTTTCTTATTGCAGTAAGTTGGGAAAGGCTCCCCAATCAGTATAACAATCTTTTTATTACAGTCCGAAAAATTTCCACCAGTTACATCGCTATTACTAGGTTTTGAATGGTGACAGAGATATACAAAGAAATCGATGATCATTTTATTTATGTATTACTAAGTGTGGGCCTTATAACAGTCTTTGCAATTTGTATATAACTATTATCTGCAAGAACTTGTCTGTTTTAGTTACTTTTCCATCAATTCGGCCTGTAGATTCAAAATTGAGGAACACTTTTACGCACCTCTTTCGTGATCATGTTGAAAGTATAGTAATTTGCTCGTGTACACAAAATGAAAGAATATCTACGTAAAACGTTGAAACGTACCATCGAAAACTGCAAGACAAAACACAACAGAAGCCAAGATTATCTGTTTGACGCCTTTAAATCGAAAGCAACATCTATAATTGGAAAAAAAAACTGACGGACAAGAAACTTAAAACACGAAGATTGCTTTTAAAAAATCCTAAGATATGACCTTGGATTGCCTCTATCTGACCAAAACCTAACACACCAGCTTATAACTTGAAATTATTCCTCATCGAGTCGAAAGTAATTAATTAGAACACATCCTTTTTATTGACATTCATCTTTCGTGGCCAGATAGTATATTTACCTGTAGTCTTTCAGGGTTTTTTGTTTATTCCTGTTTGAAAATTGGATTACTTAATAAAGTTATGTCAATAAAGTCTCCCAAGAAGCCTGAAATTAAATGGCGATAAAAAAAGGTACAAAGTAAATTAACCATTGTGTCTTTACCTCAGACGACTCTATTAGTCAGTGTTTACAGCGCATGGATGTTATGATTTTTATAATTTCCGGCACTTCTTGTGGCAAAGTCCAGGAGATGAAGGCAGGTCAAGCAGCTTTCTCTTTACGCTGACAAATATTTCAAATTCATAAATGATGCCCAGTGGTGTAAAAAAAGGATATTTCTTTTAAATAATATCAACATATTTTTTAAGTATTTAACCATGATCGTTGTATGAGATCTGCAGTATTTCCAATAACACACCGATGCATTTAACCGTGCTCTTAACAACCTCACTTAAGAAGAACCTAGTCTACTCATATAACATTAGGTGATCTTTAATTGAAGAAAAACAAAAGTCTACAGTCCGGATTTTTTTTTCAAGTTAAAAATGCAATATTCCTAATGCTTTGAGAGATTTAGATTACGCCATTAGAACAATTTAGAGTAGAGAAAACGAGAAATACCTTTTAGAACTTCACAAAATGTTGCCATCCTATGAGAATTTACAACGCTCTTTTCTCACCACTTGTACTCAATTGAAAAACGGATTGGGGTGATATTCACAATTCCGATAGTCATTTTGCCTTAACCAAGATGGAAGACCATCTCCATCTTCTTTATTTTTTCCAATTCAACCCGTACACAATTATGCCATAAAAAGTGATCTTTTGAATTTCTTTTGAAGGAAATAGCTATAGCCTACCCTAGTTTCCTTAACACCCAATACAATGCTGCCATGACAAGAGTACTAGAACTTGCACTTTGGGTATGACCGAATGTCTTAACCACATAATAGAGGATGGTCATGAGATAAGGAGGTGGGCAGCAGAAACAAATTTCATATTTTTACGACAAACCATAAGTGATGCTCCTCTGTAGATTGGGGTCTTGAATAGGAGGGTAGATGTGGTTTACTTGTAAGAAATATCGGATCTTTGGGCCGTACTTGGACTTATAGATTTTCGTTCTCTTTGAGAAATTTTTGCGACCTACTTATTAAACGATATACGTAAAATATAAAATTGATGGCCAATGTTGTGGTCAAATCACAATGACGAACCCGTTTATTTGTACAACATATTCATTGTGTAAGGTTAATTTGTTCTTGACTATCGTTGCTACCACTAATACAAAAGCAACAGCAACAACTATTACTGCTACTTCTGCTACTACTACTACTACTACTACTACTACTACTACTATTATTATGAAAAAAGATATTCGCTCAACTAGGCAACTGAGGGAAACAGTAAAATGATACAACTAAACGTTATAAGTGTTCTTTTATACAATTTAGATGTATTATTTTTATACTCTTCAAACGTTTTATTTTGAATGGACATGACATTCTACCCACTCATTAACATAAGTACTTTAATATCTAATTATAGTGTCTGGGGAATAGTCCATGGTAACTTAAAGCGAAGCTTTTAAGTTGCCTTTGATCCATGGCATGCTTTTTTGTCCACACTGATCAAATGGATATAAATGAAATTCCTATTATTCTAGCATGTTTAAGAGAATAATAATTCGAGATTTAAGCAACAGAATCTAAACCTCGAAAAACCTGATCATAACAGTTACTCTATTACGCTAAACAGCTATGCTGCTTGATTTCCTTTGATATAAAAGGTGTCTACCGTTGTTACATATATAATCTCTGAATCGGCAGGCCCTGGTTCGAAACTAACGAACGATCAAAAATGTAATCATATTTCCTGTTCCTACTGGTTGGATGGTTGCCAGTACATGTATAATGTGACGGCTTGGACAAGACTCGGGGAATCCCCGTACAATCTCTTTGTGGCAGCACGTCAGACTTTAATCTTGGGCTCCATTCACAAAAAAACTATAATTGTTGTGACATCGGACGCTAAGTATTAAACTAAAAACTCAAAATGTGTTCTCCTTTGTACAACAACCATTATTATTAGCTTAAACATTGTATGAATTAATGGTATTTTCATGTACCTAAATCTATGGATTTTCTTTGATCAACAGTTTTAATCGGCAGATTTGTGGGAGCATTAAAGTACAAAGAATATTTAACAATTGCTTTTATACAGATATTTTGGTAATTCCACAAGCACTTGCTCTAAAATCGTATTTCGATTCTAATCGTGGATTACGCTCCTTAGACCCTAAAAAGGTTCAGAAGGAAAGGGATTTAACCGCTCTTATTGCTGGCAGACTGCCTCTGTCTTTCTGTATGTCTGTCTGTCTGTTTCTCTGTCTCTGCCTCTCTCTCTCTCTCTCTCTCTCTCTCTCTCTCTCTCTCTCTCTCTCTCTTTCTCTCTCATTCTCTCTTTCTCTAGCGTTCTCACTCTCTGCCGTTCTGTTTGTTTGTGTGACCCTCGCTCTATCACTCTGTCTCTGTTTGTCTGTCTGTCTGTTTGTTTGTCTGTCTGTCTGTCTATCTCTCTCTCGCTCTATCTCTCTCTCTTGTCTCTCTGTCTCTCTCTAACTATTTATACCTTTTATCTATCTATCTATCTATCTATCTATCTATCTATCTATCTATCTATCTATCTATCTATCTATCTATCTATCTATCTATCTATCTATCTATCTATCTATCTATCTATCTATCTATCTATCTATCTATCTCTCTCTCTCTCTCTCTCTAGCTCTCTATCTATCTATCTCTCTCTCTCTCTCACTCTCCCGGGCTTGTGTCTATTCCCACGAGGTGTACCGAATCAGGAGACAGCTAATCCTAACACCGCACTAATCCATCATGCCGACCACCAGAATGATGACCATTCCATCAGAGACAGACCACCAGACAACCAACTAGATCTAGTTGTCCAGAGTGTCCAAAGGCCGACTGACCTACAAAACTGACCAGTAGATCCCCCCACGCCAGGCCGGACAGTGTCAGGCCAGAATCCCCGAGTCCCCCCCCCCCCTAGGACATCCTCGGGTTCTTAGGATATCGATCTATCTGTAAACATCTCATTACTTTCTCTCGCCGAATTGCAGTAAATCATGCCTGTAATGGCCTGAGGTGAAACGTAATTCCTCCAAGAAAATAAGTTGTAATTTGGTCAGTAGGTGTGTGTGTGTTTGTGTGTGTGTGTGTGTGTGTGGGCGTTGAGGAGGAGGTTTGCATATGTTGAGGCCTGTCTTTATGTTGTAATCCTGTTGCCTTTGGAACGTTCAGAATTTGCTTGGTTCCATTTGTTATGGATTAGTGTTAAATCACTTTTAAGTCATTTTATTGATTTATGTTCACTTCGGTGTTTTAAAGTAATTGTGTGCTCTATACCTCTTTCCACCCTCTTTCGCTCTATCTCTCTCTACCTCTCTCATTTCTTTTTCTGTACCCTCTGCAAATAACTATCTTTCTGTGGTTTTTTAAAGTCTTTATACGTTTGTCTTCCCATCAAGAGAATTTAATATACTTTCAACCAATCAATCACATAAGTTAATTCAAACCTATCTATTTGATTATTAATTTTTACTCCTCTTTCGTCTCTTTTCTAATACAGTATTTCTTGATCCATTATAATCGCTGATGACAACATTCCTACACCCTCGAGTACCAAAAAATCACTATCGCAATGGAAAACAGAATTACCTCGTTGACAAATCAAACTTGAAAATACCTTACACAAATAAAACGGCAACCCAGCTCACGCAAGACAGCCGATGGTGGAAAAAGGATTCGGAAAGTCAGAAAAAACCGCCGAGAGCTTCATAAATTATACACGCCTCTTCCCCAAAATGGTTTAATTTTTTAGGTCTGTCAAGGACAAAGGCGGCCATCTGAGAAATGGAGAATCCAGTTAAATCAATGCCTCTAGTTCTCACTAAATCTCTTCTCCATATTTGATTTGTGGATTTCTGTAGTTTCACAAATAGGTAATCCGCCTGTCTGGGAACTGATTCCCAAGATGGAGATTTGTCCTGTAAAGTGTCGTGATTGATATGTATACCCAGAAAAAAGGTTATGTCTGGGGATGGATTTCCAAGTTGGAAACAGTATGGATATCATGTTCTTGAAGGTGTTATGAGTGAGTGGTATTGTGACACCCAGACAAAAGGTGTGATGGGCAAAATTTATGAATTTAAATCGACTTCTAATATACTGCTTTCTAATTTACTGCTTTGTGTAATTGTATACGTGCGTGGGGGAAAGATTTGCAGAAAAGAAAAATGGTTGGGTGGAGTTACAGAACTGTTTCACAGCAAAAGGAGATATATCCATTTTGACATTTTAAGAAATTCAAATTGTTTTGTTTTCTTGACGTATAGTTTTTGAAGAAGAAAAATGTTTTGACAGTAGTTTTTAAAAGTTGTTCAGGTCGATTAAAATCTGGGCATTAAAACGCATTTTTCTCTTTGAGAACAAATTATTAAAAGACCTAACAACTGTTGTTTATTTGATCCATACGCGGAAAAATCCTTTATTATAGAGCTTTGTTTCCAGTGTCTTTGACTCGAGCCATTTTGGTGTTTAAGGCATTTTTTTTCCAGATTTGAAGGATGGATAGTGATCGATCGTTCTACCTTGGTATTCTCACTCGAGGGTGTTGGCGACGCAAGTTATTTTTGTGAATATCACTATATATAGTCGTTTGACACTTAGCTACATTTGTGTATTTTAGAGTGGCGTATCGTTTTGAGATAGAAAGATAGAAAGATGGGTAGATGATAGATAGAGAGAGAAAGAGAGAGAGAGAGAGAGAGAGAGAGAGAGAGGCGATTTGAAATGTTTGTTGATAGAATCACAGTTGCATTCTGAATGACAGAATTTCTGAAACTGGTCAAAATAAAAGCAAAATTGGCATGTAGTAGTTTCCTTACCCATACATTCTCTTCCTTTAAAAAAAAAAAAAGAAAAAATGCCGACTGATTATTACATGAACATACAAAAGAATAACTTTGCATACTACATATACAACCTATCTGAAATAAATGCAATGGACAATATAGATTTTAAGGGTAGTTAAGCCCGCGACTAACCTAAAACAGACAAAGACAAACTCGAATCAAACTGTCTGATCCTGATGGTCTGTCTAGACGTAGCAGATCTTACTGACCGAATCCCTCGGTGTGACCGTCGGGCGTCAGGATTAGGTCTCACCCAGATCTTCCTCCAGCACACGCTCCAGGGATGTCTATCCTAATTCCACAACCGCATCGCCAGAGAGGGGGAGAGTTGTTTGCAATCGGACTTGCGGGATTCGCCAGCTGGGCTGAGTTTTGGTCAGGGCGGGATCTAATCTGGGGTTACCTAGACGTTTCGGATCAAAACAACGTTTGGTGGGTCCAGTGTAGTTACTGATTAAGGAATGCTTTATGGCGAGATGTTTCAGGGAAACTGGATTGGTACCACATAATGTTGAAGAGATAGTAAAGTGGGTGGATTTGGGTAAAGCTAGACATTATATTGTTCAACCCAGAGAAATACATTATGTCCTACGTTTTCTCCGTGGAACTTTTTAACTGTTTCATCTTCACAAATGTTTACTTACGACATGCAATTTTCTTTGAAAAGGCTGGAGAATAAAACATCTATAATTATATATCATTGGTTTTGCAGATCAATGCACATTTTCTTTGATTACTTTAAATCTGTAACGTTTCAAGAATATAAAATCCATATTCAAATCTAGAATCTCATATCTCGTTCATCAATGTTTCTTTTAACCTCATGACGGGCATAGCTTCACTTTTTGTAAGGTGCGACATGCCATCCAGGTATATCTTATTTTAAAGACACACTAGTGTCTGTAAGAAATACAGATAAAATAGTATTATATTTCGACATAGCAGACAAACAACGGGATCAATGAGTGCCATAATGCGAACAAATGAACGTATAGATTTCCTTTTGGATCTTGCTCAGGGCATTATAAAATAATTACTTCATAAACATAGAACTCCACAACATATCTTAGAATCATGCAATGGGAGAGGCCAAATAATATCACTTAAAGTTCGTGAAAGTTCTAGACAATTTTTGGGTGGTTATTGGAGTTAAAAACTAAATATAATTTCAAACCTTCCTACCTACAAACTACCTATCTACATATCTATCTATCTATCCATCTATCTATCTATCTATCTATCTTTATATTTATCTATCTATCTATCTATCTATCTATCTATCTATCTATCTATCTATCTATCTATCTATCTATCTATCTATCTATCTATCTATCCATCTATCTACTGTCTATCTATCTATCTCTCTATATATCTATCTGTCTATCTATTTATCTATTAATCTATCTCTCTATCTATTTATCTATGCATCTATCTATGTATATGTCCCTCTATCTATCTATATAATTAATATATATATAATATATATATATATAGAACAATTATAGATGTTCATCTCCGTTATCGTTACATTTTATCTTCAAGGGTATCGTTTTTTTTTATGAAAGCTTCTATAAGAATATTAGAATTTTATCAGGTGATAAATGTTCTTAAAAGCGAACGAGAAAACAATTGTTAAAGTGTACAAGACTGGTATTACACTGGAACAACCCAAGCACAGTGAACATTTGCTTTTGAGCAATGAAATAAAATATGCACGATACAGCGTGCTGTCTAAATTTAACACACTAGTTTATTATCTTAATTTTTTTATTCAAAGGGTCTTTGAAAGTAGTACTTTAAGATCATGAACTTAAAAACAAAAAGTGCCTTCATATGCATGAACTTAACAAAATGATTGATGTTTATATTTATTTACCTCATGAATAATTTATTTTATATGATTTAAGCATTTCAAAGTTCATCGGTAAATACATTTATTACGATCATTCGTTTTTATGAGTGTTGATGTAGGCTATTTCGGTACATGGAATATATTTTTTATGTCATGGAATATACCATTTATTAAGAGTTTAACGTGTTGGTTTACAATGTATACTTCTTTTCTTTTCACATATTGTTGGTTTGCGAAATGGATCTTCATTATAGGTGAGTAATGAGATTGTTATTGAAACGTGAGAAAGCCTTCTTTTTTTAGATGCGACAGAATAGAAGGAAAACTGTACTGAGTCTGTGGAAAGACGAGTGATAGAATCTGATAAAAAAGAAACATGGCGATGGCACAAGCTGCAACAACAGCAGCAGATGCAGCTTAAACAATAGTAGAAATAGTAGTAGTAATAGTAGTAGTAGTAGTAGTAGTAGTAGTAGTAGCATTGTATCAATAGTAGGCCACTGTAGTTTCATATTAATGATAATATTCTGATTGATTTAACTTTGGTTTAGTTTGTTATCCCCAAAACATCCCACAACAAGTAAAGAGAAAAAAAAATATCCCACTGAAAAAACAAGACATTACACAGTAATCTTACTGGCGAACCTTAGAAACCATCCATGGAAGCTACAAACTAAATACCTTAAAAAAGCAACTAGTGCATTATCATAATGTATTGTATCACGTTTATGACACCATAATGTGAATCTTAGAAAGCTTTTTCTGCGATAAGCTGCCTGAATTAGCTCAAACCTGTAAGGTGAGAAGGCAACACACGGGAAGCTAATGTGCCTGTCTCACGTTTCATTAAGAAAGAAAAAAAATGCTAATGAACTCCTAATCTCGTTTTACACGGCATCGTATTCTAGATCTTGGACACTCTCTTCATCACATATTATTAGGGAGTTAGAAGGTTTTAACTATAGTGCAGATTTAGGCAATTCATATAAACATTATATAACAGTACGGAGTAATTAAATAGATTCCGAAAGAGATCTCGGTGAAGTGCAGGATATATATGGTTTTCTTTATTATGAGAATAAAAAGGTTTATAACAATGTAGCCTGTAAAATGTGTTATGAAATCATATAGGAAATGTTCCAGGTTTAAAATGTATTTGATCTTCAAAAGATGAAATGTCTTTTGAAGACATAAAATACCAAATGGATCTCTAAGTTAGGAACACAATACGCCAATGTAAATGGTACATCAGGGACATGTCATTGCCTTGACATTATGTGTGACACGGAATATTTGGTTGGGTAATGATTAAAAAAACGCCTCATGCTATAATAATATGATTAGTTGAAATATTTACATATTTGTTGTTTTTGTTTTTGTTGTTGTTGTTGTTGGTGGTGGTGGTGTTGTTGTTGTTGTTGTTGTTGTTGGTGGTGGTGGTGGTGGTGGTGTTGTTGTTTTTGTTGTTGTTGTTTGTTTTTTAAATAAAGGACTCCAGTTCTTTAGGGTGATAGTTTACGAAATTTTGTAATTTTAAGTTTGTGAAACCTAGGTCATTTCACATACCTTTTTCGATTAGAGGTAGTTTGTTATTTTCTCCACAAAAAATAACACAACCAAGCCACATTTTCAACATATAAAGCTCACTACGAGAATTCAAAAATATCTTCAAAACACCTAATAAACGTGTTGCGGAGTTCTAAAAAACCGCAAACACTTTTACCAATACATCGTGTAGGATTTACAACAAAACTTCAGCCGTAGCAGTTTCGACTTTCAATTAGGGACAAATTGTTATTTTCTCCACAAAAAATAACACAATCAAACTGCATTTTCAACATACTTATAAACCTCACATTCAAAAATATCTTGAAAACATCCAAAAGCGTGTCTAGTAGTGTATAGGCGAACGTGTTGCGGAGTTAGTTCTAAAACACCGCAAACAGTTTTAACAATACATCGTGTAGGATTTACAACCAAACTCCAGCAGTAGCAGTTTCGAGTTTCAAGTTGTTTGTGTCTTGACATCCATGCCGTCAACAGAGGAATTTCAGCGACGGCAGTCCTAGCAGTCATTAAGTATTTGCAAGGCAAGGTTTCCTCCTGGTGGACAACAGATCCGCTGGACATGGCTGGACATGGGTCAAGCCCCTGCTCAATTAACCCCAGGGTCTCGAGCACTGAGCAGCCTGCGTCAATCTCACCCCAAGGTTAACGCGCGTTCAGGTCGTTATGCCCTCCCTTGTTTCAGTGTAAACATGTTGGAGTGATCTGCTCTTGGCAGCACGAAAATTGGCTGCGGAGCTTGTAAGGCTTTTCCGGGAAATTAGGTTTAAGGCATGGGACGAAATTTATTAAGTTTTTGAAAAAAAAAAGAAGAAAGAAAAATACCTGCCCAATATTTTATAGAGGCTATATCGTTGTTTTTTATAAACCAACTGTGCTCTTCACTCCTATTTTACTATCTTGTAACCCATTGATTTTTTACCCTCTATATACAATATATTTTTATTGTTTAAACCATGTATCGACAACCAGTTGCATACTTTACTATATCTTTTTTAATGTGTATTAATGTTCATGTATAGTTTTCTCAAATGTCTACTGTAAACGCCTTAATTGGCTCTAAAAACCGATGCCCAGTGACTCATTTTATCAATTCACTGTTACCTTTATCTAAGGTTCCCTCTCTCTTGTTTATGTTCCTCTTTTTCTCCATCTTCTCTCTCTCTCTCTTTCTCTCTCTGTATATATCTCTTTATCTCTCTCTCTGTCTCTCTCTCATGCTCTCTCATTCCCTTTTGAACGTTGTTCTATCTCTATCTATGTGTCTAATGTCTATTTGTTAGTCTGTCTGTCTGCCTTTCTCCCTCAGTCTCTCTCTATCTCTGTCTCTCACTCTCATGCTCGCTCACTCACTCGTTATCTAATTCTTCTATTGACTCTTTTTTTTTTTAATCTGGGCTTCACATGAATCATGATGCTATATAGCTTAATGAATTTATGAGCAAGGTGCTTCACTGACACAGTGAAATTTCCATAAGGAAGGGATACAACCCGAGATATTTTACTACATATTTTATTAAGTAAATTATTCGCCCATGGTTAAAACAGCACGGGATAATTAAAGTAGAATTGATAGCCGATCTTTGTGACAGATTAAAAGTATTACTTGGTAATAATCAGGATTTGAACTTTAAATGTTCAGATAGAATTTAGTGTTATTATGATATTTAGATAAGACAAAGTGAGAGGGACATTTCTAAATTCTCTGCATTAAATGCTTTAATGGGGATATAGTGAGAGAAAAAGAATAAGTATGATATTTACACCCCATATCTTTATTTCACTTCTTGATAAAGGTTGCAACACTTCCAGACCAATGAATGTATTTCTTGAATTTGAGACACATTTGTGGTTGACTAATGATAAAGAAATATCGGAGACAGTATCAAGAAACCATCAACTATCTCATGAAATTATTACGAACCATATTTTTTTTTTAATATTAGTAAACATTGTGTCGCTAAATGATATCAAGTGATATCAAGTTAAATACTTTGTGATCATTTTTATGTTTGTAACATTTCCATCTTTCATTTCTTCGAATTTTGTAAAGCTCGCCGAGTAATGTAGGAAGTAAATCTAAGGGAAGCAAGCCAAATTATAGTTCTTATTATAATGTATATACGAGTTGTTTCCCTCGATCAAAGGATAATTTTAGTAAAATCTGAATCATTAATATTATTTTATGTTACGCAGGATTTGAACAAGCTTATGTTTGCCGGTGAAAATAGTAATTATGTAATAGCTTTTGTTTCTGTTTAATTATTTTTGAATATGAATTTAATAATACATGATCAGACCACATACTTTGATTACCTTTTTTAAGATGAAACTAATCAGTATCACAAATCATACAATTTTTAAGACTGGATAGTTTTTATCTTCGTAACATTTTAATTCCATTGGTTAAAATCATAGTAAAGAATGTTATTATAAAATGTTGAATCTTCTGCAAAATTGATGGTTTGTTGACAACTAGAAAAAATTCCATATTACTCTTCAACGTTTTTTTCTTTTGTATGATTGTGAAATCAACACAAATCGGGTATGCTAACAGTAAAGTTGTGTACCTTTTATCTATTTTCTTAGTTTTCTACCTATATGTCTGGAATGGACTTGTTTTTGGAGGTTATTAATCAGATCACCCCCCCCCCCCCCCTATCTTACTATTTTGGGCTTGAAAAAAAATCTAAGTAAGAGGTTAGATATATAACATCATGTATATAGTTGGGTTGGAGGGACAGACAGAGAGATATAGGGAGAGAGAGAAAAGTCTCATGAGATGGCGAGACATAGAAAGAGACAAACGAGAAAGAAGGAAAGATGAGAGAGAGAAAAAAATCTTAATTGGGTGTAGAAACACAGAGAGAGAGATAGAGATAGAGAGAGAGAGAGAGAGAGAGAGAGAGAGAGAGGGCTGAATGAGAGGGAGATAGAAGGCAAAAATACCTTCCCAGAAAGAGGGTAAAAGTAGACAGGGAGAGAGACAGAGAGAGAGAGAGAGAGAGAGAGAGAGAGAGAGAGAGAGAGAGAGAGAGAGAGAGAGAAAGAGGCACGGAGAGAGAAAAAAGAGGGGGAGAGAGAGAGACAGACAGAGAGACAGACAATTAGAAAAATAAACTGATAGGCCCACAAATATGTAAGGGGAATAAACCCAATATTAAGGATGTGTACGTTTCTACTTTTGTATTACCTCCCCTGGCTCGTTTCCTGACCAATAATTCCGATCCCCACTGAGAACCTCGCACGAGATAACCACTCTCCCAGCTTTACTTCTGCTAGGTGTCCAAGGAGAATCATACACGTTGATGGGTCCCTCATTGACGTCTGAAAAGTTTACGTGGTGCACACAATAGACATTGCGGGAACATTTGGACTCCTGTCTCATTCACATTATACCGACCCAATCAGTAGGGAGCGGAAATCCAACAAATAAATTTGCCGTTCTGTACGAGTAACAATGTAATAACTTTCATTTTATAAATGAAAGATATTTATTTCAATACAGAGATTTTATAATCTTTGCCATTTGTCTATTTTATCATTTCTTCCCAACACTTTTCAACATGTATATGCAGTCTCTATATCCTAGTTAAAATGCATTCAGGAATTCTTTAATTTCCATCCAAAATTTGTTTCACTTTTTTTGATCGTGCTCTTCTTCACTACTTCTGTTTATCACGAATTCTTCCATGCATTCTAAAATGTTTTAAACTCGACTTACGAAGATATCCAAGGTTTTTTATATGACTCCACTGTTTTATTTTTCATTTAGGCAAGCAATATAAGGACGCTCTCGCCCTCCACCTCCTTTTTTCTCCCTACTTTTTCTTCCTTTACTTTTTTCACATCCATCTCCCCCTTGTCTCTGATCTCCAATCCTTAGTAAAAAAAAATATAACCCACAAAAAGCGCTATAAAAACCGATATCACTCTTTTAAAAGAAAGAATATTATTGGGAAAAGTTTCATTATCTGAATAAAAAACAATTCACCTGTGACGTGATTTGGACTCTATGAATAGAAAGTGACGTCGCAAACTGTTTACTGCTTGTCTGTTGGTGTATTTTATGTTTGTAAGCTTTTATGGTTGTTGTTGCTGTTGTTGTTGCTTTTGCAATTGTTGTAGTTGCTGTTGTGGTTATTGTTATTGTTTGTGAAGGTGTTTTTGTTGGGGATTTTTTAAATTTAGCTTGGAGGTGTTTTGATACATGACGGATGCTCACGAGCGTGGGAAGTGTGAACAGCTTAATGTGTCCGTTAATTCATTTTATTAACAAGAGTGCTCTATACAAGATGTAAATATTCCTTAAGACCTGTTCATTCGGCTTTAAAGATTTTTATTTTTTCTTTTTTTTTTCATTTTTCTAGGAGAAGGAAAAGAAGTAGCCGCGCAAATAACCATCTTAGCGTAAGAAAGATTAAGGGAATCCGAAGAGGAAAGGAGATAGAACAAACAGAAACAGAGAGAAAAACCGACATACAGAGATCGGTAGATTAGAGACAGAGAGAGAGGGGGAGGGGATGGGAGAAAGAGAAATGGAAAGAGAGGTGTAGAGAAGGAGGTAGATGGAGAGAGTTAGAAGTGAAGAGTGAAAAGGGGGAGAACGAGCGAGCGAACGAGAGAGAAAGAGAGAGAGAGAGAGAGAGAGAGAGAGAGAGAGAGAGAGAGAGAGAAAGAGAGTAAGAGAGAAGAGACAGACAGACTGACAGAGACAAATACATATTGAGAAGACACTAGGAAATAGCATTGCGTCTCGTTAAAAGTGACGAGAGAGGTAGAGCCATTCGGGTGTTAATTTTTCCCTCCCAACTTCATCCAACACGATTTTTTAACTTTCATGTTTGGTCTGATTGTATGCATTTTGAGTCAAGTTAAATAGTTACTTTGCTTTTTTCAGGCAATTCAAGTCGCGTGTAAAATTTTAAAGGTTTTGGGACGCACAATAATCATTGTGTTTTGCAGTTGATTCGGGCCTTCGTATCAACAAAAGGAGTTAACATTTTAAAATATTTTTGTATCATGGAGCTTGTTTGTGTTGGAGTTGGGGTTTTTTTTGTTCCCGGTAGAACTAGGCCGTGCGTGATAGTGCGAAAGGAATAAAATAGGTTAAGGTCCTACATATGTTTTTCTTACATTAGATTATGTGATTGTTTAGATACACGGGATTTTTGTTTGTTCCTGTCTTTCTTGTTTTCAGTAATCTAAGTCCCGATACATGGTTAATGAATGTTTGCTAATGTCTCTCCATCTATCTTAGCTTACAATTCATCCGTCCAATTTTTTTAATTCATCTTTCTCCATCTCCCTCTTCACTTCCTCTTTCTCTCTACCTCTTTCTCTCTCTATGTCACTGACTTTCGTTTTCTCATAATCTATCTCTCCCGCACACACACACACACATACGTATCCTTATGTATTATTCGAAAAGAAAAAAGCGATCTTCTGTTGTCCTTGGTTATTCCTCATAATTAATTTGAAAAAGGTTTAGCCATGAAATCGTCAACTGCGTCTAACGAAAAACATCTATTTATAATTTATTTTTTTAGATCACACTATTATTTTAGATTAAGAGACTCTTACATTTTGTAGTTCGCCTTATCAAAAAGGCAAATGAAACACTAATTTATTTTAAGTATGTCTTTGTCTTGAGGTCTTAAGAAAGAGAAATTCATTATTCTGACAAGGAAGCTTTAACCCAATAAAAGAAAGATTTTGTGCTACGTGCCCGCATATAAGGCAAAATCAAAGGAAGCAATAACTATTTCGGACGAAAAATGTCCAACGCAGGGCAAGTGTACAAAGAACGCATTTACAAAATGTATGCCAGAAAATACACGAATAAAACTTTTAAAAAGCCTGCCGAAGTTTTATTTTATTGGTATTCATTGGTTTATTGATAATGTACACACGTGTGCATCTTTTCATCTGTTCAACTATCTTTTTATCTTTTTTTTTATTTATCTTTTTATCTACACATGTACAAAAAACAAAAAAATGTTTAACCGATTTATCGTATGGCCATACATCCTCCATTGGGTATTTATCTATTTATCTATCTATCTATCTATCTATCTATCTATCTATCTATCTATCTATCTATCTATCTATCTATTTATCTATCTATCTATCTATCTATCTATCTATCTATCTATCTATCTATCTATCTATCCGCCATCTACTCCCGTTCATGATCTGTATTATTTACTTTTTATTTATTGAGAGAGTTTACAAATTCTCGTTGTGTTTCATTTTTCTACATGTATGTATATGCCTTACTTGGGAGATTGGGGGGCGGGGGTAGGTGCGCGATATGGCTCATGTGGTAGAGCGTTGGTCTACCGGTCTCGGGAGTCCCAGGTTCAAAACCCAAGATAAGTCAAACATTTTTTTTGTCCAATTTCGTCCCCTACTGGATGGAATACCAGAACTTTCTCTGTGTGGCAGCACGTAAAATTGTCAGACATTATTCTTGGAGGATGGATAGCCATACGATAAATCGGTTTAAACAATTTATTTATTTGTACATGTGTAAATAAATAAAAGAAAAAGATAAATAGTAGTTGAACAGATGAAAAGATGTACGCGTGTGTACATAATCAATAAACCAATATGAACACCAATCAAATGAAACCATACATTTTGTAAATACGTTCTTTGTACACTTGCCCTGCGTTGGACATTTTTCGTCCGAAATAGTTATTGCTTCCTTTGATTTTGCCTTATATGCGGGCACGTAGCACAAAATCTTTCTTTTATTGGGTTAAAGCTTCCTTGTCAGAATAATGAATTTCTCTTTCTTAAGACCTCAAGACAAAGACATACTAAAAATAAATTAGTGTTTCATTTGCCTTTTTGATAAGGCGAACTACAAAATGTAAGATTCTCTTAATCTAAAATAATAGTGTGATCGATAAAAAAAAATGTAAATATAGATGTCTTTGGTTAGACGCAGTTGACGATTTCATGGCTACACATTTTCAAATAAATAATGGTGAATAAACAAAAGGGGACAAAATAGAATCAGTTTTATTTTTTCGCACAAAACTTAGAATAGTTTGTGTGTGTGTGTGCGTGTGTGAGGGAGAGATAGATTATGAGAAAACGAAAGTCAGTGACATAGAGAGAGAAAGAGGTAGAGAGAAAGAGGAAGTGAAGAGGGAGATGGAGAAAGATAAATGAAAATAAATGTTGGACGAATGAATTAAACAAGAAAGATAGATGGATAGACATAAGCAAACATTCATTAACCATGTATCGGCACTTAGACAACTGAAAACAAGAAAGACAAACAAAAATCTCGTGTATCTAAACAATCACATAATCTAATGTAAGAAAAACATATGTAGGGCCTTAACCTATTTTATTCCTTTCGCACTATCACGTACGGGAACAAAAAAAAAAAACAACAAAAAAAACCCCACCAACACAAACTAGCTGCATGATACAAAAATATTTTAAAATGTTAGCTCCTTTTGTTGATACGAAGGCCGACTCAACTGCAAAACAGAATGATTATTGTGCGTCACAAAACCTTTACAATTTTAGACGCGCCCTGAATAAACGGAAAAAAGCAAAGTAACTATTTAACTTGACTCAAAATGCATACAATCAGACCAAACACGAAAGTTAAAAAGCCGTGTTGGTTGAGGGTGGGAGGGAAAACGTAACATCCAACTGGTTCTACCTCTCTCGTCACTTTTAACGAGACGCAATGCTATTTCCTAGTGTTTTCTCACTCTGTGCTTGTCTGTGTTAGGATCATGAACGGGAGTAGATGGCGGCAGGTTAGTGTTTGGTTAAGGGGGTTGAGGTTGGTTTGGGGGGAAGGGGGATAAAAATATGCCTACTTCACCCCAGTTTATGTGAAAATTTTCAAAGACAAGCGAAGATGTTTAAACAAGGAAGTGGATCTTTTCACACATGTTTAAAGGAAGAAGATGCGAAATCTGAGATTTTAAAAATATCTATTGGTTTTGTAAAAAATAATTAGAAGAAGCTGAAACTTTGAGAGACGGTAGGGCTTAGCCAAGGGCTGTGTGGACGACGTTAATTATGGTGGAAATTTTGAAGTATTAATCTTGCCGAGTTCAGAGCCCGGGCTTGTCTGAATCTCCTATTGACACGGCGGGATGGCGGGATGGCGGGATGGGGGATGGCTAGGCCTGGTCTGTTCTCAACTCGTGTGTCTGTGTGACGGTCAGGGCGGCGCGAGATTCCAGAGGTGGACAGGAGAGGAGGGTAATTGGAAGGGAGGAGGGGGGGAGAGGGGTGAATGGTGTGGAGGGAGGAAGAAACTGTGCGGATTGGTGCGTAAGAGGGAATATAGACAAAAGGAGATTTTTTTTTCTTTTTTTTTTTTTTTCTTTTTTTTTTTTTTTTTTTTTTTTTTTTTTTTTTTTTTTTTTTTTTTTTTTTGGGGGGGGAGAGCGGTAAGGCAATGGAAAGAAATGATGTGAAGTAGAAGATAGTTAGATATAAAAGGAAGACGAATGAAATGGGGAGAAGGAGATGGGGAAAAACGGGAAGGAGTGAACTTGTGAGTGAGTGGGTAAGTGCGTGAGAGAAAGAGGATTTTTTTATGAAAAAAATTCGGATGGTGTTATTGTTTTAAGAGAATAATATTGGTTGCAATACCAGGAAAGGTGGACTAAAAGAAGAATGAAAAAAATGAGAGAAATAAGGAGTAAAGAAAACCATCGGTAAACGAGTAAGAACGAAAGGAAGGACGATAGAGGGGTTAGAACAAAACACAGATTGGGCTAAGGATTAAGAAAAAGAAAAACATTGAGTACAAAGGGATGGGGGGAGTACGCGAGATGGAAACACTGACTCACAAGGAGAACGTCTGTTAGATGTGAATAAAGATATTAATCTGGATCTGAGAGGGAAAAAAACAAAGGGTTGGGAATAAAAATATATATCAGTGCAAAACAATATGTCAAATAATTGATTGATGGAAAAACCTGACAGAAAGAGTTTAAGAAGAATTAAGAAGAAATTTAGGCCAAAAAAAAAAAAAACATAATAGAGAAAATAAAATAGTAGAGAGATAGACAGACAGAGAGAGAGAGAGACAGACAGACAGACAGACAGATAGACAGACAGACAGAAAGAGAGAGAGAGACAGACAGACAGAGAGAGAGACTGAGAGAGACAGACAGAGAAAGATAGACAGAGAGAGAGAGAGAGAAAGATAGATAGAGAGATAGAGAGAAGTTGTCATAGAAAAAAGCAACAATAAAAGACACAACAGACAGGGGGGGAAAGGATGCTAGTTAAGGTGCTGTGTTGGATTCTATTTCACCTGGTTGTTTGTCAAAGAGTGTTTAACCAGGCCAGGCTCAACCATCAATATTTCATTCCTTGCAGGGCTGTTACCCAGATTGGAGAGCAACAATTAGAGTCGTGTGGTTATTACACAGTGTCAGTGTAAAATGAAAAATCTCCGATCTCCGTTCCGTTCTCCGTTAGACAAAGACTCTCTGATATTATATATTTCTTTAGTTGTTCTTAATAATTAAAACTTAGGGTCGTTTGTGATAAAGAGATAGAGTGCTAGTCTATTTTTAGTCGTGGGGTTCTTTTGATACATTACATGAGTTTGAAACCGCTAGGTGTCACTTTAAAAATAGCCTTAGACAAACAATAAATAAAATCGGCACAATTTTGCATAACACTCTTTGGAAGTTTCATATTTTTTGTTGCATATTCTGAACCTAAAAAATTGTTTTCTTGAAAATTGGCTAACACAGATCATGCTTGCATGCGTAATTAGATTGATGTTTGTCTCACGGAAAGACAAAAAAATCTGCGTACATTTTTTGTTTGTTTTAGGATATGCATTATGTATAGAGGAACTTTTCCTGAAATTTTATAAAAATAATCATTTACGTTTTTTATGTTTAAGTAATATCAGCAGTTTCTTCTATCGCTGTCCGTATTGGATTCTAATTTGCACATTGATTTTATTTTTCATTGAGCTTGATTTTTGCCTTTACATAATAATATACATGTACACAGTTATTGAAAGCCATGCTTAAAAAACATGGAAAATGTTGGTTCTGGCATCCTGATAACTTAACAAGACTGTGGCATTACGTCATCTGATACTTTTTTATTTCTTCACACTTGGAATTAATAGAGGTGGTGTAATCAATCTGTTTGATTAACTCTGCCTTCTTTTTTTCCTTTCTCTCTCTCTCTCTCTCTCTCTCTCTCTCTCTCTCTCTCTCTCTCTCTCTCTCTCTCTCTCTCTCTCTCTCTCTCTCTCTCTCTCTCTCTCTCTCAAAGACATGCACGTTACAGGTTTGTCATTGTCATACGTTGCAATCTGGCCAGCTTGTCCTCATTTATAAACATTCCTAATAATATTTTTTGAATCAGTCATAAAAAGAGAAACTCATAAATACAGAGAGAGAGATTGAAGGATAGAAAGAGAGAGAGAGAGAGAAATAGTTAGACAGGGAGAGAGAGAAGGTTTGATGCAAATATAAAACTTTAAGCGTGAAGGATTGGTTTTGGGGGGGAGGGGGGGGGGGGGGGGGGGGGGGAGCAACAATGATTACCGACGTTAATTAACGCAATGTGAGATTGTGGTGTTGATCCTCTATCAACTTGTCTACTTGCCTCCCCTTGTTTAACCCTTGTCTCGCCTTTCTGTTGGTTGAACACGTGCGGAAATCCCCAAACGATCTTGTTACTCGGCCTACCGGAGCCGGAATGCTCAGGTGATTCGCACCGAGACAACATCCGGACATGCCAGGTAACATCGCCAGGCGTCAGGGTAACAGGGTAAATATCATCACTGCGTGTGGAAACGTTTCCCCTCGACAAAAGATGTAAACATTCATTTAATTACTAAACGGTACTAGCGATAGTCTGGTCTATTTTGGGAGGGAAGGTCAATTTGTCTTCAATAAGAATGGAATTACGTTTTTTACCTCAGCCTTTGCAATGAAATAACTAAAATCTCACCTTGTCAGGAATCATGCAGGAGTATTTAGTAGGTAGTACTAGCGACAGACACAAAAGATAACTATGTGATAGTCATATCTTTGTTTAATCGTTTTACAGAACTTTTTCTTGGGTCTAGGAAAACAATACTTGCTTTTATAAGGTCTGAGACAGTTACAAGATTATTATGATACTCTTTTTAAAAATGACACCCTCAGACTGACATTTGTTTTATTCCTTTAAGGTGTGACACTACAATTACATTAAGAATGTTTAATGGAGTTGAAGTAATCCGCAAATAGATGTCTCTTGAACGCAGAGTCATCAGTGCGAATTGGGGAAACGGCTAATGAACGCGATAGTTCTTTACCTTTGTAACAAAATAACGACATCCAAATATATTCATGTATCCTTAAGACGCTCTTTATCATTAAGTAGGTCTACACGGGTAAAAACAGATGGTGCGCAGTAGGTATAGATATAATTATCTTAAAAGTCGGTGAACAGAGAATATTTACAAATACAAATGATATGCTTGACTTGCTTTTGATAAGAGTTTTCGTAAATCTCACCAAAAGGAATGTAATTAGATATTTTATCCCGCAGCTTTTGGGTCGTACTAGGTATTACATCTTGTTTCTTAAGTCTGTGACGTCTAAGGCATTTTTAAGTTTTTCCATGCGTAACTAACACTAACCCTGAGCACTAGTATCACATTCAAAAATAAAAAGTCAAACAGACAGTCCTGATTACCTTTAAATCACAATTGGGAGGGGGGGTGGTCTTTGAATTTGACCAAACGAACAAAACTATTTTTTTTCTGGAAAGGGACAAGTTATATATTATAGTTTTTAGTGAACAAATAAACTATAATAATTTGTTGGCATATGTGTATCTTTCATTGTAGCCCCGAACTGTCTTTATTCTTTACTTTAAATAATCCTTAACTTTTATGCTTAGCAATACAACCTATGTAACAAATCAATGACTAATCATCCAATAACTTTAAATCAATTCACTCAACGTTTAACCAATTAAATTTGTATCGTCACCAAAAAAGCTTTAAGCTGTAAATATAACTTAAGTATTCTCATTAAAATTATCTTCTTATAACTCAAGAACTGTAGTTACATGCTGTGGAACAGTTATTATGATTCCCTTTCTTTTAATATCCCCTGGTTCTGTTCTGCATCGAAAATTAAAATATTTCGTTTTTAAGTCAAATTTTCAAGACGAAATTGATAATTGATAATGATATTAAAAAATGATTGATTATACCCAATCATGAAAACGTAGCAATCATGTAATACTCAATCATGAAAACTTTGATTGCTAATTATATAATTATAAACTTTCCTTGGTTTTCAAGTATAATCAATTTTCCGCCGCACTCGGCAAACATAGCTTTAGCAAAATCTTGATGCCGCGCCTTAAGCCGCACCTTGGAAAGATCCACTGCCTGGTTGTTGCCATTTCATCAACCCAGCAGGCCATTGATTAAAACAACCTGTCTTAAATTTTCTGGTCACAAAAACCTGGCAAGCCATAACGACACTATGTTTCTCGTTAGTCGATTTTTCGCAATTCTCTTCAAATTTAGCTCTCATAATTATTATTCAATCCCAATGAGATTTCCAGTGCAAAAATTCCGGTGTAAAATTGGGTGTCGCAGCTTATAAATTGCAGGTAGGCGATGCAATCGAAGTCATGAAGCTTGGTTATGTAAAATAGAAATAACTTGATTGCATTAAAATTCAGCCCAAGTGTTCCCTAGAAAAGGACATATTTTTTCTCTTTTTTTATTTTTTAGTAACTGGAGGCTTGAATCATTGTGTTTATGTGTTTCTTAATTAAAATAGATTTTTGGTAATAAATATATATCTACGTCTTATATTTCTCGTGTATTTGACTCTGGCAAATATTGAAGGTAAAATGACTAATTTAAATGACGCATAATCGACAAATTAATTTTAAGGATTGGTCCAAGACCAATGTCTGACAATTTTACCTACTGCGATAGCCGGAGTCCTATCTCGAACAGTTAGATTATTAATACCCATCCAACAAAAATTAAGCAGTGATGTTTGAACATAGATATATTGGGTGGTCTCTTGGTTACAAAACTAAGGACTGTCGTTCCACACGCATCTATATTAAATACATACCTATGCTGTACTGTTCTGTGCAATTAAATGCTTTATCTTCGATGGTACCTTTCTATACGAAAAGGGTTATCGCTGCTGTTTTGATAAATTTAATTCGTTAACCCCACGAAACTAAATTAATTTTTGGGGATAAAATAAGTGTGTATTAATTATTTTATTTTATTTTTCTCTCCCCATGAATCTCCATTGATGTCGCTTCCTGTACCCTAGGTGAGTACCATTTGCTACTGGTTTTTGTTTTTGTCTGTTTGTTTGTTGTTGTTGTTTAGTGTTTTGTGGTGGTGGTGGTGGCGGCGGTGGTTTTGTTGTTATGGTTTTTTTTGTGTCTGTTTTTAATAGTTTTTTGTATCGGTTGTTTTTTATATTACAATTTATTTTTAAACGCATATCCTTTTCTCTCACTTATTCTCCGTTTCCCAAGTTCTATCTGTTTATTTCTCTCACTCACAATTACAATAAGTGTTTTTTTCTATCTTCATATAGCGTATATTTCCCTTTTTCCTTCTTTCTCTCTCTCTCTCTCTCTCTCTCTCTCTCTCTTTCTTTCTTTCTCTTTTTTCCTTTCTTTCTCTCCCTATCAGGCCTCTCCTTCTCTCGCACTTTTTTTTCTCCCTGTGTATTTCTTTTACTCAATCTGTCTTCTTGATTCTTGTGTTTTTCGCTCTTTTCTTGTTTCATTTTACAAAAGTATTCATAACACTCATTATTTTCTTTTAATCTGTTCGAAAATAATTATGTTCACATCTATCTATCTATTTCTAAAACAACATGTGTATGAGTATATCTGGATTATAGTTATATTTTTAGTTATGCTGTCGTGTTCTTCCATTTCTCTATCTGTTCAGTCTCGGACTATTTATATAATTATTTACTTACAGGTAATTTTGACCATCTACTTTTCTGCCTGTGTATAAACGTTGTTATAGTTGCCTTTTTGGACACATGGAATATTCCACGAACATAATTTTGTTGACCCATACAATGAAGCTCTTTTAGAATAATTATGATTACTGTATATAGAACATGCTTTTATTGTGTTTTTGTCTCACCATGCTCTCTTTTTTCTTACTTTTTTTTAGATCTTTTCCCTCTTTTTTCCCGTTTGTATCCTTAAGACACTCTTATTCTTCTCTATATGTGTAGCTTTCTCTTTATTCTCGAAATATTCACCAACTTCCACGTTAATCTCATTTTGAATTACCTTTTTACAGATATTTCTCATTAATTTGTAGATATAAAAATAATTCTTCTGCTCTTTTTGCTGCCACATTTATCTCTGCCTGACTGTCTGTATGTCTATCTATATTTAGCTCTCTTTTCTTTCTCCCCTTCTAATTAATAAACCAAATGATTTCCTTCATATTTTGTGTTTTATTTGGCTGTGGAACCTACCTTCTCCCAACCCAATAGGACAATGTCCCTTGAATCTAGATCTAGATCTATTTGTTTAGAAGGGGTTTTTTGTAATTGCTATTACTTTTTTCGTGTCACAAACTCTATGGATGTGACGTCTTTCGTGAACTTTGTTCCACATCTCAACAAAGAAACTATTTTAGGCCTATGTTGAGGCATTTTCCGCAAGCATTGCAATTGGTGTCTTTCTAAAAATAGCCACCATTATTATCTTTGCAAACTGCCGAAAAGTTTTTACAGGTTAGGAGAATATAATTGATTAATTGTCTTTAAAATTATTATATAAGATATTTTAGACAAATTCAAGACGTTATGACTGTATGCTAAAAGCTAAACCGTTCCAAATTGCGATGAACAACTTTGGTATTACTTAATAGATTCATCACTAATGGTTATTCACTTTGAATTTTTTTAAAGAACCAGAGGGCGAAATTTAATATTCAGGTATTTTGATTTTTTTTCAAAGACTATTATTTTGCATATCATGGAACAATTTTTTTTAAATAATAATCAGAAGAAAAACTGCAGACATTCTGCATTTTACCCCACAAAGTACAGGGTTTTTTTGTTGTTGTTCTGTTGTCATGTTGTTTGTTTTTTTGTTTTTTTTTTGTTTGTTTTTTTGCGACTTTTTTGTTTGTATTTGAGAAGAAAATGGATTTAAATAAAAGGAATATATTGTCCACAATTCTTCAGTTCTCACTGGTTTAAATTGAAACCAACGGTTTTGGAACGGACAATAAAATATGACCTTTTCAATGAATACTTACGGTGGAACGGTTCAAAAACGCTTTCATTTTGATCACACGCAGTCTACACAGTTTTTAAAAAAGCAAATATTTCAGTTGTGTTGTTATCTTCACAACAACACTGCACCTAAAGCTGCTAAAGCAGGAAATACATCGAACTCTGAGTTCAATTCATGAATGTTTAAGGGTACCACATTAAGGGCTAAAAACTAAACCATAAAAAACGGATCTCTATTTAAACATTTTTTCTTATTTTTTATGGAAGCAGCATATCCTTATTCGAAGGGTTATGGCATACATCACGTATACACAAAACGTCAAATAAAAACGTCCAAGAAAATCCTTTCACGGAAATTAAAATGTTACGATGAAAGCCGCCCGCTTTTCTCTTGGAAAATGAATCATGCGTTCTGGAGAGATATGAATCTTGAGCTTGCTTCGATCTACAGCCCTCAAGCAGGTCTTTTACAGGCAATAGCGCATGTTTCAGGAAAATGCGAGACGATTGCTCTTTTTTCGATATATATATTATTTTTTTCTTATCTTTAGTTCTTGTAAAAAGTACATGGCAATGCATGAGTTTATGTCCTACCACGTATTGGCCAAAACGAATAATATTATAGAGATTGGACGTATCTTTTTAACTGTACTTTGTCTATAAAATTTTGAGGAAAAGAGTTAATGTAGCTGTCTTTTTATGTTTCTTGGAGATCTGTCTTTTTCTTTCTTGTTTGCTTTCTCTCTATCTCTCCTTATCTCTCTTTTACCCCTCTCTCTATCTATCTATCTATCTTTTTCTCTCTTTTACTCTTACTCTTTGTCTCTCTTTAATTCGTTATCTGTCTCACTCTCCTTCTCTATCTCACTTCATTTCTCTCTATTCAATTGACTGAACCCTAAGTCTGTCTCCCTTTCTCAATTCTCTTTTTCTCTCTATCTCTATCTCTCTCTCTCTCTCTCTCTCTCTCTCTCTCTCTCTCTCTCTATTTCTCTCTCTCTTTCACCAGTTATTTTCTTCTCTGTGCACTATTGATGTGTGTGCATTATGTAACAACAGCTAAAGAGTTTAGTTAAAAGCTTAAACACCGCTTATTGTTTGTTTTCAATGATTTTCTTAGAGAAAGCATTCAGAAATCTATTCACTACTTCCAATACTTTTTACTGGCATGTCAAAGGGCAGCAGTACTTTTAACACAGCTTTTGGAAAATGAAACTGAAACAGAGAAAAACATGTTTAACTAAAATTAATAAAAGAGTAATTTAAAAGAATGGAAACTTATCCTAATTAAACTGAAGGTAGAATGAATGTGAAGAGATCTTTATTCAGGTTATAACCAGGGGCTTTTTAATTAGTTAAGTTACATAGATTTTTTGTCTACTTTTGCTACCTATAATATATCTATCTCTCTGTCAAACTGTCTATCTATCTATCTATCTATCTATCTATCTATCTATCTATCTATCTATCTATCTATCTATCTATCTATCTATCTATCTATCTATCTATCTATCTATCTATCTATCTATCTATCTATCTATCTATCTATCTATCTATCTATCTATCTATCTATCTATCTATCTATCTATCTATCTATCTATCTATCTATCTATCTATCTATCTATCTATCTATCTATCTATCTATCTATCTATCTATCTATCTATCTATCAATCTATCGATCTGTCTATTTAAACTTATTTTATTTTATCAGCATTGTAGATAGAGTGCTCAACAAAAGGAGCGTGAAGATAATTATAAACGAATATCAAAGTTGATTTGTCGTTGATATAGAATTCCGAGCTCACAGCCGATAGCATGCTCTCTTTATACGACTTGTGGTTTCTGTATTTTAGTAGTATAATGTGACCGGGTGAGACAGGAGTCTCCTGTGTGACAGCACATAAAATTGTCAGACGTCCGTCTTGGGACCCGTCCACAATATAGCCTATATAGTGCCGATGTTCGTTGTTAAAACCAACTCAACTCAACTCATTCTGTATTTTAGTACTGATCTAAAATGAAAAAAATACGAACAAACAACAAAGCAAGATAAATTATGAAAGACGAAAATAGCTTGGTTCAACTCAACAAAAAGTATGGATCTCTGAACCAACGTCGTGATAAAATCTCCCCAAATCCATACACTATATAAAATAAAAGTATGTGCAGTTTCAAGTTACTGTATTACTCTGCTAAATTGGTTCAATTGTTGTTTTTACTAATCGTTTTAGCTGCCTTCTTTCTCATTTCTTTTACCACCCCCCCCCCCAAAAAAAAAAAAAAAAAAATTGGTATAGAAAAGCAAAAGTAGGACGGATGTTATTAATGATGTCTTAACGTTTCTATCGATTTATTGGTAGGCTCTTCGATATTACTCGATAATCTTTAATCAATGAATTACTAGTTGTAAACGAATCTAACCAGGACAACCGAAGCGTGCAAGTATCTTGGGATAAAGCTTTCAATACTAGCTTTATTGTACAGGGGTGGAAACATAATATGTAGCAAAACCTTACACAATAAGTTACAAAATACTGCAAAGATGTAATAATTGCTGGGGGTGATTATCTCTAACGATTCTTATTTACAAAATTGTATTATCCCTGAGTGGTTAAGCTTTAAACAACAGTTAATAATCGAATATCATTATCAAATTTAAGAACAATTAGTATCTTTAGGAAAAGCATCGACCTCGACAGGCCTAGTTTTGAATTCTATTTGCAATGCTCTTGGAGAAACGCTGTTTTTCCCCGAGTTGATTTTTCTGTTTCATTAACTTTGCATTGTTTTGAAATACCAAGTAAGTTTATTAAAGCTTTTTATATCCAAGAAGATTGCGTAACAATTAATCCGATTTAATATTGTTTGCGGTTTACGGTTTCAGAGTAAAATGCTAACAATTTGCGATGCAACATTGCACTTTTTCTCGGAAATTGAGTTAATAACCGTTGATTAGGTTAATAACAGCAAACTTGGAAAGGACATTAATTATACGTGCACCAGGTAGAGGAGAAAGAGGGAGAATGTGGAGGGGGTAAAATGTCCGTTCAATAAATTTTGTGAAATCAAAATTAATTAACATTTGGATTTTTATAAAAATCAAGATTAAGCTCTTTTTGTGGGAGCCTAATTTTTTTTTTCATAAGAAAACGAGTAGATGAAGAAAAACTACTTTGATTTTAACATAGCTTTTTACGCTCTGTTTTCAATCACACAGTAGCATGGGTCCTTCTTCAGACATCAGAAATGTAATTGCAGATTGGCTGGTTGTCTGGTTGATTTGTTGACCTTTTCACCCCCAAACATGAGCAACCAGGGTAGATCGCGGACGTGCCACCATACAGAGTCTGAGACAGAACGTGTTTACCTGGACCTTGCTCTCATACTATTATTATCCTCACACAGATCTAACCAGTAGGGACATAGGCGGGTCCATTGAGGATCGAACCTGGGGCTTTCCTATTAGAGGTAGCGCACTCTACCACTGATCCAGCTATTCCCTTATTAAACTGCAAGTAATTGGACTGAAAACAATGTTGTATAACGTTCTCGCATGAGTAGATGCGTAATTATAATCAGCAATAATATGCTACCATATGTGAGCGGTGTTTCACGCACGGGGGGATTCAGGCCTTATGTGAGCGGTGTTTCACGCACGGGGGGATTCAGGCCTAGCCCCAGCAAAGAATGAGCTACTGGTGCATGTGTGGGTGAGCAACAATGTCCGTGAGAATTAGCTGCGCGTGAGGGAATGCATGTTCTCCTCTGCATTACTACAGGGGCACAGTGGGTTCGAACGATATGCGCCCAGAGAAAACCATTTTCCAGTTGGCAGTTCAACCTAGAAGCTTAGAACGAGAGGTTATGGAGAATGGTTGTTGAGTTGGTTTGGTTTAACGTCCAAAATCAGCACTATATAGGCTATATTTTGATGGAGAATGGAAAACATGCTTGTAGTTGAGTTACATGTGTACTAAATAGTACCTGAAATATTTTGATCAATTTAGTACATGTACTAAATTTTGTTTATTTTCTTTAGCACACAAAAGGCATTTTGACATCTAAAACCACTATGCTATAAAATGAAATAATGTTTTTATATGTGGTAACACACAGCTTGATCAGCCTAACTTTTCCAAGTAAAAAGAAATAAAACAAAAAAGTAAAGATAATTTAAACAAAGGTTCTTTTTACGGGCAAACTAAAAGAGCTTATCAATTAAAACAAATCGTGTTGGAGGAAAGTTTAGATCGGAAAAGATAAGGAATGTGAACAGATTCTTTGCACAAAAAGCTGTGGTAACAAATTCTGACAACGTTTCGAAATATTTAAAAAGGGCAACATTTAAGCTTGCTTAGTTTTGCAGCAACGATTAATTTAATAAATAAGAACAAAGGGAAACATGGGATGTTAATGGGGAGGAAGAAATTAATCTAGCTTGAAAACGGTTTTTCTCTCGAATAAAATTAACTCAAACTTTATGAAAGCCCCAGAGAATTTAGAAAGTAAACGAAATCTGCATATTAACTTTATTAGGGCTAGGAAGAAAAACGCGTGTTATACCTGTGGTTTAATTTTTATAACCCGGATCTGTGCTTTTCTCATGCATTGATGTAAAATAGAGCCACATCTTTCTATAACATAATGTCCCTTAAAGTTGAGTTTGTTTGTTAGATCTCTCCCTCTTTGTTAATCTCGTCAATATATTTTTTTCCATTTTATTACTTTTTTGTCTGGTAAAGTCAGAAAAAAAACAAAGACTATAATAACAAGAAAAACCAACGTAAAAACAGTAAACGCAGTTACTTGAACAGAATACAAACTAGACCGTTCATCTGGTTTATTGAAATAATGATTGTAGAAATTACACTGGGCAATGAGTAGGAAGATGGTTATAATTATGATTGTAAGCTGGTAATGATGATTATAGCTTTATTATTATTATTATTATTATTATTATTATTATTATTATTATTATTATTATTATTATTATTATTATTATTATT
>RQTK01000054.1:532787-569537 GCA_003991915.1 Elysia chlorotica | reverse complement strand
TGAAGGTAAAAATCTAACAAGTCCTAAAGATGAAAGTAAAAATCTAGCAAGTCCTAAAGATGAAGGTAAAAATCTAACAAGTCCTAAAGATGAAAGTAAAAATCTAGCAAGTCCTAAAGATGAAGGTAAAAATCTATCAAGTCCTAAAGATGAACGTAAAAATCGTAAGGTTTGCACACCGCTTCTAAAGTGTTGCACTTAATCACGACTACCAAACGGTTTCAGATGAACGTAAAATTCTAACAAGTCCTAAAGATGAACGTAAAATTCTAACAAGTCCTAAAGATGAACGTAAAATTCTAACATATCCTAAAGATGAACGTTACAATCTAACAAGTCCTAAAGACGAACGTAAAATTCTAGCAAGTCCTAAAGATGAAAGTATTAATCTAACAAGTCCTAAAGATGAACGTAATAATCTAACAAGTCCTAAAGATGAACGTTAAAATCTAACAAGCCCTAAAGATGAACGTAAAAATCTAACAAGTCCTAAAGATGAACGTAAAAATCTAACAAGTCCTAAAGATGAACGTAAAAATCGAACAAGTCCTAAAGATGAACCTAAAAATCGAACATGAACATAAAAATCTAAAGATGAACGTAAAAATTCTAACAAGTCCTAAAGATGAACGTAAAAATCTAACAAGTCCTAAAGATGAAAGTAAAATTCTAACAAGTCCTAAAGATGAACGTAAAAATCGTAAGGTTTGCACACCGCTCGTAAAGTATTGCACTTGATCATGACTACCAAACGGTTTCAGATTGACAGAGCGATTGAGTTGGGCTTTGTTTAACATCCTCTACTACTCTAATTTCCGAGCCATGATCTGATGCCCTAGACACTGGGCCAATCTTCAGAGACGTGGGCAAACAGTGGAGATTATTGGCAATCAAGCTTGCGTTTTGCCCTCTCTCACGGTGGCGCCGGATTTGACAAACTGGGTTTGGGGAGTCTGAAATGATTAACTAAAGGAGGTTGGGGTTTTAATGTGTTTTTATTATCCCTGTACCATTCAAAAATGTTCCAAATGCTTAGATGGTAAAGAATTGCCTGCTTTTGGATAGATGCGTGTGGTAAATACATGCGCCAACTTAATCCTGGTTAAATACCCACATGTCTAGGGGAAAATTACCCGTGGTACAATCATTCTTTCTATATAATGAAATAAGTTCTTATTGCTAATGCCAAATCTATTATGATAGAGCCAACGTGTTTCTTAAAATATGCGTAGCTTTACAGTGCCTTACAACTTCTAATTATCATTTAGCTTCAAAAATGTAATCAGCCATAATCCACCAAATTTTTAATTTTGAAAATAAGCTTTTAAGGGAAAAAAGAAATTAAAAAGGATTGACAAATTCGAACAGGCACATTTTGTAAAATGGCTTTTAATAGTTTCTTGCAATGTAACCTTTCTTATTTTGAAATTAGTAAGGGGTTTAGGGGGGACGTGTTAACCTAAAATGTAGAACAAATATGTTCATGATGGGGATAAAAAGACAGAAGGTGGATACCACAATTATGTAGAACCAGAAAAATTAGAAAAATAAATAACGAGAAAAAAGGGATAAATGAATAGAGAACTCTGGAAGGAGAGAGAGAGAGAGAGAGAGAGAGAGAGAGAGAGAGAAAGAGTGTTGTCAAGTGCCACCACTCAATGGTAAAGTGGGTGACTTCAGGTTTAGACAGCGCAAGCAATTACTTAATTGTTTGTCTCCTAAATGAACCTATTACATCAGGATACTTAAAAAAAATAAGAATACAGTTTGGCTTTAATATTATATGTTTGTATGGTCATTGAGTGGTGCCACTTGACAACAGCGGAATGGACTGCAGTATCTACTGACTGACTTCTCAGTTCTCAGGGTGTTGATAGCAACTCCACATAGATCACTCACTGTGTCAATGGGGCTAGCTCTGTTTGTTTATTATCTGTGTGAGATTCACGTACATAACAAGTCATGTCTGTCTGTTTCTCTGTCTATGTGTATGTCTCTCTGTCTGTGTGTATGTCTCTTTGTCTGTGTGTATGTCTCTCTGTCTATGTGTTTGTCTGTATGTCTATCTGTCTATGAGTATGTCTATCTGTCTATGTGTATGTCTATCTGTCTGTGTGTATGTCTATCTGTCTATGTGTATGTCTATCTGTCTGTGTGTATGTCTCTCTGTCTGTGTGTATGTCTCTCTGACTGTATGTATGTCTGTCTATATTTATGTTGTTCTGTCTTACTGCCCGTCTTTTTAATTCTCTAAGGGAGACATAAATAGACATAGAAATCAAATCAAGAAAGGAAGATAAATAATGAAATACAATCCATATTTTTGTCTATATATCTATTTTTTACATTTCAGTATTTCTCTATTTTTGTCCCAACGTTTTCATGGAAATGTTATTATTCCCTCCTTCTTCCTCTTTTAGTTTCTTCTATCCTTCCTACTTAATAGTTACCTCTTACCATTCACCACGCAAAGAGAATTTCAATCAGAATCAAAAGAAGGCAGAATGGCAAATCTAATGGCATAGTTAATGAACTCTACATTACTCTCTCAGTAAAGCATAGATTGACATTTCAAAGGCCCGAGCGTTCAAACCTTTTAGTGTGATATCTATCTATTGGTTTGGTCGTATCAGATTTCCCCCATTATTCTTTTAGACTAAAGACAAACAGTCATTTTGCCCTTTGTCAGTCTCCGTGCACCTCAATGTAGAAAATGATATCCCTTTGTTTTAGTACGGGCCAATAACGATTTCATGATCCCTTGAGAGATTGAGACGCTGAGAACTAAAGAAAAAGAGAGAGAGAGAGAGAGAGAGAGAGAGAGAGAGAGAGAACAGTTTGGTGTAGACAGATTTATAATGAGAGGAAGACATTGTAACCAAGTAAATGGTTGTTTTCTGAAATACGAAAGACATACAGAGAAGAGAGAGAGAGAGAGAGAGAGAGAGAGAGAGAGAGAGAGAGACAAAGGAAAGAGAGAAGGAGAGGTACACAAAGAGACAGAAAAGAAAGACACAAGCAGATATGCCGACAAGTAGAGAGATCGAGGGCCATAGAGTTTGTAACCTAGATACATAGAAAGAAGCACTGGTAGGTGACAGATAGAGGTGCGGGAGAGGAAGAGACAGAGGCAGACAGGCAATCAGACAAACGGACCAACCGACAGAGAGAAAGAACGATAGAAAGAGAGAGAGAGAGAGACACAGAGAAAAAGATAGAGACAGAGAGTCACAAATAAACAGACACCGACTTAGAGTTAGATGCAGAGGGTGAAAAACTGAGGGTCCCAGATACGCTTCCAGTTAGAGTTACGGTTCAATCTTTACCAGATCGCAGTGATATTTTGGTCCACCGCCCCGCCATGAACAGCTACGATATTGTGCCCACTTGCTCTCTCTCTCTTTCTCTCTCTCTCTCTCTATCTTTCCCTCTCTCTCTATCTCTCACTCTATCTCTCTATCTCTCTCTTCTTTCTCTCTCCCTCTCTCTCTCCCTGTCTCTCTCCCTGTCTCTCTTTCGCTCTCTCTCTTCCTCTCTCCCTGTCTCTCCCTTTCTTTCTATCTCTATCCTGTCTCCCTCTCCCTCCCTCCCCCTCTCTCTCTCTCATTCTCCCTCTCTCTCCCTCTATCTCCCTCGCTCGCGTTCCGCTGTTTTACCCCTCCTCCTTCTTCACACCCTTAATTCCCTCCCACTCTTTCTCCACACTCCCTTCTCCCTCCTCTCTCCCCAATAACAGTGGCTACAACCCCTCACTTTTTCTTGCACCGTAAGTGCGCGCTTTGAGATTAAAGAAGCTTTAAACCGTCGCCTCTTTTCGTCATTGCGTTTATTGTAATAGAATATCCAAATTTCTTCTCTGATACTTTTGTGAACACGGACAATATTTTTCGCAGCAACTAAGGCCTTTTGTTGTGTAAGTTTTTTTATGTTATTGATATCCCTGCGCTCTGCTATTTTTTATTCGTGAATATAAAGTTATTGTGTGTGATTCGGTGTAGGTTTCGAGAGACTGTTCCGAATGAAACTTGGTGAATAACCGATTCAGGCCCGCTTTTTTTTATAATCTGTTGCCAATAATGTGTGAAACAATTTTAAGCTCATAAGATTGACAGCTCTTCGCCTAACAACAACACAGTGTGAAATTATGAAATCAATACATATTTTTTTCTGTTTAGGGATTAAGAGTAATTTTATTTTTATTTTTTTAACTCGTGTGTATTCATTTTTTGAAGTGTTGTTGACAGAAAACAACGTGTGTGGATTTTCGTACTGGGATTGTTTGGATGCAAAAAAGTGCTTAAAATATTGCTTATTTTGGTTCCACACGTTTGAGGACCGTTATACTTACAGGATAGTCTATTTATCGGTACGTACAATCAGTAGAAACGGTTGGTTTTAATTTTATTTTTTCATTTTGATTCTACCTGTGCCTGTAGTTTTCGGGGGGACATTTTGAGAAATGCCTGTTGATCCGCCGAGCTAAAAGCGTTAACAATTACGAAAATGCATTGCGTTTAATCCTGTATACTTTTTATACGTTTCCTTCACAAAAATTCTTCCAGAATTGTCAACAACTCTCTTTATACTCTTCTACCTGTCAAAGCCTTCTGCCTAGACTTATCTTCTACAGTTTTCCATAGTTCTTTTTTGTTTTTATTTTTCACTGTTGGAAACGTGCATCTCTATAATCATGTTTTTTTTCCCTCGTATTCAAATTGTATAACATGACTTACCGTGGCCATTAAGAGATACAAAATCAGAAACGACAATTTTACAGAAACTGCCGAAATGCACATGCTACATCCTTAATTTTTTTTTTTAAGATTCCCGTTCTTATAACGGAATAGACAAATGTTTTTGTCCGTCAGTTTATGTTCGTAGTGCAATTCCGACAAGTTGTTTTTCCTTGTAGAAGGCGAGATGGCATCCATGTGCATTAAAGAAATGTCAGTATGTGCTAGATCTAGGCCTAGAATCTATGTCTTTGACGGTACTAGTAAATTAATATTATTAAGGGCTGGGTGAAATAGGATGGTTAACATACTGATCCTAACCAGTGGCATCTGACATAACAGCATAACCTGGAGTGGTGGTGGTGGTCATATTAGAAGAGATTATTCAATGTAAACATAAAACATTGCAAAATCATTACGCATCTTACGGAAATATAGTGTAAATATACCGCAATGATAAACCCACGAACAGGATGGGCCTACTCAATTGTAAATCTAAGCAATAGACATAAGATCAAGCGGATAAATGTCACATATAAAACAACCATTCGTCGAGATATTTGATTTCATTTTTCATCTTTTCTAGAGCGACAAGGGCTGTCTTTGCAACTTCAACAATTCCATCTGTTTATCCCAGTCACCTAATATCTCAGGTTCATCCAACCATTTCTAGGGAAAAAATAATTGTAGATCTACCTTTTCATTCAAGCAACATTTTATGGGGATGATGTTTGCATCAAATTTGAATTAAATTTTGTTTGTGATCAGCGATGTGTAAGTTTTAGGATTTTAAAGTCATGGCCCAGAAGACAGGACTGGTTGTAGCTTAAACAGTCAAATAGTATTACACCAAGGAACAAGAACAGTCTGTAAAAAGGACATTTACCTATTTTGCGTTTTGTTTTGAAACCAGCGATTGAGCTTGGTTTGGGAAATATTTATTTGTGAGGATGGGGGTGTTGTGGTCTTTAAAAAAAAAAGGGAAATATGGGGGGGGGAGGGGTCAACTCCACTTGATGTATCATCCGAAAGAAATGTTTGTATTTTTTATTTTACTTTATAACTATCACCCAACTTAAAAAATCATACCACTAGTCCACACAGAAATGGTGAATTAAAGGATATGTTTTTGTATCATTATCGTAAAATCTGTTTCATCATACCATGCGTATGGACTTTCTATGAATTTATGTTTTGACATTACTTAATAAATATATATAATCAGTTGCCATCCCAAAATTACATATTAAACTTGAAATCTATTTAGAAAAAAATGCCCGTATTTGCACATTTCTTACTATGTGAACCGGTTATAGATCTTATGAGGTTTGGAGGAAAATGTATTTTGTGCAACTGTAATAAGGGCGTTTTCACCAAACCATTTGCTTATTTCTATTGAAAATATCGATAGTAATTGTGCGGTTTTGATGTCTTTAATGCAAAGTAGAAAAGGAGACAGAGCTAGTGAAAGCAGATAGAGAAAGCGAACACGAAATAGAAAAAATGAAAGTGGGTGAAGGAGGGAGGGAGAGACAGAAAGGGGAGGGGTGGAAGGAGTAAGTTAGAGATAAATCTGGTGTTTTAGCATAAATTATTTATTTGTTAGATAGATAAATTGAAATAATTAAAATGACCCGTTCAATATTTATTGTAGCCATTCATTCATCATAAACGCGTGTGATAGTTTATATTATGGCTTTTTTTTTTGTACTTTTGGTCTGATTAATGGATAGCATGATTGACTGGACAATTTTAAACCACTAATCACGCTATCAGAAATGCAGGGTTTTCATTATAATCACTGCCCATATAATTATAATGGTTCAATGCACAAAAATACAGCTCATTAAACTGACCTCCAATTATTTTTATTTTTACTTTTCTTTGTAATAATAAAGTTTATATGGATATTAGAAATCGTCAGTAGTAATAATAATAATACCCTTTCATCTATCGACCTTTTTGTAAGTTCAGTGACCTACTTATTACAGTCATAATGTATATTTTTTCCATAATCGCGTTAACTTTTATTTAGCCTACATTCGTGTGGCGTCTTGTAAAATCCCAGCTTATAGCGTCTACCCAGTTACGTAGGCCCACTTGTTTGTATTATTTTATGCCCCATTGTGAAATGAAACGAAATAAATAGGGGAATGAATAATATTAATAAAGTCGCGCCCTAGAGGTCAATCGCTTTGCAACTTTGCCGAAATCCGATACTGAACAGCTTTTTTTTTTCCTTTGTGTGATAAACATGATTTTGTTCAACCAAGACATTAATAGCTTTTATAGTGGTATTAGTTCGCTCAAAGCTACAATAGTGCAATACGTTTGTTTGACTACGAAACGCTTTGAGATTGGTACAACAAAGAAATCTAAGAGACTTTATTATTTTGTAAGACCCAGTTTGTGAATCTTGATTTTGTTGCTTTATTCTTAGTGTGTGTGTTTATGTGTGGATGTGTGTTTAATTCATTCGTGAGTTTTTTTTGTACTATGAGTTGTCTATTAGTTCTTCGAATAGTATCTTGTTGTTTGCTGTAAAATCAATACGCCTGAATCTATCGAAGCATTAAACTAACTGTCTATTTATCTTCTTATAGTACAATCATGATTGAACAATATGGTACCGTCTGTAAAGAGCTCCACCTACTAATCGCCATGATCTACCAACCTTTTACAGTAGCACAACAGAGTATGGTTTTCATTAAGCATTGTAATACTTAATCTAAAGGGGAATTATCTTAACTCATTATAACGTCCCATAATACTAAGGAACTTTGCAACCGCCAATTGGGGAGCGGTGGTCCTGGGATAGAACATCGGCTTCCGACGCAAAGGCCCGTGGTTCGAGTCCTGTCGATTTCGCTCCCCACTGGTAAGGTCGGTGTCGGTTTGATGTGATCGACTGAGACAGGAGTCATGGTATCCCCGACCTGTATCGTGTGTGGCAGCACATGCAATTTTTCAGACGCCAGTCTTGGGGCCCGTACACAATATAGTCTATTAGCCAATATAGTGCTGATGGTGAACGTTAAACCAACTCAACTACAAGTGCAACCGCCGACAAGTTTTTTTTTTGTGTTTTTATCCATAACAGTCCAAAGTCATTAACCAGCAGCCATCGGCAAGTTTTTACAAATGTATTTCTGCATGCCGTAGGCCTACATTATGTTATAGGCTTTCTCGCAGTTGTTTTTCGGCTTTTTCTCCCATATATCTTTCGGCCTTGAGCTCGAGTAAATATTATTTTGCTTTCTGTTGTAGTGTTGGTACAAAGCTCGGAGAAAATGTAAAAAAAAAAATAACGACAAAACCAAATAAAAAAAACTTGGGTTATTTTTTTAGAGAACGCAATGTCAATCGATCTATATGATCCAGGTTGGGAAAGTTTTACGATAATTAAATATTTAAATAGCTTGTTGTTATCGTATTGGCCTACCTTGAGAATACGTCCATTTCTTGCGACACATGTGTTTCGAGCGGTTTTGTCAATCGCTCTCTTCGGACGTCTGGCGTAAATAGTTTGTTAGTTAGTTGTTGGGTACATAATATATAATTATATAGTTATATATAGTTATATTATAAAACCCGCATTTTAAAGTTTACCCTAGATAGTGAGGTTTATCTTGAAGGGAAGATGACATTCGCTGAGTCTCAATTTAAAAAAACCCGTAACAAATTGCACGAAAAACATTGCCCACTCGGCATTTGTTTGTGTTTTGTTTTGTTTTGTTGTTTTTTTGTTGTTGTTGTTTTTTCGAGGGGGGAGTTATGTTAAGAATCTTAAAACTTTGATAAAAATTCTCACCTAACCGATCAAGATAGCACAAATTTTTAAAGGTGTAAAAACCATAAATAAGACTTAAGTCTTATGGAACGTAGGGAACGTAGTGGTCTAGTGATCTAAACCACATTCTCTGTGACTGACAAAGCCATTCGGTGCCGATACAACTGCAAGTCGAGGGCTCCAATTCCACAAAGCGTTTTCATTTTTAGGTTCATTTTTACTGTAAGCCAACTTCCAACTACTGTTGAGCCCTACCCTAAAATCTAGCTGCAAAAAAAACCTTACTTAATGAAACTTAGATGCGGGTCTAACTGCGTTATACAGTTTACACCCTTGGTAGTGAAGCCCATAGCAGCACAAGCCCTGTAATCTGTATGCAAGGTTGATGCATGGCGAGATTTAAGAGTGTCGGGGAGAAATAGGAGGCTCAACATGGTATTGGTGATCATTTATTTGACCCTTGACCTTCTCAGCTTTGTTAAATCAGATTTGATGATCTTGGCAACGGTGGCACATGCGCAATGGGGGATAGTCTAGAGTTTCCTTTGAACACACAGAGTGCAGTTTATAACGCTTGGGTTCTTGATACTGTGAAAAAATCTCTTAAATTAATGATAGTCTAAAAAAAAGGTTTCATATGAGGTTTGGATAGAGATGATAATATTATGGCAATGTTTGCAAGAGCCAGAAATTAAAAAGTATCGTATTTCCCGTATAAAAATGTAAATGTCCTTTTTCCAACGCTTCTACCAGATCGTTTTGTATGGATATAGTTTTCATATTTTGTTGTTACAGTTGAAATAACCTGTAAATTATATATCTCTTTGATAAAACAATTTTTTAAACATGATTGGTGTTCTTAGTTTATACATGTTTAATCTGCATTGTGTAACTTCTCCGTGGTCCTTGGGGAGAGAGGGCAGGGGTCGGTAGCCTCTGGGTAGAACGCCAGCCTCCGACGCAGGAGGTCTGTGGTTCGAGCCCTGGAGATTTTTGCTCCTACTGGTTGGGTCGGTCTCAGTATAATGAGACTGGCTTATTCAGGAGTTATGGCATCCGCGTCCTGTCTCGTGTGTGGCAGCACATAAAATTGTCTGACTTAAGTCTTTAAGTCCGTCCACAATATAGCATATATAGTGAGTGCTGACGCTGGACGTTAAACCAACTCAACATCACCAACAACTCTATGGCTCCTGTTGAAACATCAGTAATGGTCTACCCTGTCTGTACCCCGTGGTCATAATCAGCACAACGCTGTTGGTTTCTGGCAAACGATGCTAAAGTGCTAATTGTCCAATGAGATTTGGCACACAGGCAATATCCACGGTTAGGGTTAAATAATAACGTTCACAGCATGCCTTGCTAGTGTTAGCTTCCAGTATTCAACGCATTCTGGAGGATGCATGTATGTGTCTATACTGGGGTATTCGTATTGCGATGCATCGGTTAGTGATTGTACATACAAATATGATTCTACGTGTATTTTTCGATGTGTATTTTGTGTCTGTTCACACCACTTTGATCACTCAATTTGCACGTGTATATTTGAGTACAAAATACACAAAGCTCCCGAGCGTTCAGACCATGCAGTTTTTCTACTGTGCTTTCGGTAAACAGGAAACCAGAGTGTTCACACCATTCTGATTCGCGTGTGTACTTTCGTTGTGTATTTTTTGCACTGTTTCCAAAATGCACAAAGCCTGCAAGTTGGCTACTCGAGCGGCAGTTGGATCGCCATCTTGAATAATGCTCGATTCGAAGTTTTCATTCATCTTAAATAAAGACAAGACAAATTTTTAGATACACCATTTTTTATGCTTTCTAACCTCTAATGTTGTTCTATACATAAATTGTTACATGTTTTTGATTCCAAGAAACCTCATCGAGTCTGCGCGCCGCGTCTACATTCGTAAAGTCTTAGCTAGACCTAGATCAAATGTTGTGGCCAGATTGTTAAAGAAAAACCCTTGTCTATAATTATTTTGTTTGTTTTTTCTTATGATTTTTTGTCAAACTGTTTCTGGTATCAATATTCAGCTGTAAAGCAGCATTTAATCTGCTATGCATCGCGTTTTTTTCCTCCTTCTCTTCCATATTTTCCACACGCGCACACTTCTTTTCTCAAGGAGCTATTGCTTTAACCCGTGTAAACTGGTTGTTTCAATTTCGTTGTTGTTCTAATATTGTTGGTGCTTTTGTTTTGTTTTTTTTGTTGTTATTGCTGTTGTTGTTGTTATTGTTGTTGTTGTTGCTGCTGTTGTTGTTGTTGTTGTTGTTGTTGTTGTTGTTGTTGTTCTTGTTGTTGTTGTTGTTGCTGTTGCTGCTGCTGTTGTTGTTGTTGTTGTTGTTGTTGTTCTTGTTGTTGTTCTTGTTGTTGTTGTTGTTGTTGTTTAGCGTTTGACCAGTTTATGAAGTGAAAGTCGTGCGTTCCAGGAACCCCCGTCTTCCTTTGTCATGCCATAACTGGGGAGTGGCGCATGGTTCAATTTATTTTGATCAGCAGGTCCTTAGTATCGAGTGAACCAGTCCAGTGTAGAACGCGCCGGGTCATCTACCAACAGAACCAATAACGGTGGCTCTCGCCCGCCCAGGTGGAGACACACTAACATTCTTTATGGGGCCGTAAAGAAGGGATTAAGGCAGCGAATGTCTTAACACCGCTTCGCCTAGTTTTGTCCGCAAACACCGCCCTGTGTGTTTGGAGCTGATAACAAAGGCAATCTAAATGACGAGCCGCTCGCACACGTATTGGAAGAGCAGTAAACTACAAGCCAGGCGTTGAGATCAACAACCAGACTGACTTCTTGGCTGGGGTAATAACAGAAACTGCAAACTTCGCTTCTTTCTTCCGACTCGCTTTCTAACGGCTTTTTACATCTCGTTGTACATTTGACGTGAATTATTGAGTGACAGCTGTGCTAAGGTATAGCCTGTTTAGATGGTTTCTCACAATGTAAGATATGAAGGAAGTTGGGAGTTCCTAGGTCTTCAATTTGAATAAAGTTGCTTTGGTGGTGAAACTTAGCAAGTTGGAAAGAGAATTTGAATTTAGTTTATGACCCATTGTGGCAGTTTGTATTGTTCATAAAGCTTTCCTTTTTTAGGGATAAAATTAATGAGTTCAATCACTAAGAAAACTGACCATAGAGTCACGCTGTGTGCCCTACGCTAAGAGGAAATCTAGAGGAGAATAAAATATACATCTGGTTAAAATCTCTCTCTCTCTATCTCTCTCTCTCTCTCTCTCTCTCTCTCTCTCTCTCTCTCTCTCTCTCGCTCTCTCTCCCCATCTTCCTCTCACTCTTTGTATTCATCTACCTTTCTCTTTTTCCTTTCCTCTCTTTCGCTATGTACAAATCTATCTATCCCTCTACATATTATCGTTTTGTATACTATATAGCTAACATCTTACATACATCTCGATCGCAAAAAAAAAACAGATCCTAATTTGTTTGGTAATTTAAAAAATCTGTTATTTACCACTTACTGCCAAAATACATAACCATTTTTAACAACCATTTGTTGATAAACTAAATTTCAACAAACTTCTTTCTACCCCCCTCCCCTTCTCTCTCTCTTTCTATCTATTTATATATCTATCGATCTCTCTCTTCCCTCTTTCGCTATGTGTGTGTCGCTGTCTCTTGCTGTCTGGTTGTATGTATGTCTCTTTCTCTCTCTCATTCTCTCTCTCTCTCTCTCTCTCTCTCTCTCTCTCTATCTATCTATCTATCTATCTATCTATCTCTCTCTGTCGCTCTATCAATATTATGTATTTATTTTACTTTCTTTGTATTTCCCTATCTTCCTCTCTCATTCTCTACCTTTCTCGTTTTCACTTTCTCTCTTTCACTATCTATACATCTATCTATCTCTCTACATATCTTTTCGTATACTTTATATTTACTGTGTTGTTGTGGGTTTATTTCTTTCCTTCTCTTTTAACATCTTGTATCTCGATCGCAAAAAAACAGATCCTATTTTGTTTGGTAATTATAATCTGATATTTACCACTTATTGCTAAAATACACAACCATTTTTAACAAGCATTTTTTGATAAACTAAATTTCAACAAACGTCTTTCTAACCCCCCCCCCCCTCACCCACCCGTTCCGCTCCCACACACATTTGCCAGTGAAGTTTCCCCCTTAGGTTGAAGCTCATAGTCTTTGTCATACAGAGAAAATTGATTTTTTTTTTTTAAGATCGTTAAATCTTCCACTAAGCCTTATTATTTTTAACAGGGCTTAATGTTTGCTCCTATACTTTCCCCTTCCATACTAAGCCTTCATTAGGGTAGATCTATAAACCTTGCCCACCAGGAAAACTTTCTAACGCTATGGTTCGTGTTAAGAGATTTAATGTTGAAATCTCTATACTTATGTTTCTCCGGGAGACCGGTCGGCTGAATCTAATTGGTTTGAGAGTAGTTAAGAGAATTAGCAGTGGTGAGTGCTGAATTTGGAGCCACCAAGGCGGGAGAAACTTCTGCTAAGAGATTGTTTGTGGTGAAAAGAGACAATATCTCAGTCGGTTGTAGAATGCCATTTAGAAAGGGTTTTGCTTTTTGTTTTGTTTTTTCTCGCATTTAAAAATATGACCAAAAACCTCTATTAATTTGTTTAATACATCATAAATGTTCAAATATGTACTAAAAGGGTTACACATGACGGTTTTATAAAACAAAATTGAACTAATATGTGGAAAGTTAAAATCATTCTAAGGGAGAAAAACATAAATAAATGAGTTTGATTTTCGTTTTGACTGAGGCGTGGACAAACGTTTTCATGGTGTTATTGTCTGTTGGTTTTGATGCTTTCTATCTGGTTTTACTTGTTTTGGACTCATTTTGAAACCTCCAACTTAATATAAGTTTAGTTTGAAAACATTCAATTTTTTTCTTTCTTTCTAAAATAGTTATCTTTTGAAAATATTATTTTTACTGATTTGATTAGTAGTATCGCCGACAGCGGATAACTTAGTTCCAGATAACAAAGATTATTGTGAGGAGAATCAAACTAATTGGGAGCATAATCCGCATGGTTAACATGGGTTAATTTATGATGAATTATGGAAATTAGTTCCAATCATATTGTACAAACTGGAATTATTTAGTTAAAAGAAAGAAGTCGTTGCTAAATGTAACACAGTTCGAAATCTTTGTGCGTCTAACGTTTGAATCTGGTTGAGCTTTTGACTCTAAATGTTTCTTTGACAGAGGGACATCCGCACATTGTAGTGCTCCTTTAGTTTTGTTCCTTCCTTTTCTTTTAATTGAATGTTCATTGTATGGACCACATACCAAGAGAATGTATAGTATGGAAGTTATCGATGGAGAGATAACAGTTTTGTGTGACTTTGTTTAAATCTTCGCACAACACGGAAGATTTTCGTTTGATTATTAAAGTGTGACTGCCCAAAGCCAACGGGTAACTAACTATTAGATTCTATGTGACTATTTTTATTCGATTGTTAGAGTTTTCTGGTGTCTCTGTTAGTTAGACAGGTCTTTATAATGCCTCGCTCTGATTGGGCTAGACAAAACATTGCACACACACACACACACACCCACACACACATGCGCGCGTGCGCGCACACACAAACACAGACACATACATACTGATCGCATCTTATTCAAACATGGTAACCACAAAAACAACATTTGTATATATATTCAAATATTTAGCGCTGTGAGAGTATTACTTTTTCGCGTGTGTAATGTTTTCTTCTGAATCGTGTCTACGTTGGAAAAAACAGGTTTTCCGGTTTTCCTATTTGGTTTGCTCGGTACCACGACCACAACCACGATTATTCTGCGACAGTCACTATGATAAGGAAATGTTCTGTGACTAGTGTTGATACAAAGCCCTATAATAATAAGACGAGCAGTTAATTTCACGCACAATGCTCACGTCTCTTTCCACCTGTATTTTATCCCTCTGTGTCTTTCTCTCTGTATGTCTCACTTTTTATGCGTTTCTCTCTTCCTTCATTCCCTCCTGTTCTTCCTGTTTTCCTTTCTCTTTTTCTTTATCTATCATTCTATTTTACTCTCTTTCTATCTATTTCATTTTTATGTTTTCCTTCTTTATCATTTCTCTATCGACCTATTTAATAGATGTCCTTCTCTACTTCCTGTTTTCTTTTTGTCTTCTCATACTCGTTGTCTATCTTTTTATCTTTACCTGCACTGTACATCTCAATGTCTATAACCCCTTTAATATTAATCTATATATCGATCCATATATCCTTCTGTTAAGCCCGATCTATGAACATTTCTATTTAATACCATTCTTAGTTACATAACCATATATACATAAGAAGCTAGTATTGGCTGTGCTAGTCACCTGTATAAAATCACCATGATATTTTTTACTTGTCGAGATTTGACTAGCCATCTGTGGTTAACAATGAGTTTTATATGATGAGTGCGTGCTTCACTAGAAGGTAAAGCGAATTATTTTATATCAGCTATCAGACGCTAAATTTGCTTTCAGCATTGTGTTGTAGTTAACAATTGCTTTATGGTTCGTATCGTCTTTGTTATTGTTGTTGTTGTTGTTGTTGTTGTTGTTGCTGTTGTTGTTGTTTTTGTTGTTTATGTTGTTGATTGTGATGATGGTGATGATGATGGTGATGATGATGATGTAAGTAATATCACGTGATATAAAATGTGTAATATCCGATTAAGATGAAAAATGCATCATCATCCTCATCATCATCATCATCATCATCATCATCATCATCATCATCATCATCATCATGATAATCATCATCATCATCATCATCATCATCATCATCATCATCATCATCATCTTCATCATCATTATCATCATCATCATCATCATCATCATCATCATCATCATCATCATCATCATCATGCTAGTGTCAAAATGTTGATATATTCCTCTTTCCTTCAAACCAGACACTACACATATTCTCTGACGCCATACATGTATTACTTTTCCGTCATCGTCCAATGTTGTTTGTCTTTGGAAAACCAGATTGCTCAAACCTGCATGGTTCATGCTACACGTACTTGTTAGCTGTTGCAGCCACGCGAGACTTTGTTGGTTTCTTGTTGTGTTAAATATCGTCCCAACCCCCCCCCCCAAAAAAAAAAACCCAGGGGTCTGTTTCCAGCTTCTTGGTACACTGGGCACCTGTAAATCACAACAGGAGCTGTAAATATAATTTGTCTACACGGATGTTCTCAGAACCCAACCGTGTCCGGTCTCAGATCGCTGATATCTAAAAATTACATGGATGTTAGGGGTACTTATGTAAGGAAAAGGAGGGAACAGAAATGGAGAGAAAGGGGGAGGGGCAGTTGAGGGAAAAAAAGAGAAAGAGAGAGAGGGAGGGAGTAGAGAGAAAGGAATATAATTGCACCTTGTCTCTCTTTTGCTCTACTCCATGCACTCTAACTCTTTATCTCTCTGCATGTATGTCAGTCTGTCGGTCTCTCAGATCAGTCTCTCTCTCTCTCTCTCTCTCTCTCTCTCTCTCTCTCTCTCTTCTCTCTCTCTCTCTCTCTCTCTCTCTCCATCTATCTACCTTTTTTTTTCTATTTATCAATCCAACCCCTCCAAAAACGTACGTAATATCCTAATACAATTGTTCGTCTTCTCAAATTTCCCTGTGAGCAGAACGATGCAGGCGGCGTCCTTATTAATAGGTCTAGATTTGGATCTGCGCTATTCGAACTTGCCAGATCTGTCGGCTCTAGAACCCTCCATCGAACCAAGACGCCCTCCAAAACGAACAGCTAAATGTCATAGAGAATTCTAATCTTTAACAAAGATCTAACCGATATCCCAGATGGAATTCAGCTCGATGTTCCTGGATGTAAAATGTTTTTTTTTCTATTTTGCTCGGTTTGCGTGTAGTTGTTTTTTATGTAAAGGTTATCTTTATTAGACTTGGTGTTAACGTTAGTTTCTCTTCAAGTGACTTCTATAATACTTCGCAACGTGAGTGCTATGGGGTTTAATTTGCGGAACAATTTCCTATCTGCCAACGTGAGCAAGTAATATAATCTAGCAAAGTTGGCCACTTTTATTGACTGTTCAATTTCAAACTGTCTGCGATCTTTGGCATTGACAGTGTTATTGCAAAAGCGATAATAAAAAATAGACCTAGTGTTCGAAATACAACCATTATTTCTACTAAAACTCTGATTTGGATCTTTTCATTCCTTGAAAACAGCAATGACTTAAGACCAAAACAGAGTAATCAGTTGATGGACTCGAATATTGCTGTATCGATTAAGCCAGATTTTTTATTTGCATGATCAGTCACAAAAATAAGTCTATATATATATCTTTCTTGATGTATCGGATGAAACAGTTTTAAAGTCCATACTCTAGCACCAAAATCTCAGGACAGATGTCTTGATAAATCTGTCTTGATGAAATATTGCAAACCGTTTCAAAATAATAGAGTGGAAAGTTTACTTTCTTTTACAAGTTAAATTTCATGTGGAGCAATTTTCTAAAACAAACCCCCGTAACCTTTTAAGAGAATTAGCAATTCAGGCAATTTTATAAAAAATCCTTTCATGTGGTACATCTAAAACTGATTGGACAATTTGTCAAGTCGGTGGATTTTTTCAGTGGTATCTTACTAAATCTATAATCTTTTTCGATAGCTGGTCCATTTCAAGCTCTCAGTATAAAAGAGCTGGTGTCTTCGCCAAGTTTTAGCTGTCAAAATCTCAGTTTTTCCAGCTCTATCTAAACCTTGGTAACAAGAAAAAAAACAGCTCTAAGGTTTGTTGAAGGGCCAATATTTTATCCTTTTTCATTTCTTTTAGCGACATATGGAAGAGCAAGAAGACTTTTAGGAAAATTGCGTTCCTAGTTTATATACCCCAGTCCGTATATAGAGCGGGTAACAATAACAGTGATTTGAGGAAAGTGTGTGTGGGCGACTTAGGCGACAGGATATCATATATTTTCTTTATCCTAACACTCTTGTGATAGTCAATGCTTTACCAGATGTTTCCGAGACTATACATCGCTGAAAAGGTCGACCTTATTGACGTTTTAAAAGATTTCCTTTGATTTTGACATATGACATTTAACGTGTCAAGTTTCAGGGCACAAACATGTTTTCTTTCTTATTCCTGCTCAGTCTAGACTTTCTTTTTAATTAGTTTATTTTAAGCGCTTTTTTATTCTCTCTCAATTTTCTGTTTCATTCCTCTCTTCCTCTTTCGCTCCTTTTCTCTTTCGCTCCTTTTCTCTTTCTGTCTCTTTCTGTTTCTCTCTCTATCTCTCCTTTTCTCGTTTTCTCGCTCCCTCTCTACTTACCTACCCACCTACCTATCTATCTATATATCTACCTATTTATCTATCTATCTATCTGTCTATCTATCTATATCTATCTATCTATCTATCTATCTATCTATCTATCTATCTATCTATCTATCTATCTATCTATCTATTTATCTATCTATTTATCTATCTATCTATCTATCAAGCGCCTGTACTATCTCTCTCTCTCTCTTTGTATGTGTGTTTACTCTGCATTTTTCCGGTTCACCAAGTACTTTGTACGCAGCCATTTTGTGTTTGTCTTTGAACCACTATCCAGTCGTACTTGCCTTTTAGTTCTTTGTGACTTTCCGTCTTTCTTATCTTGTGTTTATTCCCATCTAAGCACTTTGCTGCCCATCTGATTACCTATACAATCATCTTCACACTATATTTTCTATACTTCTATCTTTCTCAAACTTGTCAATGAATGAAAATACCCCACCTTCCCTCAAAATTATCGACGCTTTTTTTTCCAAGAGCTGGTTTATATTGTTTTGGTTGTTTGTCTGACGGTCTGTTCGCGTTGGACAGGTGGTTTAAGAACTAAGGCGATGAAGATTAAGTTTTGAACATTTGCGGCTTTTTTCTCGCTATTTTTACACTATATCTCTTCGTGTTGATTCACAATTTACACTGTATGCACCAATCTTGTTCCTCAGTTTTTGCATATATGCTAATGTCGTGCACTCATTATACAGAGACCTAAATCAGTTTAAGTCTAATTCTCGCGATTCTTTAGTCTTGGTTTTAATTGATATCATTATCATTTTGAGAACTGCGACACCTGGAGTTAGCCACTGCTAATGACCTGCGCATACCCTGAGGGAAACCTGACCCTCATCTGTCTTTGTCTGAACTCATGTACACAGAGCAATGGGTGGTGTCTTGGTTGCTTGCTTGCCTTAGTACAATTCATCGTACACATTGGGGGTGGAGGGGTGCGGTGGCCCTGGGGTAGAACATCCGACGCAAAAGGTACGGGTTCGAACCCTGGCGATGGCGCTCCCTATTGGTTGGTCGGTGTCAGTTTAATGTGACCAGCTGAAACAGGAGACATAGCATCCCCGCCCTGTCTCGTGTGTGGCAGCACATAAAATTGTCAGAAGTCAGTCTTGGCCCGTCCACAATATAGCCTATATAGTGCTGATGTTGTACGTTAAACTAACTCAACAACATCAACATATAGCACAGGTGTCTATTAATAGTCATTCTGTGATTTATCGTCACTAGATTCGTACTGTCTTGTACCTAGGCGGGATATAATGGGTAGACAGTTCAGTTTGCTCTGCTCTTCTTTGATATTCGCTATAGAGGGAGGGAGAGAATTATCTCCCTCTCTCCGGGTTTTACGTCTCCTAGGTTCCCCTGGGGAACCTATACGGCGACCTGCTCTTCGTTCCGAGCCTGTCTATGTTTTAACAATGGCCTCGGATTGGCAAAACTAACATGGACAAAGGAAATAAAATTTCACAGCCATGACAGTACGAAACTGTTGGGGATTTTCTTGTTGTTGTTGTTGTTGTTGCTGTTGTTGTTGTTGTTGTTGTTGTTGTTGTTGTTGTTGTTGTTGTTGTTGTGTTGTTGTTGTTGTTTTGTTTGCTTTTTTCTTGGTGGGGGGTTGTTTCGTTTTGTGTTAAAAAATTCTCCTTTCTCTTGAAACGTCTGTCAAACCTTAAAAAGAAATAATATGATTCAGTATAATAAATGAAAAAGCTGCGTACACTAGAATGTGATAGGCGTCGTTTAAACTGAACTACTCACGCCTCCATCTTGAAGCTTGACTTAACAGTTTATTTTTCTAGAGCGAAACCTCAATTGATTTCACAAGAGCAAGAGCTCGTCGGGATTTTGTATGAGTAAGGCTAGACGTTGGACCGGGCGAATGCGAATACCGTGTTACCAACTACTGCTGTCACACAGTGAAGGATAGGCCAAATAAAACCATTGTTCGCCCATCCTTGAGCCGCGGAATCGATCATAATATTTTTGAATAATCCAAGCTCTTTATTCGAAATGAATTAAACAGTTGATATTTTTCAACCTGCAAAATCGATATTTTGTTTCGATGCATTGTATTACGTTTCCACCATTGAAAAGGGCGTATTTGTAATTTTTGTTTTGTTTTTGCTTTGTTATTTTTTTTTAATCAAAAAGCGTTTATAGAATATAATTAAGAAGAAAAAAACTATAATATTTTATTGATTGTTGTTTTTTTCTACTTCTGAAATATTTAATAGTATACATTTCAAGCCTTTGAAAAGTATTGATCACTTATATACCGTAGATAATAAACTCATTATATTCATGTTATAAAGTCATATCTTTAGGTAAAAACACCGCTATTGTTGATATTTTTATATAGTGTTTTGTGACGCGTTCCCTGTAAACCTATGAAGGTCCAACCAGTACGTGTCCATGCATACTAAACAGGTAACTTGCCGTTAGATGGACATTCATTTCTCAGATCTGTTGAATGTTCACAGCTGTGACTACACGAACGAGAGTGTGTTAGGGTGCTTAAATGCTTGAATTCAATGATATCAGATATGTTTGTACTGCTTTGAAACATTGAAAAGCTGTTGTACCTAATACAAGGGTAGGTTAGAAGAAATCACAATCTTGGGAGGATGGGCGGGACTGGTGGCGCAGTAGTAGAGCGTTGGCCTGGTTCGAAACCCATGATGCGTCAAAAATGTATTTATCCGATTTCGCCTCCTACTGATTGGGTTGGTCACAGTATAATTGGACTGGTTGAGACATGGTCACGTTATCTCCGCAGTGTGGCTATGTAGCAGCTTGTAAAATTGTCTGACGTCTGTCTTGGGACCCATTCACAACACAGTCTTTACAGTGATGACGTTAGACGGTAAGCAACAAAACAAACCAACAAAAGATGTACTTTCTTCTCAAGAAGCGCAATTATATCTCAACTAACTGGGATGGTAGGTACAAAGAGAAAGTAGATTTAGGCATCGATATATCTACTTTGTAGTTTTACTTTCTACTTCAGATAGTTATGATATATATTCACGAATTTAGGCTAGTGATTACAACGGTGCTTTAAACTTAGACACCGCACTAATGATATAAGTTACTGCTATTAATTTACTCTACGTTTCGCCCAGCACTACTTTACCAACTAAACGCTTTTTGTTTATAAATACACATACTTATTTCTTTCTTAGGCAGGATTTAGTGGCGCGACCTTTGGGAACCAAAAAGGGAAAAAGAAAAACAAAGCTCCTGTATCTCCGCTTTAAGAGCATTGATTTATAGGCGGGGACAAGCTCAGTGTTTTGGTCCAGAAAGCCCCCCCCCCCCCCCCCCCCCCCCCGCGCGTCGGCGCACATGGTAAGAAACTCGGTGTGCCCCACACCCCCCCCCCCCCCCCCCCCTGGTTCTTGTGGTGATTTAGTTAAAGAAAAAAAAAGCTCATAAAACGTGGCTTTAACCAAGGTTAGAGTTAGAGTATGCCGACCCCACGCAATATTGTTTGTGTGAGCATGTGTGAAATTGAGTTAGATCTAAGTGAAATTTGTACCCCTAGTGGGTGCTTGTTTCAGAGGCTATTTTGGTATTAAAAAAGATGAAAAAAGAGAAGAGGATGAGACTAAAGAATGGAGGGGATTCGAAGCCAAAGGATGGATGCAGAGTGAAATCAATGAGGGGAGTCATCTGTCTAAATTAAAAAAGGAGGAGGAGGTAAAAATAGAAAAAGGGTAATTTAGTGAAAGGGACTAAGATACATAAAGAGACAGAGGGAGGGGTCAGGCAGAAACAGAAAGTAGATGTAGTTGAGTTGGTTTAACGTCCAACGTCAGTAGTATATCAGTTATACAATGTGGACGGCCCACTATTATAGTCTAACGTCAGCATTATATAGGCTATATTGTGGACGGCCCCCAAGACTGACGTATGACAATTTTTTGTGGTCAGTGTCAGCATAATGTGACCAGCTGAGACAGGGTCATGGTATCCCCGCACTGTCTCTGTGTGGCAGCACGCAAACTTGTCAGACGTTAGTCTTGGGGCCTGTCCACAATATAGCCTATATAATGCTGACGTTGGCCGCTAAGCAGCACCACTTATTTTTATCACTACTGAGAACGTAGAAGTGGTGTCGCTTTTTAACAGCCAGATAGGATGAACCGGCATGTCTTACGCGCGTATGTGTACAATTTACTATGAGGTATTCCGCTAAATAGCCTTTTTCCTTAATTTGTATTTATAGGAATGTTGATTTGCTTTCCTTGTTAAATGGAGATAAATGGAAACTCATATTTGTGTTTTGTAGCTGGTCGAGGTATAACAGAAAATAATTTGAGAGTGCGTTATAGCTGTCTTCTTCAAAGATAAGGTTGATATTATTATTTAAATTTTGATAATAATGTTTTTTATCTGGATCTACTTAAATCCGCCTGTATTCTATGATACCTGGCCTAGAGTAACGTATAATCCCCTAATTTGGATATTAATTTTTATAACTTAAGTTTTATCTCTAACTTTATATACACCATGTTGCAGCTATGTGTCTTTGTCTCGAAGAACAAAAGAAGCCAATGTCCGTCCTAGGTGATTGTCTGGGTCAGTTGATTAGTGGAGTGTCCAGAACAGTGGCATGAAGCTCCAGGCTCAAGTTGTCCACCCTGAGGGAGAGATTGAGGCGGATTGATTGTGCCCATGATTGATAGACGAATGTGACAGGGAGAGGGAGAGAGATGGGACGATAAAGAGATGTATAGAGAGCAGGGGCACTTGGTAGAGAAAGGAAGGAAGGGAGCCAGAGAAGAGACCAAAGGAGAGAGAGAGAGAGAGAGAGAGAGAGAGTTATTATTGGCAGCTTAAAATTGAAATTGAATCAGACAGACAGACAGACAGAGAGAAAATTATTATTGGCAAGTTTAAAATTTGAAGAAAATTGAATTTAAAACTAAAATGAAGAAGAGTTGTGGATATGGATAAGAGACGATATTGTTTGATTATTATTTATGTTGATGAGCTGTTGACGAAACGATTAGTAGTTTGAATAGTATACTTCAACTAACTCATCAGAACTAGTGCATATGAAGCAAAGTAGTTATCGTTTAAATATCTGCAAGTATTAATTGACTTTGTGTCCAAATTTTTTCATCAAATACAATTCAAGTATACCTTGCCAAATTACTAGGTTTCATATCACAACGCACATTAGCTCAGCACACAAATAATAGTTCTAGTATTTAATCCCCTATTATAAATATCTTGTCTGGTATTTATACTTCATAACGTTTCATGCATTTTCAATACTTTGTCCCCAACAACAATGAACAGCAGTGCAGTTATAATACTCAAAGTCAAACATAGACTACTTGCACTGGTGTAGCCCACTCCCAGTTATTCATCTGTCCTTCAGGGCCGCAGGCATGTCCACTTAGCTTGCCTGGGGTCAACAAACCTGTGAGGAGTGGGTCCACCCCGGGGGTACCAGATAGCCTCGGTCCAGCCGAATAGTGGCGCGCGAGGACTCCAGGGGGTTCAATCATTAATTGATTAATTAGCTGTTCGAGCAGGGGGAGAGCGCGCTTAATTGGGGGCTACGGGCACTCCGACAAGAGGCTGGACCTGGGTGGACTGAGATGTATAATAATAATAATAATAATAATGATTGATTATTACTTACATAATTTTAGAAGTTTTTACACATGTGTTTCGAGAGGCCCCATTGCGCCCCTCTCATCATAAAACTTCGTCTCGTTCGTCTTTCTTGAGCTGTTTAAAAGATGCTTTCTTCTGTGCATGCACGCAGACAGTATTTCTTTTCATTTATTCAGACTTGGTTGTTGTTGTTTTCTATCATACATTTCTTTCTCTATACATCCGTTTCTCTTCATGTTTCTATAAAAAAAAGTGAGATTTGCTCTGTAAATATGTCTGCTTTTCTATTTCTCTACCAGCATCTCTTTCCATTTTCGAATTTCTCGTTTGCTCTTTGTATCATACCTCTCACAACTGTTATTTCTATTTAATCTATCTCCAATTATCTTTCTTGGCACTTTTATCTACTTTCTCAACCGATAATCATTCTTCGCTTTCCACTCTGACTTCTTTCTGCGCATCTTTCTAATAAACCATGCAAACGGCACATTATCTGTAATGGCAAAGCGATGTCAAGTACATGAATAAAGATATTTGTATTGATTCGAAAAGTTTAGTTGTGACGTGACAAAAAAGGGTTCATTTTTGTTTGGTAAAACCCAGTAAGAGAACTATTCAATTGGCGCTAAAATCTATTGCGTATTGGGAACGAAATTGTGTCTGTCATTTGGTGATGTAACTCTTCATGCGTTGCCTTTATGGCAGGATAAAATTAAAAAGCTTTCTTTTTCCGTTGGGTTAATTTCAATAAACCTTGCATTACCGTGTAACTTAAATATTTTTTTTTCCTAAATCGATTCTTGTTATTAAAATTTTTATTGATTTTGTACAACTTATTCTCTTCTTTTTTTCAATGAGAGCATCAAAACTATTAAATCAACGTAAATGTTCCAAAACACGTTTATATCAAACTCAAAGCCATGAAGATTTATAAAGTTCAGCGGAAAAAAGGGACTGTCAGTCCTTCGAAAGCTTTATCATGGTTGTGTAATGAATCTGACTTCAAGATGGGGGGAAAAAACTGTGACCGCGTGACCGGTTTTTGGTGTCATTTTCAAATACACCACAGATTTAGTTTACACATAATAACTCGGAAAACACAATCATGATTCCACCCTAGGAAAAAATAATGAGGTAAAATAAGCTCAGATCTCAATTTTTATCATATTTATTAGTTGTTTTTTTATTTTTGTTTTGTTTTTGTTTTTGTCTTTGTTGTCTGTTTGTTTGTTTGTTTTTTGTTGTAGTTTTGTGCTGTTGCTATTGTTTTTGCTGTTGTTGTTGTCTAGAAAAAAATAGGCGTTTCTTGCTGATTTTGTAAGCTTCTCTTGCAATTAGATAGACTAATATCGCTCTGAGACTAGTGTTTGTTTGTTAAGTCCCGTCATTTCTCACTTTGATTATTACGTTTGTCTCTTTCTGTCTGGGAAAACTTTATTCATGCGGTTTTCCTTAATTCTTTATTTTAATGGCGTGTTTGTATTTCGTTTCTTCCGAGTCAAATTTACAGCGCTTTTCTATCTTCCATTAACCAGTGGCTTAATGCAAGAATCAAAATTAATAAATGATTATGTTACATGTGCATTGTGTCTTTCTTTGTGTATTTAAATGACTTACAAAAACACCTTGTTAGTTGAAACACTGCATGCTACTGAAAATTTTCATTGGATTCAAAAGGAGTTATAGGGAAGATACTTTATCATTGCATGTATTCGTTTTGTTACAGTGAACTGCTATATTTACTTCAGTGGCCAAAGAAGATGCACAACTTATACAAAATAATTATTACATTCCAGAACAGTTTTCTACATATACATCAAGGTTTATAGACCGTTTAGATAATTATGCGTGAACCGATATGACATGTAATTTACTCAATTATTAAAGGGAAACCATGCATAAAATTTGTATATTTAACTTTCAAGGACGCAAACATTAAAGTGGTAATGTATGCAAAGTTAATGTGCATTTTTTATTCGCAAGTTGGCTTATCCTAGAAGATTGTTCTTCCTCTGAAACCAACGTAAAGTATAATATTTATATCGGAGCTGCACGGGAATATTAAGCTGTTTAAAAAAGTTGTAATGTGCGACCTCCTATTCAATCGAATGAACAGAAGCAGTGGGACCAAACTTTTAGTTGGACTAACATAACTATGATGTCCCATCTTAGGAGAGAAGGTTGAACTGTCTTCGTGAACTTAAATATAAGTGCCTCAATCTACCTTGCTACATTGCGTCACAAGTTCCCTGTGACGTTCCATAGAGCTCTCCCCGCAGACGGAGAATGAGATGGCGGCACCGGAAGAGTTTCTTCGCACCAGGTTGTCCAAGCCAGATGATCTCAGAGTCTGTGTTTTCCACTTCCGGGGTTTTGGCTCATGCCTCAACTTGGACCATAATTTCTTCCATAGTGGCCTTCTTGTTAATAACACTGCCGGTAAGCAGCGCGCAGGGTGTATCTTCCGCGTCAGTATTCTACAACATATCACAACCCAAGTCCTCCTCCTCCCCCTCCTCATCCTCCCCCTCCTCCGATTTGACTTGCGAATTCGATGATGTGAGGCGGAGAAGAGAGAATGTTATCCGCATAGGTGTTATTTTGCCAATGTACGACACCAAGTTACAGTTTGGTCTAGTCTACACAAGGCCAGCGTTTGAAATCGCCCGTGAAGAGATCGAAAGCGATGGCAGCATCCTTAGTAATTACACAATAGAGCTTGACTACCGAGACTCCAATTGTTCTGATGTCTACGGCCCGCTGGAGGGAATAGAAATGTATGCCAATAAAGAAGTCGATATTTTCATTGGGCCTTGTTGCGACTATGCCGTTGCACCGTTGGCTCGATTTGCGTCTTTCTGGGAAATTCCAATAATAACAGCAGGCGGTCTGGTAAGAAACCTAAATGATAAGACAATGTATAGACTTCTAACCCGGATGATGGCTCCATACAGCCAGTTGGCAGAGTGTGTGGTGGAGATTCTCAAGTTCTTTCAGTTTAGAAATGTTGGCATGATCCTGCACCAGTGGAAGGACTCGTCCAAGGCTCTGTCTGACCAGTGGTTTACACTAGAGGCGACCTTCCTCCTGATTAAGCGAGTGTGGAACCCTGGGATTTCAATGGAGTACGCCAAGACGTTTGATATGTACGAGTATAAACCTTCGGAGCTGGAGAATCACTTGCTTGACTTGTCCCGTCTCTGCAGAGGTGAGAGCTGATGGGTCGCTGTAGACCTTTGCTGCACACATACAATGCAAGAGCTTGGCATCTAGATGTAGAGTCTAACACGCATAACAGCTGCAATAACCCTCTACCTTTCTTTATTGTTTTGTCTCTATGTCTCGGTATATCCATTTATCTCTCCCATCTCTTTGTCTTTTTATGCTTGTTTCTCTCTTTCTCTCTCTCTCTTTCTCTCTCTCTCTCTCTCTCTCTCTCTCTCTCTCTCTTCCTCTCTCTCTCTTTCATCTCTTTCTCTCTCTGCTTCTATACATATTTCTCACTCTGTCATTTTTCTGTTCACATAATTATTCGTTTAATAGCTTCGTAGAGCTCTCTGAATTAATGAAAGCTTAAACTGTTAAAGTTTTTTTTATCCAAAATACTGTTTTGCACCTCTTAAGAGAGCTTTTACGCAGTCCAACTTAAAAGAAAAACACAAACATTTTTAATATCTCGTTATTTTTTCAAACCATTTCTTATATCTAAAGTAAACAAAGCCAACCTTTCACGCTTACCTGCTGGCCAGAGTTACAATAAAGAACATTCATTATAAGTTATATAATCCCTCCTTCCAAGAGTCTTCAACAGAGTAAAGCTATAGGATTAACTAGAAACTCTATGATTTTTTCAACTTTTTCTTTGAATCGGAAATCTCTCGGTGTAGATCCTGCAACTAAGTAAGCATTAAAAACCTCGACAAGGGCGGGTGAATCTAAACACCTCTACGCACTGAATTGTTAATTTTTCCATCAAGTATGATCCAGAGATGAAAGGGGGAGCTAAGCAACGCTGTTGATAACGGTGTACCATTGTCTCTCTCAAAGTGAAGTTTTCTCATCCTCTTCGCCCCTCTGGTTTATCCCTAGTTCCTAGATTCTACTTCTTTGGTTTAAAAAAAAAATTTAAATGTTCCCAAAGATCTCTCAATATTAAGCGTCATGTTACTCCACACTTTGTATGTTGATGTTCTGTTATAGACTCACAACAATAATTCTATTACTTAACATATTTACAGTGTGCTGTGTTATCCCCCACTTCACTATTTATCATTATTATCTTGTTATATTATCTTCTATATTTCTAACCCTTCGTGCATCTTTGTTTGTGGATTTATCATTGTATATAACACATTTCGCACCTAATATTATATTTACAACTCGTATTATTTTTCTTTCAATATCTGCCTCTTTCTCTGGGCTTCTATTACTGTTTTTTGTTCCTCTATACCTCTATCTCTCTCTTCTTTCTTTCTTTCTTTCTCTCTATCTCGATGTCACTGTCTATGGCTCTCTTTCTGTATGTATCTCCATGTGTATCCCTCTTCGCCTGTGTTTTTGTCTCTGTTTTTGTTTTTGTTTTTACCTATGTATTTCTAACTGATTATCTCCGTCTGTCTCCCTCCCTCCATCCCTCTCTCTATCTCCCTCCCCCTACCTCTCTCTCTCTCTATCTATCTATCTTCCTCTGTCTCTCTTCAAACCTTTTTTCCGCGTATCTACTTAGACACTTTAAGAGTCTGTTAGATAGAGAAAGGGGGCTGTCATTTAAAACTTTTCAAACGTAAACATTTTTTGTGAACGCTCCAAGGCGCATTTGCGTTCAAGTCTCTGGTTTTCCCGATGAGATTTAAGGTTCACTATGAGAAATAACGCATTAAATCAACTCTCTTTCTATAGATGCACATCTATTTAATTCATTTTGTAAAGCTTGATTCCAGCATTTTAGTGCCTTCTAGGTCTTACTATAAACAAGTTTCCTCTTCGCCCAAACGCTTTACATGTTTTGCGCTCATTTGGAATCGGTTTTTTATGAGTAAAAACGCATACTTTTTGCGATTAACTATTTATCAGTAAAGGCAGTATATGTTATATATGAAATGCCGTAATATAGATTTCCGTAAATCATTTTATGTTTTTGAAATGTCTCTCTGCATTCAAATGCCACAGTTTTAGACTAATCTTTATAATAAAAACCCCACAAAAACAGGTTATATTTGGAGCTGTTGACCTTACAAAAAACCTTTATGATGTTCTGTTAAAGCTCTTTGGCACCCTTTGCAATAGTTTCAACCCTTTGGATCTGCATCAGTTCTTGATTCATGGTACTAAATAGATACAAACTCAAAGCTGACTACCAAACATAGTGAAATACGGTTCTGAGTACTCAAAAGTTGAGTTGAGTTGAGTTGGTTTTAACGTCCAAAACCATCACTATAATAGGCTATATTGTGGACGGGCCCCAAGACGGACGTCTGACAATTTTATGTGCTGCCACACACGAGACAGGGCGCTGCCACACACGATACAGTGTGGGGATACCATGATTCTTGTCTCAGTCTTTCATATTATACTGACACCGATCCATCCAGTAGGGATCGTAATCGCCAGGTTTCGAACTCGGGACCTTTTGCGTCGGAAGCCGATGTTCTACCCTTGGACCCCCCTACCCCCCTGAGTACTCAAACAAAAATTCTTCTTGGGATGTATTGTAATGGAGCCTACATGGAAAAACAGGTCATACTACCCAGTGTTTTATGTTTAGGGGGCAACATCTTTTGAATATTCCTTGTGTCTCTGTGCTCGACTTAAGATACGTGTTCATGCTAAATGGTAGAGACTTGGGACTCTAGTGTCTTCATGCATCTGCGATCACAACAGATGTTAGACTATCTGACTCCCTGCGGACATTTAGATATCCAAATAATTACCAAAGGTCCGTTCATTTGTTTTGTTTTCACTCTTCTTTTCTAGTTAAGCCCCGCCCCTGTTTCTGCCTCTCTCTCTCTCTCTCTCTCTCTCTCTCTCTCTCTCTCTCTCTCTCTCTCTCTCTCTCTCTCTCTCTCTCTCTCTCTCTCTCTCTCTCTCTCTCTCTCTCTCTCTCTCTCTCTCTCGCTCTCTCTCTCCCGCTCTCTCTCTCTGACTCACTCACGCATAATTACACAAATACAAACACTTTATCTTCCTATCACTATTTATATCTCTACCTTTCTCTATTTACCATTATAGTTTATTTTGTTTGGTCCTTCTTGCTTTCCCCTTAGACATATGCATACCTGTCTCTTCCTCGACCCTCTCTCTAACTCATTCTTTTTTATAACACTTTTTCCTCTTTCTCCACAGTCCGCCTCTCTTATATTGTCTTTATCTAACTCTTCCCCTCTTTCTCTTGATATCCTTCTTTCTCTTTTTTATATTCCTTTCTCTCTTCACTGTATCGTCTTTCGCTCACACAATTTTCCTTTCCGTCCTGTTATGGTGCAGACTTTACATAAGTGCAATTATGGAATCTACACCATTCCTGTTTATTGTCCGCAGCTTTTTTTTTCGATAACAAACATATTCTCTTACATAAAACACACAAGGCATTTTCGTAAGAATGATGGAAAAGACAGAAGCCGTATCTTAAATCTGTCATAGATAAGCCAGTGCAACATCGGACAGCCAAAACTTTACGTTGCAATGTTGGTGTTTGTCTGCATCAGATCTCTACTTATTATCTCATTCTTAGGAAAACTCTACATGCTGTATTGTTAATCTTTGCTAGACTGATGTGTGATTGTGGATATCCCAGAAAACATAAGCAGAGCTAGGCTTACTTCATCATCTTAGAAGTTGTTTTTGTGTGGATTTTTTTTACAATTCAACAATTGCACATTGTGTAACAGCATGTTATAAAACCTTACCCGATTCTGTAAACGAAATCCAGCTGATAATATTCCATGGATTTTTATTGTTATTGTCTATTTTCTGCGAACCACAGAAACAACATCAATCAAGTTATTGTTTTCTTATGATTTGTTGCTACCGTTCTTTTTTAGTAATGCAAGGAGAAAGTTTGTGATAAAATTGTAATGGAGTTTATTGCGAAATAAAAAGGTTTGGATTTCATCCAAGATTAACATGCAGGTAACTACTGGGATGATAACTTTTAAGAGTTTTTGTGCCCAACTCTGATAGGGGAAAACCGTAAAGCATTGTGTCTCAATTCAAATTCTCTTGGTAATAAGTCACATGGCTTTCAATAGAACGGTCTAAATCAAGATGAAGTTGTTGGCAAGTGGCCCAATACCTGTGTCGGCTGTGGAACGAGTTACCGCCCTTGTGATATTGTGTTTGCTCCTTATTGGGCACGTTACGGGGGGATTTGAACCGGGCGCCCTTCGCTTTTCGGTTCTGGCGTCAACGCTGACGCTATCGTGGGCCCAGATTCAGCCGTCTGCGTCCCGCTCTGCTTGGCCGAGAAACCGCTACACCTCGGCCCCGTCAGGCTGCAAGTTTGACAACGTGAGGCGCCTGGAGAACAAGGTCATCCGGATGGGCGTGATTCTATCCGAGTTCGATAACGAGTACGGCGTGAGTCTGAAGCGGGCCCGCCCTGCGCTCGAACTCGCCCGGGACCTCGTGCTCGAAACTGAAGACCTGCTGGTCGACTACGACATCGAGTTCGATTTCAAAGACTCCAACTGCTCCGAAGTTAACGGCCCGCTAGCCGGCATAGAGATGTACGCGAACCGGGAAGCCGACGTCTTCATCGGACCGTCGTGCAACTACGCCGTTGCTCCGCTGGCAAGGTTTGCGTCCGCCTGGGACATCCCGCTGATCACGGCGGGCGGGTTGGTCCAACAGCTGGGGGACAAGTCCTGGATGTACCGCCTCCTCACCCGGATGATCTCCGACTACGACAAGGTGGGCGAGTTCTTCCTGACGGTGCTCAAGCACTTCAACTGGCACACGGTGGGCATGCTGATGCACGGCTGGAAGGACAAATCCCGGGGCACCACGGTTCAGGAGTTTACGCTGGAGGCGGCGTTCAAAGCCATCCAGGAGGATTGGAACCCTAGTATCACATTTGAATATGTGCGTTCGTTTGACATTAATGAGTTCACAAAGGAAGAACTTACGGGTCACCTGAAGTCCCTGTCCAAATTGTGCCGAGGTGAGGTCTTACTTTGCTCAGTGTTAACGTCAATCGCTGTTGTGAGGGTAGCTAAATTAGTCTGTAATGCATGCCAACGTATATATAGAAACGAACTTACTGGTGCCTGCCTTGAATTATCTGTCTATAAATGCCTGTTTATCTTGCTATGTCTGTTTTTCTGTCTGGCTCGTTCTGTACGTCTTTCTTCCCCCTACTTCCCCTCCCTTTCTCTCCTCTATCTATCTACCATATATATCTCTCTTTTTCTCTCTCTTCCTCTACCGCTGATTGAATTTGTATTTCGGTTATCTTCCTATCCCTATTTTCTTTTTGATACGCATGTCACTAAACAATAACCAGGCTGTCTCTTTAACTCACTTTATATTTAAATAGGTTTTTTTATTCTTGCTTCCAACAAACACAAATTATCTTAAACTTCTTTTATTTATATTAAATAAAATCTATAACCTTTAAAAGGTCTATCCCTGTATACCTTCCTTTTATTTTTCAATTATTGTACTAAAATTTTAGAAAAATGGGTGTTAAATTTTAGCCCTTTTAAAATAGAACTTCATTAGTACTTTTTTAATGGCTCTATTGTGTGGTATTGGTGCAATCGGGATGTGTAAACCAATATAGGATGTAAATGATTATATGATTATCATTGTTTCCTAAAAATTCAAAAAAAAATTATATTCTAAATGCGCTGAAAACGAACCCGTTTTTCGCTTTGTTTTTACGAGTATAACATAAATTTGCATGCATGTAGTAGTTCAATAAAAAATAAGTAATGACGCACGGGAATTTATACAAATTTAGAGGCATGTGGATGTGGGTCCTTCCTACAGAGTAATTGATGCATTAAATTTTATTCAATGTTTTTCTATATAAAGTACATTTTACTTACTTCTAAGTTAGCCATATCAATAAAAGAATACTTAGTTTAGATCTTTCGAAAGGTTAACATTAACAAAGGCGTCGTCACTAGAAACGCAAGCGGGTGAAAAATGTAATTTATTACTAATTTCTCCTATGTTTTACCGAAAGTTTCTAGACAGAGTGCTTAATTCTACTAGTTAGTGCTGAAGTTTTTTTTACTGTTAACCCTACTTCCAATTCAAACAGTGTAAACCATAGGTTACTCCGCATAAACAGATTGTGTAAACCACAGTTGTCAGCGGCGCATTAATTTTGTTTTCAAGAACTACTTTCAAGAACTTGATTAAACAAACTAATGCATAATGAACTTAATTTTGCCTTCAGTAGTCGATATTTAATGTTTTCTGTACCTTTCCCAATTCTTGGTGATCAATTGCAACATAAGATTTATGGAGCAGCAGTATAAAAAATAAATAAAGGGATAGTAATTATTGTAGTTTTTAACTTTCACTTGAAATAATTATTGTCAGAAACCAACTAAATGACTTATACATAAGTTTGAATGATTTGCATGGATATTATTATACATCTTGTGTTCTTTTACCTCCTAACGAGGGGGCGCGGTGGCCCTGGGGTAGAACATCGACTTTCGACGCAAAAGGTCTGGGTTCGAGCCCTAGCGATTGCGCTCCCTACTGGTTGAGTCGGTGTCAGTTTAATGTGACCGGATGAGACGTTAACTAACTCAACAACAACAGCAGCAACATCAGCAACAACAACAACAACAACGACAGCAACAGCAACAGCAACAACAACGACTTCCTAACGACTTATATGCAATGAATAGATCTTAAGTGATAAGAGCCCCAGACATTTAGCAGGTACTCTATTCTAGCATCCACTCAGTAGATCTTTCTGTTGTTGATTACTGAATGTCATTTTAGAAATTAAAATCAATGAAGTCGATCTTTGCTAGGCGAGGCCTAAGCTTATTGTCTTAAGATCTATTTATTCCAATATTCAAAAGGTTAATGAGTGCGATAAGTGTGCATCCGCGGTACTCTTTGGTACTCTACCTAAGTGCTTTGTTTTTAGATCAATATTATTTTTCCATTGTTTGCCGAGAATTCATTCCCTCCTTATCAACTGCTAACGATATCACATTATGAAATAATTCTTGGTTTGTTTGTTTTTGTTTTGAATGGTGTTTTTATTGTCTTTGTTTTTCTTTTTTATAGATTTTATATTCGCCCAACACAACCATAGTTTCACTTAGATGCATAAAATCAGGCATTATTAACCAGAAAGTATCTATATTTCTGTGTGTATTTGTTTATTTTAATTTTTAAAGGTCTGTTTCATGATGCGCGGTATTGAATAATCAAAATCCTTGTATGTTTATGGCTAAATCTTTGATTGTATTAGTTGTATTGTATCTGGCTATATTCTTTACCGACGAAAAACATATTTGCCAAAAAAGAGCATACATTTTTTCCGATAGAACAGGGAAATTATTAATAAAGCGTTCTAAAAGGAGATGCACTTTTTGTCTTCTCATAGACGGTGAATCATAGCTGAAAGAAGTGAGATACTACAGAGGGAATGAAAGGTGAAGTGGGTGCATCTTTCTCAACATTGTGTTGAAGATGGGTTTCTCCTAATGGTTTTGGCTATGATATTTATTATTCTTTACAAAAACATATTCCAAAGACATGCTTTTCTAACAAAACCCTCATTGAAAATTCAAGCGAACATTTCAGTGTCCATTCAATAGAAACAAAACAATAAGGCTTTAATAATGATTATTTCGTTATGTTTCTAAGGCTGCTGGCATGATATTAAGTTTTTATTAGGATGCCGATTACCAAAACTTTAATACCATTCGATATATACTTTTCGAGCCCTAGCATTTTTATCACATTTTTGTTTTGTTTTGCGTTTATTCGTTCTTTAATTGTTTGCTCATATATGACGAGCCTTCAAACGGCAGATTAGAAGTGTTCTGAGCTAGAAAATATTTTATATTACATAAACCAGTGTCGTTTCATGCTTGATATCAAGCCATTTAGAAACTGGTCTAGGGCACTGAATTAATTATTCTTTGTTGTTAATATTTGTCTTTTTATCTTACAGCTTAGGTGCTTGCTTTTTCTTCTTTTTTTACTAATACAATTGTTTTGTTTACTCGAGGCATATATTTTTTATGTTTAAGTTTTCGAAAGTTAACTATCTTGCTTGTACATGATTTCTCAAAAACACTGCAATCTCACTCTGAACAGCCTTGTAGAGCTGACTTTACATAAGATAAGATAAGATAAGATAAGATAATCCTTTATTATCCCATAGGGAAATTTTTCGTGGTCATACATACATAAATACACCAGTTGTACATGTGTGAGATAAAAAATAGTGATGATAATGATGATAATAATAATAAAATATAATGAGCGATTTCAAACATACAACTCCTCACGCATATACAAGAATACATTTAATACTGCATACAAACACAAAGTTCCCGACTGCGATTCTCCCGACATCTTGAAAGGTAAAGATCTATAGATTGCCCAACTCCAAACAGCTGGTTTAATGTTTCCCTATCTGATAGACACGCGCAGAGTTTTAATATTAAATTTCAAACTTTCTTTTTGAAGGTGATACGATTTATAATTTCTGTCTCTTGCTTGATAATTGTATTAAATTGGAAATGCGTTTTTTTCGACCAGGTTTCGATCTATCTTTTTTTTTTGTTACAGGCTGTCTTATCATTAGATATAAAAATGTTCAAAGATATGGATATTTTTTTAGCTTTGAAATTTTATCTCTCGTTCCTAATTACATTGCGTACCATAGTGTTTCAATTCCAGCTCTTAGGCCTATTTTTAGACACCGCATAGAGGCTTGTCCACCCATTGCTTTATGCACCAGACATAAACTAAACGGGAAGTTATATTATATTATAGTCTTCGGTTAAACCAGAGACAACATATCTTAGCGAGACGTCACACCAAAAGAGCTCACAATGTTACTGATACGGGGAGCTAGTGTGACTCGTGCTCACTCTATTTTTGTTTTTCTTAAATTAAGGCGGTTGGTTGATTGGTTGGTTGGTTTTAACGTCCAACAGCAGCATTATATAGGCTATATTGTGGACGGGCCCCAAGACGGACGTCTGACAATTTTATGTGCTGCCACACACGAGACAGGGCGGGGATACCATGACTCCTGTCTCAGCCGGTCACATTATACTGACACCGACCCAACCAGTAGGGATTGCAACAGCCAGGATTCGAACTCGGGACCTTTTGCGTCGGAAGCCGATGTTCTACCCCTGGGCCACCGCGCCCCCCTAAATTAAGGCGGTAATGTTCAGACTGAGGTTTTACTAAGGTTGAAATAAGGAAGGAACCGCTTTTACTATCCTAACCCATGCTGAGACAGGAGTCATGGTATCCTCGCCCTGTCTCGTGTGTGGCAGCACATAAAAATTGTCAGAAGTCCGTCTTGGGGCCTGTCCACAACATAGCCTATATAGTGCTGCTGTTGGACGTTAAACCAACCCAACAAGAACAACAACAACAACCATGCACGCCAAATTCTCGGCGTGAAACCTCTCACTATAATTATCCACTCTATGGTTAAACCATGCGCTGTAAATGCACCTCTTTTATTAAATTAAGTGCGTTATGTTTTAAGCAAGGCAGAGCATATTAAATTGTATGCGCCTTGGCGAATCTCTAGATGCACGTTATTCTCTAACGTTGTTTCAGTTGACTGCTTTATATGACCCGCATCTAAATATCAACACGCATGTTTTCCTTACCGGCAAACCTGCATACATCGTATTAGGTTTAGTATGTGAGGAAAGGTAATACAATTATTTAACATTTACAGAGTGGCCCAGTACAAAAGGTTCGTGAAGATGTTGTAACACTGATTAGATTATGCTACAACGCCATGCGTTTGTATAGCTTCTTCCTCATTGCCTTATTTACAGTACAAAAACAAAGTATCCATGGCCTTTTGGAAAGGGAAAGTTGTTGAATTGTGGCTTTTAATGAACCTAAAGGAACTATGATTTAGTAAAACACAATTATATTTTTGTTTTAAAAAGCTGTCTCTCGCTCTCTCTGTCCTGCTCTCTCTCTCTCTCTCTCTCTCTCTTTCTCTCTCTCTCTTTCTCTCTCTTTCGCCCTCTCTCTCTGTCCTTCTCTCTCTCTCTCTCTCTCTCTCTCTCTCTCTCTCTCTCTCTCT
>RQTK01000054.1:518471-532709 GCA_003991915.1 Elysia chlorotica | reverse complement strand
GTCAGTTTCTCCCATATCCGTTTCCTTCTTCCTTTATATAAATATCTCTTCCCCTACCTATCTACCTATCATTCTGTCTGAATCAGGACGTAATTTATACTTTCTAGAACTTCATCAAATGCGGAAAAATGGGGAAATAAATTCAACAAGTATGTCTACAGAATATCCGCCACATAAATAATTAAAAGTTCTTTTTCGAAACAGTGCAACACAACTCCATGACAGCTGAGAGACACACAAAAATAGATACAAAGGGAAATGATTAGAAATTTGATTACACACAGGCAGACACGAAAACCTCTCGTTGATTGATGAGTGAGATTTGCAAGTCAAGAATTCACAAGATTAACCGGTACGGAGGACTTGTAGAAATAAGCGATTTTAGGAGTGTGAAAGGAAGGGTAATTTTTGGCCACACGCAAAACATGAAAGCGTTTTATTTAGAGATAAGATATTTCCCCTCCTGGCATTTAACCAGAGTGTTGTTTTTTATTTTGAAAAGCTTCAAAATTCAATTATTTGAAGTTATATCAATTTGGATCTTTTTCAAATTTTAATGGAAGAATATTTCTGCGAGTGATAAAATAAACACTTCATTTCAACCTTACGTAAAACCGATTTTTTAAGTTGCGTTTTTAAAGATCAAATAAAATTTCTACGGGGATTTTTTTCTGTCATGATGATTATGCTCTAATGTCTACATTATGCAATTATACTTAATTTAACTGGCTTTGGAAGGTTCAAGCTATACCTGGTATTAATAAAAAAAAATATCTTTGACAAAAATAATCATTTTATTTTGGATGCCTTTATTGCATAACATAGAAACGAGGCGTTGAAAAAAAAAGTTGCTGTGTGGTATGCAACAACTCTAAATACGAACGAACTTCATCTTCAATATATTAAATGGGGCTTGACTCTTGTCTCATTATACTGACACCGACCCAACCAGCAGTCTCTACTGGTTGGGTCGGTGTCAGTATACATGTAATGTGATCGGCTGAGACAGGAGTCATGGTATCCCCGCCCTGTCTCGTGTGTGGCAGCACATAAAATTGTCAGACGTCCGTTTTGGGGCCCGTCCACATTATAGCCTATATAGTGCTGCTGTTTGACGTTAAATCAACCCAACAACAACAACAGCATCCTTAGCGACTATCTTTCTATAGAACATGTACCTATTATCGTTGAACACTATATTATACTAAAACTAACTCTTGGTTATCATGGAGGTAAATTATCAACGTCAACAAAGCTGTTCCCAGGACTCCTAATCACCAAAGCTATGCTACTGGACTTCCCGTGGCTGTATCGGGTTTAGCATCGACACCTCCGCATAATCCGGAGTAGTATTATCTTGTGTTTACCCAAGGTCTTCCAACCCCCCCCCCCCCCCCCCCCCCCCACCTTGTGTACTTGTTGCTGGTTAGTCAGGAAACAAGAAATCTTTCTGAGATGTTAACTCTGTCTCGTAGGACCGAATTTCGGAGAGAAGATCAACGTTGTAGTTTTTACTAAACAATGGCTGGACGGTTTCATTTAGGAAATCATGTAGATTCCCTTTCAGTAACATTAAAACCCATATGCTTTGAAGAGAAATAATTCCTATATACTGTTAGTTCAGCAATGTATATGACTCTACTCATTAAACCATTATAGAGACGATCTCTCTGTTCTGGAATCCTATGAAAGTTGTGGTATGGGTTTGATAATTTGGTTGAGTCATCCTAAGAAAGTTTATTATTATTATTATTATTATTATTATTATTATTATTATTATTATTATTATTTGCTAAGTTTTTGTTGAAACAGGTAGAGCTACTTATTAATAATTAAGTTTTCCCGAAACTTTAAACGATCACTCTAAAAAGAACTAGGCTTAACAGTTTAAAATGATGCACATCGACCCCCTTATGTGAAGTGGAACCGCTAATTACGCTGCCGCCAGTTTTATAACTGTCTTGTCAAAATTAATTTAACTCCCTGAAATACCATGGTATATGTTTAGTGCTAAGTGATTACACGTAGGGTAAAATGCACAAACAAGACGTAGCTTACGTCTCGTGTAACAATATAAGAATAAGAAGGCTTAACGACAAAACGTGATCTTCGTCATGTTTGTGCATTCTAACCCTTGTGTTGACGTTGATAATGTCTTAATATGGAAAAAAAAACAGAAAATCCATGTCGGGTTGCATGAGATGTGAAAAGATGTGAAAAAATGTTATCAGATCAATGAAATTTGCTATACAAGCTGTTAAAAGCAAGAATAACCCAAATATACCTTCAAAATTTTCATATGTCTTCATCGAAAGGGGGGTCAGTCTGTCCACTGGGGTGGACGCTATGAACTCGGGCTTATTTTAGGTTGGAACCCTGCGTCCACCATAGTGGACGCCATGAACTTGATGACTCATACTCATCAGGATTATACTTGTTTCACAATAGTATACAGGTGTTTTTACTGAGAGTATTAGTAAAACAAGCTTAAGCTTAATGATCCTTTAGGATTCGTCTTTAATTTTTTTAGGTAATACATGTAATATTACTAATTAGCAATAACATACAATTTTACTATACCAGAAAAAAATACGAATGGCTAGATTTCAATTATATTTATTTTTGCATATTCAACATTCCATTTTCATCAGAATATCAGTACTACATCAAAGTACATGTAACAGGAAAATTGCAAAGATAATCACACCTGTTCACCAACCCGTTCACAGAGTCAAATAATGTTACATAAAAATACACTTGTACACTGAAAACAGCAAATGACAGTAGTTGTTTTTTACTAGAAATAATGCACCCTTTATGTCAAACAATTAGAACTTAATACATCAGTGAACATCATAAAATTTGAATTAAATTATTAAATGAATTTTAAATTACTTATGTACAAGAACAGATGCTAACCCATTATGGACAGTATGTGTTGAATTTATTTGTGGTGAAAGAGAAAAAAACAGCTTTCATCCTGCCCTTTGCTGTCAATGCAAATGTACAAAGAGCATTTTCTACACATGTATTTTGTTTTGCTTGTACAACCCTCAAATTTGCATCGCTGTGCAAAAGGTACATTCATTTTTTTGGGAAAATGATCAATGCGATCATACCTCGTGTCCTCATTGACACTCCTATTTGGCAGTGATACGAGGATTCTGGGTGCAGGAGGCGGTTGCAAAACTTTTTTTGAACAGATCAGGGCCCTAGCGACATCAAATTTGAACATGGCCAACTGTATTTGACACTCATGTCTGCTGACCCTATACAGAAGCCACGAGTTTACGACACACAAATCCAACAAATGGAAAAAAATTCTTTTGTACCACTGTCTCGTTTTCAAAGTGATTCTGTACAGGGCCAACAGCATGTCAGACTTGTCCACCCCACCCATATTCTCATTATAGGTTTTGATGAGACTAGGGAAAGGAAGCTGTATGTGCTTTTTCTCTTTCCGATCATAACGTTTCACCATATGGGTGGGAAACACACCTTCAACATTAGAAGCCACAGTTACAATCTTGTTATCAAACCATTCACACACCATAACACTCTTTTGCTCATCCACTCTAAAGTCAAACCCACCCCTCCCTTTTTTTTTCAGATCCTTCTGACACATTAATGGGCTTTAGTCAGGAAACAAGAAATCTTTCCGAGATGGTTTCTCTGTATGGTAAGACCGAATTTTGGAGAAAAGACCAACATTGTATTTTAGTGAATAATGATAGGACGGTTTCATTTAGTAAATCACGTAGTTTCTCTTTCAGTAATGTTAAAATTCATATGTTTTGAAGAGGAATAATTCCTGTATACTTGTAAGTTCAGCAATGTATAGGACTCAACTCATACATCATTATAGAGATGATCTCTCTGCTCTGGAATCCTACGAAAGTTGTGGCATGGGTTTGATAATTTGGTTGAATCATCCTAAGATTTTTTTTAATTCATTACGTTTTGGTTGAATCGTGTAAAGCTACCTGTTAAGAAATAAACTTTCCCGAAATTTTAAATGATTGCTCTCAAAAGCACTAGGTTTAACAGTTAAAACTGATGCATATAGACCCCCCTTCTGTGAAGTGGAATTGCTAATTTCGCTGCCGCCAGTTTTTTAACTGTCTTGTCAAAGTTGATTTAACTCCTTGAAATTCCATGGTATATGTTTAGTGCTAAGTGAATGCCTAGGGTAAAATGCACAAACAAGACGTAGCTTACGTCTGGTGTAAAAATATAAGAAAAAGAATAAGAAGGCTTACGACGAGGCGTTATCTACGTCATGTTTGTGCATTCTACCCTTGTGTTGAAGTTGATAATGTCTTACCTAAATTTCATGTAAATTGATTGATTGTTGTTGTTGTTGTTGTTGTTGTTGTTGTTGTTGTTGTTGTTGTTGTTGTTGTTGTTGTTTTGTTTGTTTTTCAACATCATTTTTATCCCCGTAGATGTATTCCAAAACTATGTTTATAATATTTCCTGGAAAGAAAGAAAATCCATGTCGGGCTTTTAAACGAAGCAGACCAGCAGTCCGCTGTGAAGTGGAACCGTTGAGTCAGCTGATCCATCGAGCCACCGGAAGCTGTAGAGCTCTCCACATATACATGCCTTTCTCTGGTTTGTGTTACTTCGCCGTCCGCTTAGAGATGTTGATTACACACTGGCCCAAATCACTTTGTCAACCTTCTATGTTAAAGATTAAATTTGATAGACCTAGGAGCGCATGTACATAAAATAGCTACGGATTTAAGTTTCCGTGTCAAAAGATATAGGATGTAAGCCAAACACTTCAAATTATTAGCATGTTTTAATGCAAATCTTGATGCTAACTGATCCGAGCTTGTTTCAAACAGTCTATTAATATTACTTTTTATTATAGTTAGCTAAATGCCATAAGCAATTTTCCGGATCACATAATTTTGGTAGATCCTCTAACATAAGCATGTAAACTTACTACGATTTTTTTCAACGGTCTAGTAAAGTTACTTGCAACTATTTATAAATAAATTTTCACGCAGTTTCCTTACACATCATTTTCAGGAAACGTAGACAAAAAGTATCACGTTTATTTCGGCCAAACTATGGATGGCACCCTCCTTTGGTCGATTAACCAGTTTTAGTTCGTTTATTGGTACTTCTTTTCCAGTCTTTTACCAGTTCACTAAAGTTGCTCGCTGTTAATACTGTTTTAGCTAAGAAACGACCATGGATGTAAAACAAACGCTAATTTCGTCTCACCGCGCTGAAAGATACCAGAGACTCCTCTTCAATCAGCAACACTGATTTTGTTTTAGTTACCCCTCAACTAGCAGGCTCCAAACAACCACAGATTTTGTCTCGCTGTATGGAAGAGGACCAGATGAATCCAAACACTGGCATACGGTCAAGGTCTTTTTTGTCCGTTTGGTTAACGTTCCGGCATCTGGCATAGCTTGGGAGCATCTATGTTAGTGTAACGTTCTCCCGGAGGGCCAAGCCTGGCACGGCCGCAGTAACTCAGCGGTCAGTAGTCAGTGGTAATGGCCGGGTACATGTACTTCATCACACACACACACTGATTTATGTAAAAAGGGGAAGTAACGAGGAACAGAAATATAAACATCCAGGAGAGAGTCTACTCATCGAGTCTGGAGTCTGTATTTTAGTGGTTGTTATTCTTCATTGATTTTCGTCATGTACTGTTAACATCCTTTGCCTCAGTTTGTTGCAGTTTGTAAAGTACCATATAATATTTTTCGTTTAACTTATTTTCTTTCTCCTCCCCCACCCTCTCCTCCCTGACCCTTTTTCTTCTCCACATTCTTCTTCTTCTCCTCATTCTTCTTCTTCCTTCTCATTCTTCTTCTTCTTCCTCTTTTTCTTCTTCTTATTCTTCTTCTTTTTCTTCTTCTTCTTCTTCTTCTTCTTCTTCTTCTTCTTCTTCTTCTTCTTCTTCTTCTTCTTCTTCTTCTTCTTCTTCTTCTTCTTCTTCGCCTCCTCCTCCTTCTCCTCCTCCTCCTCCTCCTCCTCCTTCTCCTCCTCTTCTTGATCCCTTTCCAATTTTTCTTTTGCCTGTATTTAGTACCCAATCGTTCCCGTCTTTGAAGATATGTTACGCACATGTCTACGCGCATAAACATAATGAATCTGTCATTGAGTATATCTAATTCCAAACGCACCAAATTACCTTTCATGGTTGCTAGTTGCAACAAACTCAAACATCAACATACATTTAAACCCTTAAATAACTCAACAAGAAAAGGTGACAATGTCTAACACACAAAAAAAACATTTGAAATGCATTCTACATCCCTAGTTACATCATTTTTTATAATTCCTTTTCCCTTGAGGTAAACCAATCTTCGGGTACAAGAGTATCGAACGGAATTCCTTCCGTGTTGCTAACGAGTGCATCTGTCAGTCAAGGATGCTGCGTTCGTTACTGTGGCTTACAGGGAGGACCTGGCATGGGGTCTACTCGGTTCATTAACGTTCTATTCTGTAGACAGGCACGGCTCACGGGCTCAGAGCTGACACCATTCATACACTCTGAGGGAACGGACTTCAGTTCTTTAGTTCTTCAGTTCTTCTCTACTCATTGCTTTTATTTGGTTATTTCTGCCTAAATTTCTGCCTTCCTGACTGATTGATGTTTCATTTTTATCAATTTCTCCTCCATCCTGTTCTAGACATCTTAGTTATCGTTTGTCTCGTTTACTCTGGAACGTTTTTAGTAGAGGCAAACTATTCTTATATTTTCTTTTGCTCTTTCTCTCTCTCTCTCCTCTCAATAGCTCTCTGTCTATCTTTATGTCTCTTTTTTTCTTTTTTTTTTCTCTCCATCACTCTCTTTTTTCTTTCTCTTCTTTCTGTTTCTCTCGTCATCTAACTTACTCTATTCTTTTCTCCTCCTAATCCTTTTCCTCCTTTTCCTCCTCCTCCTCCTCCTCCTCCTCCTCATCCTCCTTTTCTTCTTCTTCTTCTTCTTCTTCTTCTTCTTCTTCTTCTTCTTCTTCTTCTTCTTCTTCTTCTTCTTCTTCTTCTTCTTCTTCTTCTTCTTCTTCTTCTTCTTCTTCTTCTTCTTCTTCTTCTTCTTCTTCTTCTTCTTCTTCTCCTCCTCCTCCTCCTCCTCCTCCTCCTCCTAACCCAAACCATTTTAACTCCTCCTCCTCCTCCCCCTCCTCCTCCTCCTCCTCCTCCTCCTTTTTACCTCGCTATGCCACTGCTTTCATTCACACTCACCCTTTCCTCGCATGCTCTCATCTGTTTCTCTCCCACTGCCCAGTGGATGTAGAAGGAGGAGAGAATTATATCGCTTTATTTACTTAAGCAGCTGCGCCTTAGGCAAGGACACGATCTCTGGAGATTGATAGAACGTTTGATAATGACCCTTTGCCATAATCGCGGGATACAGATTCTAAACCTGTAACTTCAATCACATCTTCAGCCTTTAAATGCACTGCTTAAATTCTTTCCTCATTTCTTTTCTTCTACTTTGCTTAGCTGCAAACATACAGTGGACATATTGTGAAACGCTTTGTTTACTTAAGACAAGTTTGCAGTTGCTCATTCTGTGACATTAGCTAATCTATTCACAACACACTATTAGCTGTTGAAACATACACCAGGCGCTGTTTTCCCCACCAGTTTTTATAGTATTATAATGTTTGTGTGTTTTAAAGGTGAAAATAGCTCTTTAGCACCCGGTGCTCTCTGTTCCTTACCTGCATGTTTAAGAGATCCCAGGGCATTGTTTGTTGTATGAGGTGGGCTATATTTAACAAGCTATCTATACAATCACCCTTATGTCTAAAGTTTACTGAAATAACAAATCTTCTCGAGGTGCATATTTGCTGTTTGTGTGGATTTTGAATTAAATACAAACAGTAAAATCAAATAAGCAATTATTACAGGAGCAAAATATTGCTTAGCAAAAATTTTAATCACTTTTCAAAAAGAAGGAAACGAAATATGAATTTTGTTTAATAGCATTTGCATTTCAGGAATATTGTGTGTCTTACGCACGCTTTTTGTTTCTGTAGACTTTGTCTCAGTCTACTGATTCCCTATTGTTTGGCATAGATTATTTGAAGTTTAAAATATACCTGAAAAATGATGCAGGGTATTTTATATTAATACTAATGTTAAAAGAGCTGGCATCAAACAGGTATTATCTGCAAAGATGAGACTCAGACCTAAGCTGAGTGCGGTTTGTTCTCTATAGAGGGAGGGAGAGAATTCTCTCCCTCTCTCCGGGTTTAACGTCTCCTAGGTTCCCCTGGGGGATCCTATACGGCAAGTGCGGTTGCGCGCATCCTACCTGTTTATACAAACCGATGGATGTAATCGTACATATGTAAACTGTTAACAAATCCGATTAACTCCTAAGCATTAGGTTTGAGAGGAACCTGGAGCGTGGATGCCCACAGCGACCTGGTACTTTCACTCTCTTTCCAAATTGATTGATTTAATTCATCTGAATCCATTTATCTGTAGTCAAGTTACGTGGATAGATGAGCAGTCAAGGGAAAAGGAATGAAAACATGGTTGGATTATGAAGGGTGAAAGAAAGAAGGAGAGGTAGAAAGAGGGAAGGGTGTATGGGTGATGATTAATAGAAGAAGAATACAAATGAGGAGAACAAAAATTAAGTCGAGAAGAAGGTGTAAAAGAAGAAAAGAAAGGAAAACAATAATAACATTACCAAGATCAGAAGGAGTAAGAAAAGGAGGAAAAAGTGAAAAGGAAAATAAAGGAATCAGACGAGTAAGAAGGGCAATGCAAAACTAGGAAGAAGAAAGAAAAAGACTACAAAAATGAGATGAAGATGGCACAGTCAAAACACGGAGGGAGAGAAGATTGAAGGAAATTTAAAGCAGTATCTTTCATCTTAAGAAAAATGTGTGACTCGTCTCGAAGTGAAGAGCTTTTCTGACACATTCAACGGCATTGTTCAGTCTCTGAAATTGCGACCATTGAAACAATACAATTGTGCAGCGCTTGAAATAGTAGGGTACTTGAGTTTGAGGACAACACTGTCTTTGTTTGGGACAATTTGTCTCACTCAAGCTCTCTTCAGCCGCCGCCGGAAACTCTCTTCCTCTTTTATCCTTCCGATGTTTGAGTTCATATATTTTTCCGCGCGCTCAAAAGCCATTACTCTTTTTTCATCGTTTCCTTTCTCTCTCTTTGTCACTCCTTGTCTCTCTCTCTCTCTCTCTCTCTCTCTCTCTCTCTCTCTCTCTCTCTCTCTTTATATCTAATTATAATTATTTCTCACTCTCTCTCTATATGTTTCTATCTATCAATCAATCTTTATGTCTGTCTATACACTAAAAGTATGTTTTTAAGTACAAAACCAATTTTTAAAAGTGCTCAATTAGAAACATGGAGACAGATAATAAGTAAATGATCTATTGATGTTATTTATTGAGCTACCTATGTCTGTTTAAATTCTATTCCCTGCTTTCTTGTATCCATATTATTTAATTTATCATTTCCATTGCTATTAATCTCTCTGAGTGTATCCCTCAACCATTCTCCTCTAATTCAAGGGCTTCTTTCCTCTGAACCTTTTAAGTGATTTTTCCTCCTTAAAATCAAACACGCCACAGGGGGGTGCACGTAGTCAACCTAGGCAACGTCCAGAAGTGGCCCAGTAAGCCCCTGATTTATGTTAATGTGTCCGGCAAAGACCTGGTCTTATCAAGACAGGGCAGCCCAGTAGTCTCCACACAGACTGTCTCGTCTGTCTCAAACCCTTATCTCTTGTGAAAGTTTGGGCCTTTGTAGCCCCTTGACACGTTCTCCGATATTGACAGACGTTATTAAGTTTACACCCTTCTAAACTGTCACCCAGGGCTTTTAATAAGTCGCCCACTTTAAACGGTGCAAACATGGGCAAACAAGCCCATTGTGCGATCTACGTTGCCTAGATTCACAGAAAATGCGATACAAATTGATACAAAATGACGGTCACAGTATAAGTCTATCGTAAAGTACGGTTTGCCCATACTCTTGGACACGTCCTTGGGTAGCGAAGAGAAACGATTTTGATTGTTTCCTTGGCAAACATTATGATGAGATAAGTTGTCATTTCTTTACTCGCTGCACTTTCCTATCGATTAAACGATATTGATTTTTCAAATCCGTAGTCATATATTTGCCTGTTTTTCAAGATAACTGAATTAAAATCTAATGTAGTCAGCAATTCACCGTGGTACACATTGTTGGAGTTTTTAGAGTAACGACTTAAACTTTAAATATCAGCAAACATTATCACACAAGTCCTACATTTTGTAGTCAATCATGTTTGTAACGAGGGGAGAGATAGGGGAGAGATAGGAGGGAGATGGGGGAGAGAGAGGGGGGAGAGTGAGAGGGAAAGGGAGCGGGATATTTTTTGCATTCATAAACAGAAAAATGTAATGTTTTCATTTTTTCAAAAAGAATAATATTAAACGTCTGTAGCCTACATTCAAATCTACGTCTGTAATCCACCTCGCTTTTTCATGACAATACAGCTTGAAAGAAACATGGAGAGAAAAGAAGACAGGCACAAAACACAATCATATTCTACATGTATACAGTTATCTTGACACACATTTTGTCAACTTTGTGGTTTATTTGTTGTGACACCAGAAATCGGGAATGTTTTATAGACAGAGAGAAACAAGGACCATAATATATTATCATTCACACTGCAGTGAGAGGCGCTCTTACAAGTATGCGTTTATGAAGTTTAGAGATGTTTTGAGTTTAAGTATCATACCCGTAACTGTTGTATCCCTTTTCTACTAACATCATTCTACAGTCTAAACGCCATTATGCTTCGCTTCCTTTTTTATGAGAATCGTTTTATGGGTACATCGACAAGCATTTTGTCATATCTTGTCATTTAAAATTCCGGAGTTTCAAAGACGAGACAGGCTTGATGGATGATAGGCGGGAATTGCGTAATTATGAATTCAGAATAATACATTACTGTACTCGATAACCGTGTCTGTCTTGGCATTTGAAATCCTATTACCAAGTTTAATTTTTGGGGCGTTATGGAAGGCAAAAGAAACATCGGTAGGATGTTGCTTATATAATACAGGACGGGTGAGTGGTAGAGTTAAACTAACAGCGAATAAAATTTGAGAACTTAAGACACCTTGACGCCAAGAAAAAGTTGAGTATGGTATTTACTTTACATATCTTGTGGTGTTAATAATGCAAGGAAAATATAATTATTTTGAAGTAAGATCAGACCAGACCATGTATAAAATGATATATAGAGGCTCAGAGAAAGAGATGAAAACAGAGAGGAAGAGAATGGGGATATATATATAGAGAGAGAGAGAATCAGATATGAAGAGATACTTGAGACAAAGATCAACATCAAGTTACAACTATTAATGAGTACACCAGGCGGAGACCTTTATGAACTGACTATAACCTTGCCTGTTTCCTGTAATCTTAACATTACGCGCACAATAACTGTCGGCGGATCAGTAATGATTCCTGGCTGATCGATCTGTGAGCAAACACTCCTACAGGCTTTGTGGTCCACTTCACGATAACTCATGACATGATTGCGCCTGTGGGAATCGAGGTTCTCTGAATGCTCATTGGCTGCGTGACTCCAGGAAAGTGCGATGATTGGACGCTGGTGTATGTAATCTCGCCATCGGCCTTCATTTATGCTTTGGGTCGCGTTAATCGCGATGCGTCTACTGCCAGTGTTGGGCTGAACTTAAATGATATCGCCCCCGAGAGCAACCTCGCCTGACTGTATATATATAGCCATGTGATGGAGATGGAGAGGGAAGCAGACAGACTCAGAGCAATGATATTCCAGCTGCCGTTGAAATCTTGACGAACTGCTGGATGGCTTTAGGGTTCATCGGTTGTGACAACAGAAATCTGATCCAACATTTTCAGCGGTGTGGGTGTGTGTGTGTGTGTGTGTGTGTGTGTGATAACATGATATTGGGCACAATTCTTTCATTTTGTTTAGTAGGTTTGTTGTTGTTGTTTGTTTGTTTGTTGTTGTTTTGTTTTGTTGTTTTTTTTTTGTTTTTTTTGTTTTTGTTTTTAAGGAATGTGGCTTAGAGAGAGTAAGTGTTTAGAGAGAAATAGAAAGAAAGAGACAGAGGCATACAGACAGACTGACTGACGGACGGACGGACAGTAGTTATTGTTGTTTTTCTGTTGTTGTTTTGTTTGTTTGTTTTTGTTTTATTTTGTCGTGTTTTTTATGTTGTTTTTTTTTAGGGCGTGAGGAAGGCGCATTCAATTTTTTCTTTCACCTTTGCGATTTTTTTTTCACTGGGGCATCTTGAAACAATTTTCTCTGTGATAAAAAAGGTCACTTGGGGTATCTTTGTCATCGATGTTTACGAGTCTAGACTGTATTTGTACAGTGTCTGATTCCAGACAAAAGAAGCCGAAAGAAATGAGACAGGGATGGTTTTGTTGAGCAATTGCCTCATCGTTCTTGCTCTCTGAGAATACCAGTGTCACCCAAAGCGCGATCTAATGCTTTGATTTGTATGTCTCTTGAAAGCCGCACAATTACGGCGCAGATACATAAATAAAACACTTTCGGTTAAAACGTCGACTGTTACAGCAACAGAATTACAGGCATTTTGGGGAAGACTTCGTAAGTCTTTGTTGAAGCGTCATTGTGTTGGGGGTTTAGTTGCTGTTGTTGTTTTGACTTGGGTTGTTTCTGTTTGTTTATTTAATTGTTTGCGGTCCGTTTCGCGAAAAACGAGCTGTAACATCGAAATCATGAATTCCTCTCACACTTAAAAGAGTTTTAGAAAAGATTGTGTTTTTGTCTCTTAATGTTCACACCTTATGTTGTTGTTGTTGTTGTTATTGTTGTTGTTGTTGTTGTTGTTGTTGTTGTTGTTGTTGTTGTTGTTGTTGTTGTTGTTGTTGTTGTCTTTGTTGTTCTTTGCATTTCTTATTTTGGTGGTTTAACTTTATGCAAACGGTTTTGTCCTTAAAAAATAACATTATATTACCGGACAGGCAAAATCGAGGTCCGTTTTATAAAACAGAAAAGTGCATCCGAAATGAATATTGACACTCCGCAAATATTTCATATCAGGTTTCGGATAACAAAAATAAGGTCAAGTCGTGGATTGAAGCGTATTTTCTTTCCCTTCATGTTAATTTGAAGAAATAAAAAATAAATTTAAATCATCACATAGGCTTTGTATCTTGATTTCGTTCCATATAACAAACAATTTAATTCCTTTTTCTAAAGTTAGAGCGACCAGGTTACGTTTTTATATTTCATTATGTTGTCAGAGACCTTTCGCAACTTCGTAGTCTATGGTAGCATACATTGGTCAAGCATACATACCCGCTCCTCCTAGTCCGTAATTCATTGCGTTCATTTTAATAATGTTAAGATGTTTAAAAAAATAAAGTGAGGGTTGTTTTGGGATATGCATGCTCCTACTAAGTATTTTGCGCTTGTTGGTGGGTTTTTTAATGTTGTTGTTTTTAAGGAAAATGTGCACGACAGTTTACGTGTATTTCAATTTCCACGCGTGGTAATGCGTACATGTGTATGTGTTTGTCTAATTTGATATAGAATTCTGTGTCAAGAACTCCTTGGTCAGTCTAAGATTAGTACTCGTAGTCTTCTAGAATCTAGACCTAGGCTATCTGGTATCCTCGATCTAGACCCATCCACCTGACACCAGATCTGGCGCGTGCCTTTTGGTCGAATGTTGACCCTCTCAAGATGCTCCAGTCCAACTGGTCATCATCTTTCTCTCACACACCGATCTGTGGTCAAGACTGCGGACTGCTACTGGACAGAAGGGTCTGTTTGAAAAGAAGGGAAGGGGTTTATAAAGTATAGACACTGGGCGTGTATGATGTAGATTCGATGATTACCAGATGACACATTGTCGGAAACGCCTGCCTGGTAAATCATGAACCATGTTCTGCGTCAAAGTTCTGACTGTACTGTAATGGGAGTCTGGGTCAGAAAAACCTGCCATATTTTAGTTTAAATATATATATATATATAGACAGACATACAGACAGACAGATAGAGAGAGACAGAGACAGAGACAGAGACAGACAGACAGAGTGACAAATAGACAGCAGATTGTTTGATAGTTAAAATAGATAGATAGATAAATAGATAGATAGATAGATAGATAGATAGATAGATAGATAGATAGATAGACAGACAGAAAGATAGATAGATAGATCGATAGATAGATAGATAGATAGATAGATAGATAAATA
>RQTK01000054.1:506807-518326 GCA_003991915.1 Elysia chlorotica | reverse complement strand
TGCTTTCCCGCCATTCCCCCCCCCCCCCCCTCTCTCTCCACAACCCCTAACCTGCTGACACCTTCTTCCCTCTCTATCACACTCTCTGTTTACCCAAGTTATCAGCAGCCAGTTTCCCTGTCCCAGACATCACACTCCAGTCGCGGTTCTGTCCTGGTATCGGTGTGTAATACTGTAATACTACACTGGTGACTTTGGCCGGGATGTTAAGTTGTTTTCATCAGATGGCCGAAGAAGAGAATATAGAAGGAATATAGAAGCAATATGGATGGATAAAGAGATGGAGGGTGAGAAGATAGATACACAGGATCTGAGGAGAGAGATCGGTAGAGAAGAAAGAGAAGGGGCAGAGAGAGAGAGAAAGAGAGAGAGAGACAGACAGACAGACAGACAGACAAACAGACAGACAGACAGACAGACAGACAGACAGACAGACAGACAGACAACAGACAGAGACAGAGAAAGAGAGAGATAGAGAGAGAAGAGAAAGAGGTGATACAGACATACTGTCTGATTCAATATACAGACGGATCAGAAGGTAACTCACTTGAAGAGTCAATAAAACAATATTTATTAATGTCTCTGCATCAGGTTTTTTAATAGAAGTTTAACCAACTTTGCTATTGCCTACTTTCGTTGATTGAATAATGTTGGTGCAAGGCTGTGTTTAGGGAATAGAGAGGTCTATCAAATACTGACCAATTACGACCATTCTCATTGGTTTTGAGTTTGTAACTTCACATTCAACTATTTGGGTAATTTGTGGAAGGGTCCCAAGACTTTAAAACTGACACCGATCCAAATGGAAGACGGAATCGGAAAAATTCATTTTTGACGGATTGCAAGTGCGAACCAAGCCCACTCGATTGGGAGACCAACGCTCTATCACTCACACTAGTTCAATCTCCTTCTCTTCGATAATTATTTTGGGTTGAATTCTTAGAACGCGTATACCTAAGGAATATATAAAGATGCTGCCTGCGCCTACAACTAGACACTATCAGAGCTGCCAATTAAACTAGGCTTAAAGTGTACATTTTCGTAATAACAGGTGTCAGAAATACAATATATGTATACATTCTTGTTGGGTACCGTTGCCATCTCTGCAGGATTTACCGTTGTAGGGTGATCACGATCCACGGCCACTGGTCAGCTATTCTAGATCTGCATACCTGGACGGTATACTACTCCAAGGTGTACATAATTAATCTTTGCCAAAACATCGCATCACAGACCTGCAAACTTGGCGCTAAAAGATGCCTTTAGTTCTTCTATCTGCCACGCGCAGACTCACAAGACACGTATACAACTACTTCACTCCAACCTCTTGTAACCGACTATACCCCACTGCCCTTGTTCTTGTCATATCTTTTACTTGGCATAAGTATGTCTAATATAAATAGTAGTATACATTTTACTTAACATGGTCTGATAAAACCAAGAAATGCGAAACGTTGTATTACAGATTTTGTCCCTTCATTACCTTTAGTTGTGTTGTATTTATCGTGTCCCTCAGTTGTCAACTTGTTAGTAATTTTTTTTCACATTGACTATCTCTTTTTACTTCAACAGTGATTGCCCTCTAGGGCCCAAAGCAAAGTATGTATACTCTTAACTATGGGGCTCTTGTCTCCACATTGGATACCTGTCTACATTTTTTTTAATTTGTTCCACATTTACAAACAAAATTGCATCATAGTATGGCTGGGTGGAGCGACGGCTCTGAGTTAAATCTGTACACAATAAACAGCTGGTGAGAGAGTTACCTATGACCTCAAAGACTAGAGGGTTCCAATAGAACAGGCACATAGTGCAGGTCGAATCGCTAAAATAAACAAACGACTGGGTAACAGTAGGGGTGAATTATGCTTTCCCTTTTTAGTACAACTAGATACGTAGGAAAATATTTCAGTGTGGGCATGTAGGGTCAATTAGAAGGTGTTTCTCTAAAAGCTTCTCTAATGTAATTTCATTGTGAAAATTAGAAGAAATAAATGACTTTCCACTTTTATAATTTTGTTTAGGTTTGTTACCTCAACGTCTTGGCCAGTGTTTTGGGCGGGCTATAATGTTACCAGATACTCTAAATTAAACTTAGTCTAGGTTTAGTGAAAGGTTTAATACAGGGGGTTCACAGTGTTGTTGGTACGAGGCGCTACTATGACGCGTGATCACTCGCTCTATTATTCATTGAAATAAAGCCGGCTGAACAATCTTCATATTTTTTACGAAAGTTTAAAGAGGGAACCAACCCCCTACATTACCCCAACCCACATACGCCAAATCTTCCTCCGTTAACCTCTTACTACGTCACCCTATTTCGCACTCTCTGATGTTACCTTTGGTCCGCTGCCAGGGAGGGTTCTGAGATAGGTCAAGCGTCCAGCTCTGCATTGCTTTGTTTGTACAGAGCATGTGGTTTAACAGCATCTTGTTAAGTCTGGCAGGAAAACATAATTGCGATGTTGATAAATAGACTACCCGACTTGCATACCTGTTCAATGGAAAGGTGTGTGGATTACAAAAGTGTGTGTACGATTTTGTAGAAAAGAATAATTTACAAGATTGTTTAATGTTCTCGTTTTGTTGTTTTGTTCTTTGTTCCTTGCCGTTTGGTGTAGAGGAAAGATAAAAAAAATTGTTGGTTAAGATGCAAAATGGCTTGAGATTAAACAGTGATGCTATGAAACGGCGAGCGACCATTGTTTATCTTCATTTTGTAAATGAAGATGAAGAGTTTATTGTTATTGCTGCCTTTGTTGGTGAGTTTGGTGTTGGCCTTTTCTGTTGATTTATTTGTCTTGTTTAGTTTGTTCATATTGGTGTAGAACTTTTCTCGGCGTTAGTGGTAGAGACGAACTAATGATGGGGATGTTGTTGTTGTTGTTGTTGTTGTTGTTATGTTGTTGTTGTTGTTGTTGTTGTTGTTGTTGTTGAGTTAGTTTAACGTCCAATATCAGCTTTATATAGTCTATATTGTGGACGGACCCCAAGACTGACGTCTGACAATTGTATGTGCTGCCATACACGAGACATAGCGGGGATACCATGATGATGACACAACTATAATAATTTCTCGATTTTGTTCGTTTACATGTTTATTTTGTTTTTGTAATTAAATTCTTTTAATTATATTAGGCAGACGGAACACATTGTGTGGGGTTTAGAAATACATGTGACGTTCTTTTCTGTCTATACAAGTCTCTTTCAGAATCGGATCATGCTATGTAGATTTCCGTTTGTCTCAATAACACTCGTAATGAATTGCTAACTTTCGGATGAAAATCACACGGCATCAGATTAATCAAACATCAAACATGTTGAACTGACGGTCGTGGTTAACCTGATAGGTGATAAAGTATTATAAGTTTGGAGGACAGATTTTGTGGCGATTTATTGCCTGAAGTGATTTATTATTCTAAGTCTTATGATTATATTTTCGTCTAAAGAAAGACGTTTGCCTTACAAATCTAATACCTCTTGTTTGCTACAATGCTAGACCGCACGTTACATAACATGGTGTGCACTTTTTTTTTAATGGTACTATGGTCTTTGTGTTAAATTACCACTTTTAGTTAGGATGTATTAACATTGAAATCTTAGAGAATGTTGTTATGAAAAAGATAAATTATCATTCTGTCTTTAATAAGCTTTATTTCTAACAACTTTTTTTAGAGTGGGTGAAAAAGGCAATTAAAACATGCCAGTATAGCATGGTATCAAAGTAAACGGTAATTTAATTTATAACTCGCCTGTAACGTCACATCATCAACTAGATTAGTTTGCGGACTTTAGCTTAATTAGTTTCACTCGAATATAAATATTAATATATCGAAAGATGATGAAAAAGTGTATAGAGATTAATTTCACCCAGCATTTCGATTACTTTGATCAGGGTGGTGTACCTGATCTATTTACATTAGATTTATAATTTTGTATTTATCATGAAAATATGACGCACATGAGACAGGGGAAGATTTGGTTTAATAGCAGAGCACACGACTTTTACTCGAGATAATGTCTGTAGCATCTGGCACATAAAGACGTCGAGGCTGTAAAACAATGGTATGAACAATAATGCACATTAATGTGAAACGTAAAGAGAAGGATCAACAAGTCTTACAACAGAGCTGTGGGAACTCCACCTCAGATTTTATTTTCATTCTAATATAATTATTTGTTCGTGTTTACACATAAGACTTGGCTCCATTGTAGAGCACACGACTTTTACTCGAGATACCTCAGTTCGATTCCCGTTCGGGCGGCCTTGTCACCTGCAGGTTGGATCGGTGTGGTATAATTGGGATGGCTAAGACCCCCGCTCTGTCTCAGTGTTCCAGACGTAAAACTGTCAGACATGTGTCTTGGGACGTGTCCACGATATAGCCAGGCGATGATCACATACGTGAAGAAACTAACACACCGGATTTAGCCAAACGCAAAAGAGATATGAATGTCTGTCAAAGAATTTAGATCTAAACTTTTTTTTACGCTGTTACCGTGTTATCTGTGAAAACCATTTCTCTTTTCTATATAATTATATTATCATACATTTCGGAGATCAATAAATCAAATCAAATCAGGTTATTTCTTTTATATTGTTCCTTTAATGTCGATGCTTTCAGTATTTGATATTAGACTTTTTAACGGCAAATCGTCTTTTAAAGTCTATTTAACTTTTCAACGATAAAAGACGATAAACATGGCTTAAATAAGTCTTTAGAGCAGTGACTGGTCCAGGAGTGTGTGTCGGTGGGTGTGAAGTTGTGTGTGCGTGTGTGTGTGTGGTGTGTGGTTTGGGTGGATGGCTAGAGCAGTCATGTTCGCCAACGCTACAAAGCACGAAATTAATTTTAATGGATGGATGGATATTTTTTTTTCCTTCGCATGAAAATAAAAATGTTTCCGTTTTATTTGGAAAAAAGGAAATTTTGGTTTTTGTAAAGGAAATATCCAGCTACATGTACAAAACTTCCATTTCCTTAAACTGCCGATCGTCGAGTTATAACTTTGCTTTACCAAAGACTCCCAACCTACATCAATAATCAGATTTTGCATGCATGTCCAACAGTAAAAGGTTCGATGAATGAAAATCTTTCACTCAAGTCGTTGGAGCGTAGGAGGACAAATATTTGGCAGTTTATCAGTCACGTTCAGGCGAGATTCGACGAGATTCACCGTTTTCTGGGTGGCCTGACAATATTTCCGCGCGACTTAAGGGCTGTAAATCTCTTTAGCCTTTTTTATTGCGCCGGCGATCGAGAAAAGTGGAAGTTACTTTGTAGAGGTGACTAAGTAAGTCGTTTTGGGTCTGTATTTCTCTGCCGTCTCTAACTGTCACTCTTTGTTCCTCTCTCTCTATATCTTTCTCTCTCCCTCTCTCTCTCTCTCTCTCTCTCTCTCTCTTTCAAATATATTGTCCATCAGTTAAAAATCCTTTCTACTCTTTCTATGGTATATTGATATTTGAAATAGAAGTGGACTTCAATACTTCATATATCAAGAGCATTATTTATTTGGTGCTATATGCCACACTGATTATAGATATATATCACTCGGCCAAGCCTTTTTTATTGTACATCAGTAGTTGAAAATCCTTTCTACTGGTTCTATGGTATATTGATATAAGGAATAAGAATGGACTTCTATACTTCATATATCAAGAGCATTATTTACTTGGTGACGACTCAACAAGCTATATGCCACACCGATTATGGATATATAGATATATATCACTCGGCCAATCTGAAGAAATCATGGCAGATTCGCGTGCATAAAATACTTATTAGGCCTCTCGTTTCACGTCTTACTCTGCCTGGGTCTGCTGACAACTTGCTAGAGTTAACGCCCTTGATTTATGGCTTTGCAGACGTGGGCGGCATCGACTTGTGTTATCAGCGACACCGGACGACCCAGATTGTTGCTTCTTTTGCTTCTTTTTTTCCTGCATAGCAAGGCATCTATCTTTTGTTTTCTCTATTACAGCCTAGTTCCAGTCCCACAATCCTAAGGCTGAAAATCCAAATGAGGAATTTTGATGGCGCACTGAGGTCTCTTGAAGGCCCCCACTTGCCGACCTGGGAGAGCCGGTGACTTATGCAAATATTGCTCCAGTAATCCACTGGTTGAGGTCATGGGATTGAACTCCCACCCTAAGATTTGAGGGGATTAACGTACGCCGGCCCCAGCTAAAGTGGGAGGAAGAGACATATAGATAGACAGAGAGGAAGACATACCAAACTAGAAAAACTGTAGAAAAGAGAAATATAAAGACAGAAGGGGAAAAAGAAGTGGACAGAGATAGAAAGACATGCACAGACGGGTGCAATTTGATAGTAGGTAATGGGTAAAGAGAGAGAGAGAGAGAGAGAGAGAGAGAGAGAGAGAGAGAGAGAGAGAGAGCGAGAGAGAGAGACAGAGAGACAGAGAGAGAGCGACAAAGAGAGACAAGACAGACAGACAGACAGACAGACAGACAGACAAACAGACAGGCAATCAGAGACAGAGAGATACACTGAGATACAGAGGCAGAAACAGGGAGAGAGATACACTGAGAGAAAGAAAATCAGTGTTCAGAAGTACAGTCTGTAAATTCTAACGTTATATATATCACCTTGTGTTACTTTCCTTCTTATCAAGGAAAAATCGATTATGTAATTAATTGTTTTCTCGTGTTTACATACACACAGTGTTAGGGGATTTGTCGGAATGGAGTGGCGTGATTAACAATGTTTCAGTATTTGTGAAGACAAAGAACGCTTGATTGATTGTCAGGTATGTAAGCTAGTGGGGATCTAACTTGGTATTGTTCATAGGGTCAACAAAGACGGGCAAATCTAGGCTTTGTCCCACACAAGTTTTAGTGGCCTAGTATTATGGGACTGATTAGATAGATAGATAGATAGATAGATAGATAGATAGATAGATAGATAGATAGATAGATAGATAGATAGATAGATAGATAGATAGATAGATAGATAGATAGATAGATAGATAGATAGATAGATAGATAGATAGATAGATAGATAGATAGATAGATAGATAGATAGATAGATATAATATTAATGTGGGACAAGGATGAATGAGAGAATATGTGTTGGTATAACTTAATTGTTATATTAAATCACACAGTGCTCTGGAATTTCCCTGAAAATATGCTTTCGTTACATTATTTCGCAGAGTGCGTTATGTTATTTGTAACTAGATTATCTTCCATGGCTTCAATCTTTATTTACGTTTCTGACGATACAATCAGCCAGAGTGAAAACTTTCTCTCCCAGAGATCGAAAATCAAATAAAAGCCTTGCTTATTGACACTATGCTTGTGCAAACACCGTTGATCAATATGAATACGATAAACGTATGTCTTCAGCTCTTTTTACACGTATATGGATTAAACAGAGTAGGTTTATTGTCTATGGCCGGTGCAAGTCAAGTCTTCTCTCTCGGTGTCTCTCTCTCTCTCTCTCTCTCTCTCTCTCTCTCTCTATCTCTCTCTGTCTCCTGTCTTTCTCTTTCAGCCTTTCTCTCTCTCTCTCTCTCTCTCTCTCTCTCTCTCTCTCTCTCTCTCTCTCTCTCTCTTTCTCTCTCTCTTTCTCTCTTTCTCTCTCTCTCTCTTTCTTTCTTTCTCTGTCTCTCTTTCTTTCTCTCTTTCTCTCTCTCTGTCACACACCAGCTGAGATAGGAGATATGGATGGCATAAAATTTTCAGACGTCAGTCTTGGAGCCTGTCCACAATATAACCTATATAGTGCTGACGTTGGACCTTATACTAAATTAACAACTCAACAACAACTCTCTGTCACACACACACACACACACACATGCAGTTGTCCAAGTCTCTTAGATTGTCAGGAAAAATCCTTACGTGACGACCACATTGCACTGACTCTAAGCAGTAGTGGAAAATACAAAGAGGGAGAGAAAAAAACACAAGTGAAATAAATTTGTAAGTATGGGTAAGCAGAATTGAAAAGTATTAGCCTACTTTGAAAAAAAAACACAAACAACATCAAAACCTATACAAAGATTCTTTTATTATTAAGATTACCCCAGGCTTCAGAAAACCGATTTCTGAAACCCTGAGTTTACATCGATTCGTAGCCATGAAATCCTGCAAAGCGGTGCACCACAAGGCTCTTTTTTATGTGAATTTTCAATCCCCGAACATGTGGGAAAATGGTCTCTTTAAGAAAGGTGTGGTTAACTATATAATTATGGTATATTTTAATAAGTTACACAAGTTATTGTCGCACTGTCTCTCTTTTTTATTTGTTCATTTATTTCATTTTTTTATCTTGTTTACTTTTTTTTTCTTTAAGAGCATTATGATCTTAAAAAACAACAAAATGGGTTTCATATGTAAAAAAGTCTTGCTTTTCTATATTATGGAAAAGCAAGGCTTTTCTCCACATGTTTATTCTTAAAGATCATAAGAAATAAGTAGGTTGTCATTGATCTTAATTTAGCAAACTATTTCCTTTTTGTGAAACAGTGTTACTCTATTTACAACCTAGAAGACTTGTGGACTTGTAAATCCCTTTTGGGGTGTCTTATATCTATTGGATTTACCGCCTGCGTGACTCGACATAACCCTGCAGTCATTGCCTGCTAAATTTGATCTTTTCGCGGACGGGGGTGTAAGCGAAGTGCTCGGCTGGTATGTTGGGTTTCAAGTCAGATGTAATAATACAATTATTATCACTTGTCCTATATCCGGCTATTATTTTATGTATTTCAGTCTTTTGTACAGCTTGATAATGATTATAGGACGAACCTAATCTAATGTGATCTTGAAAAAAAGTTTTAATGATATTGAAAAAGAAAAGAAAAAAGGAGACCAGAAAAAAATGAGAAAGAGAACATGGTTCAATCCACTATTTAGCATGCATGTTTCTTCAACAAACATCGCAAAAAAATTAAATCTGATCGATAAACATTTTCCAAAACCAAATTAAGTAAATCGGAGATTAAATGGAAACAACGGAAAGGTCCGCTGCAGTCGCTCACCAAAGGTAAAACGAGCAATTACAAGCCATGGTTAAACTAATAATTATTTGTTGGAAAATTACAGCAACAAGAAAAAAAAACGCCCGATGAACATAACAATGCAATTGTTCTGCAAAAAATGACTACTAAGTGGTGTCTGCCTATCACAAACAGACAGACAGACAGACAGACAGACAAACAGACAGACAGATATACAAACAGACAGACAGACGGACATACAGACAGGGTAAGCGAGCGCGAGGTATGGGTTGACGCTTTGAATAGAGAACATGTTCAAAGAGGTGGAGAGAAAAGTAGACGGACAGACAGAACAAGTACAATTATGAAGAAATGGTGAATTCTCTCCTGCTTTACTTATTATCATCTACCGACTCACTCACTCTTCCGCCCAGCATTCTACAATACTTCCATTATGACTGTTTATTTGTAGTTTTTCATCTATTTATCACTATTAGGAGTACACCATATTATTTTATTCAAAGTCTATGGCATGAATTCGTGCCATTATAACCCAGTAATTGCCCATGCTTTTCTGCTTATCATGGTTCTAGACGCACCCTGAAATAAATGGGAAATGCCAAAACCAATCACATTTCAACATCGTTTTGAAACCCCTGCCGTAGCCGGAAATCCTGACAAAGATTTGTAGCGTCATGCATCTAAAAATATGGAAACATTAATGGTCTTAAGTATATGTTAGGGCGCTTTGTTTGTTGTTGTTGTTGGGGGGGGGGTATTGTTGTTGTTTTACTCAGTGCTTCGTTTTCTTGTTCTACTGAAGGTGTTGTGATTTTAAACTCACAAAAAGATATCCGTGCTCTTATTTGAGGATGCGGTGCGAAGGGGAGGGAGGGGGTAGATTAGTTTCTGAGTTGTTGTTTTTTTGCTTCTATTTTTGTTTTTTGTTTTTTGTTTTTCGTGCTCATAATAAGATTGTGTCTAATCCGTTTTGTGGGGATAAAAGCATTGGTGGAAGACGGAAGCTCATATATATCGCCAAAGAGTAACGGACGCGAAACAAGCCCTTATAACTTGCTGTAGGGGTATCAGTTATGCTGGTTTGTTTTGTTTTCTGTTTAGTTCGTTTTTCGGGAATTTCACTAAAGAATGAAGCCAAGAGGTTCTCTTTTTTTTGGTTGAGACGCTTTAATCTCGTTGCACTTTGGCGCGGCGCATATGTTCAATAATGCTGAGATAATGAACGTTTTGGTGTCTAACTGTTTGTGTTGTATGGACTATTGACACAGGATGTTTGTATTAATTTATTTTAATATGATATTTGAAGACAAACATGCTCTTCGCAACTTGTCTCGACATTCCATCCTAATTTTTTACACGAAACGAAACTAGATGGTTTGTTTTTTTTTTGATTTGTTTTTTAATCTTTTTGGAATTTGCTTCAGCGAAGACACTGCTTTTTAATGTGTGTTCATGAAGAAATGTTTAATAATACGGTATGGCATCTAACTAATGTTCATTTAAGAGTGTTTCTCTTGGAAGAAATCACGAGACAAATTACTTTAAGGAAAATGTTGGTATGATTAGTGACATGCCGACGTTTCAAATAGCTATGGACCTGTAGTGTTAATAGTAAATCTTTATAAAATTTCAACAGATTTTACTATTTATTAACGACAATAATAACGACAAATAAAATATCGACGAGCAATAAGTTTGTTATAATTAAATTACTAATTTTTGTCTGATGTGAAGCAAAAAAGAAATTCACTTTTGGTTTATAAACTTCAGTCGTTTATTCGCTCTTTGTCCATATTGAATAGAATCTGTAATAGTAGATTCGGGATTTCATAACCATTTTGAAATTTGTTTACCAAAGTTTTACCACATATTCTTCATCGTTATATAATAATTTCCCCATTTACCATGAAAAAAAATTATGTAAATGCTTTTTTTATACTCTCATAAACGTTTGCACTTTTCATCTCTTTTGAAGTCAAAAACTATTTACCGAACAAAAACTCAAAACTCTGAAAACTCCGAAAAGTCTGGCCTCTCCTTTCTTGTTGCCTATCACTGTCCCCTCAACCATTTTCTTCCCGTCTACCCCCGCTCCTTTGGTTAATTTCCGGCTGTCCCCTTGAGCAGCTAGATCTAATATCTGGATATAATCAGATTTTTACGAGCCGATGACTGTGTATGCTTCAAGTTTGTTTTTTTTCCGTTGCTTTCTTATCTTCTCTCTTCAACTCTTCCCGCTATTTTCTTTTTACATATCTCCTAAGCTCAATTTTCTATGGGCACTATTTTGTTGTTTGTTTTTGTTACTTCTTCTGTTTTATCTTCTTTCTCCTCATTTCTTTGGGGTAGTATACCATAGAATTCTTTTTTTTTTCATTGTGTGTGATTCAATTACCCGTTTGACTTAAGATAAAACACATTGTCTTGTAGTTGCTTGTTTTTTTACTATTTTCATTCCTCCCTCTCTCCCACTTTCTCTCTCTCTCTCCCTCTCTCTCTCTCTCGTTCTGATCTTTAAGTACAGCAGGCAC
>RQTK01000054.1:463652-506762 GCA_003991915.1 Elysia chlorotica | reverse complement strand
TATCTATCTATCTATCTATCTATCTATCTATCTATCTATCTATCTATCTATCTATCTATCTATCTATCTATCTATCTATCTATCTATCTATCTATCTATCTATCTATCTATCTATCTATCTATCTATCAATCGATCTATCTATCTATCTATCTATCTATCTATCTATCTATCTATCTATCTATCTATCTTTCTATTCTATTTATCTATCAATCTATATTTTTCTTTTTGTTTCTCTCGTGTATGCTTCTCTGTCTTTTTCTTTCTCTCTCACTATCTCCCTATCTATAAAACCCCTCTACCTGTCTATCTTTTACATTTTCTCTTATTTCTCTTTATCACCAGTTCTACCTCTCTCCATACTCACCTAAAAGCTGCCCATCTTAGTTACACAGCGCAATGCCAAATCATTCAGAGGTTGCGAAATTTGTGAGATTAGAAAAATAAAAATAGAGCTTGATCCTTAATCTGTCTTTCTGGGGGCGAGAACATTGTTTTTCATTCGACGGCTCTGAATTTACTCGTTTTCTGGTCTTAACAAACGCGAATTGTGGTTGACAAAGATGAGGCTATATTGGAAGCGAGAGGCAGACAGAGACACAGAGATAGAGGCAGGCAGACAGAGACACAGAGACACAGAGAAAGAGGCAGACAGACAGTCAGACAGATGGAGGTATGAGTAAGTGAGATGATTGCCCAACGCCCAACGTCAACAGCTATATCCTAAACGGGTCCCAAGACTTACGTCCGACAATTTTAAGTATTGCCACACACAGACCAGTTCTCCTCTCACGGCCGGTCAGTTTATACTGACACATATACTGACCAAACCAGTAGTGCACAAAATTGGACAAATACGCTTTGAGAAACGATAACGCTGTTTTGAATCTAAGGCAGAAATTTCATATAATTAATAGATAATAGATAGAGGCAGATAGAAAGAAAATTCCGATACAATACATACAGAGATAAATAGATACATGAGACCAGCATAATTGTATTAATTGCTCTCTCTCTCTCTCTCTCTCTCTCTCTCTCTCTCTCTCTCTCTCTCTCTCTCTCTCTCTCTCTCTCTCTCTTCTCTCTCTCTCTCTTTCTCTCTCTCTCTCTCTCTCTCTCTCTCTCTCTCTCTCTCTCTCTCTCTCTCTCTCTCTCTCTCTCTCTCTCTCTCTCTCTCTCTCTCTCTCTCTCTCTCTCTCTCCCCTCCGTGTCATGATAACAGGTCGACATAATTACATTATTATCATAGCCTTTTCGGATCTGAGCAATTTCTGTGATACAAATTTTAAAAACACCGGTAATTATTGCCCAGGGCAAGTGTTAATTCCCCTGTGTCTCCCATCAGTTGATCTCACTCAGGCAGTTATAGCGTTCCAGCTTTTCCCCTGCGACAGCTCAACAACAAAATGTATGTATTTGAAATACAGCGCACCGGCCCTGAGTGCCAAGATGTGTCACATAGCGGAGATTCCCTTTGATTGCGTGCTTGTTTTCATTGGAAAAAATATGCAGATGCAATATCATCTTTTGCGCTTCAAAAACGAATAATTTATTTAACACATTTTTGTTTCGAAAATCAAATTCATTTTGCAGCAGTTGAGATTTCATTTGATTTCAATTTTTTTAGAGCGACAACGGCTAAGTTGAGTTGAATATAATACTATTATTTTCAATATTCAAATAATAATAAAAAACCGTTTTCTTCCATTTTTTTTAATTATCGCCGAAGAATTGAATGTCGTTGAATGTCGTGAAATGTTCATTTCCTGGGTGCGAACGGAAGAAACGTTTTATGATATCTTTTGTCTTTCAATAAGTTAAATTTTTGACGTTGCAATATTTTCTACTCAGGGAAACAAACATTTATGTTTGCCCTTAAGTGTTATTTTCCTTAACTGCTGTCCCAAACGAAATTTAAAGACCATTAGATTAATTTACATTGAAGTTTGATAAATGTCGATTTCGGTTATTTATTTTTTAACTAGAGAAGACCTTTCTTTTTGGTGTATTTTTTATTTAGCTAGTGAAATAGAGGAATAAACAGATGAGTGTAAGGGACTAATCAGTATTGCTCGTTCTCGCTCTCTATCTCTCTTTTCCTCTCTCTCTATCTCTCTTTTCCTCTCTCTCTATCTCTCTTTCTCTTTCTCTCTCTCTCTTCTTTCCTTTTTTCTCTCTCTCTCTCTCTTTCTCTCTATCTCTCTATTTGTATCTCTGTTTATCGGTGAGACGGTACACGTTAATAAAGTAAGAAAAAAACTGAAGAAAATGTTTATAACTTCTTATAAGGCATACCTCAAACTAGGCTCCCAAAACATAATATTCGAAAGGTATAACAAAAAAAAAATCAAATAATAATAAATTAACCAAACAAACACCGTACAAAAGATGAATCGACATACATTGTGTCTTTTTCTATTTTTATCGGACGAGACTTAACACCAAAAGTACTACCCATCAGGCCCACGTCGTACTTCCGCCGAGACAAAACCAGGCTTGGTCCGAGTGAGATTGAGGTAATTTACCACTGCAGCGCCACCTAGTGTCAGCGGATTACTCGCGATGGTTACTGCCCCTGTCGCAGCAGGACACACATTAAACTCACGGATGGGTGGCTCCCGTGGAGGTTGGTGTGGTAGGGAGGGAGAGAGAGAGGGGGGGGAGAGAGGCGGAGAGATAAATAGTGGAAAGGAGAGATAGGTGGATAGAAAGAAAGGCAGAGAGAAAGTGCAAATGGAAAGATAACGAGGCGGAGAGAGATGGGCGAGTTGGGAAAGAGACAGTGAAAGAGAGAAAGGCAGAGAGAGAGAGAGAGAGAGAGAGAGAGAGAGAGAGAGAGAGAGAGAGAGAGAGAGAAAGAGAAGATTTGCTGCCATGGTGGTTAACACATGGGCATTATTATTTCAAATACATGGCCTGCCGTGAAAATTGTTCAGTTCATAATTAAAGTTATCATTTATAATCGCATATTTAAAGGGCTCGCGTTTCATAGAAGCGAGAGAGAAGTGTAAGCTTTTATTTGTGTATTTCAATATTTCATAAGAGGTTATGGAAAAGTATTATCTTAGAATCCACAAAAACGGTCATGAAAAAGTTTTAATTCTAACAGATTTGTATCCCCTAACTGCATAAATACACATACACACCTTTCTGTTTTCACTGGATTAGTTTAAAGGTTCTTGCCCATATGACATTTTCCCATTAACTCTCTACTATAATATCTAAACTTGTTCCCAATTTCTGGATACAAATATTGGCAGGTTTACATTTTCGTAGACATATTGTGTGATCTCCATTTGACATAGTAATGTGTGCATCTATCATATATAAGGAACTATGATACCGTTACAGACGTGTTAGGACTGTCAAATTTCTTGCCCTTCTATTATCTTCATTAGATTATTGCCTTTTATTGGGGATCTAGATCTATGACTGTGAATTACTATTGGGTATTTGTGTCCTTATGAGATTTCACGCCAATTCGCTGACTTGTTGAACGTCGTATCATATTATTACCACCCTTTGACAAGATCTGTCGCCAATACATATCAGATACCCCGCTTCCAACAGTGAATGTAATACAGAAAATTGATACTTCTCTTGGCGATAACGCTGATATTTTGCTGTTGCTTTGGTGAACACAACGGGTGGCGATATGGGCTCCGATACCAGACCTGGGAGGGGTCAAGGGGAAAGTCTAATACATTAAAAATGCAGGAAATTGGATTTAGAAAAATGAATCTCTATAGGGCATCTATATTTATCTTAAGTTTTTTTTTTTGTGCGACATGATTGAAATAATAAATGAGAGTATGATTCTTTGCGGAAGAATTTTGGTAATAACTTTACTGAAACACATCAGTTAAAATCACATCGGAAATTTTATTCTTGATTAGATATTTAGATGATTTTAACGCCATAGATGTACATAATTATGTCATATATAATCAAGAGAATAAAACGCTGCTTAATTATATTTTCTTAATAATGTTATTTTGTTATCTTTTCACACAAGATAGCAATGTCGCCTTGAACGTAGACCTTTTGCGCTCTTTTCAGAATCCCAATATTCAATCTTCAGAGACCACTATGCCCGTAAGTTAGAGGGAAAATATATTATCCGTCGTCGATTGGCGGAAACTTGTCTAAAGAGAACTGATTTTGCCGTAATCTGTGTCGTAACCCATGGAAGACCCCGAGACTTGCAATAGATCAATAGAAAATTGGATTGGTCCTCTGCCTTTCCAGCGTTTTTTCCGTGGTTCGACCGAGAAAACTTGGCTTAGAAACACACACGACCGGTCGCAGACTTCGCCAATTGGATGAGCAGACTCAAAGCATGTTAGATTTGTCTTGTAACGTTGTAATCGTTGTTGCTCTTTTTTTTTTACCTTTTTATGATATTTTTTAGGACTAGATCTATACTTTCGTTGGTATGGCAAGGTTTTATTTGTTTCTTGTATTACCTTTTTTGTTTGTTTTTATTTATTTTTACTGGTATTGGTTTGTGTTGATATCTGTTGTGTTGTCGTTTTTGCTGTTGTTGTTGTTGTTGTTGTTGTTGTTGTTGTTGTTGTTGTTGTTGTTGTTGTTGTTGTTGTTGTTGTTATTTTTTGTTGGTTTGTTTTTTGTTTTTTTTTTAATATTCTTCTTTTTTGTTGACAGCTATTTTCCCTGTAAGATACTGTGTGGCAATATGTTTTCTTGTTTCTTGGTGTGTTGTTGTTGAGTTTTTTTTAATAATATACTTTTTTTGCCACTTTTTTTCGAATAGTCATATGCGTATCAATCAAGGAAGATTTGGTTAAGACATTGAAGGCGCATGAATATTTCTCACCTATATTTCACACACAAAAAAGTTTCGGATTTTAGCATCCACAAATCGAGGGTCTCTCTGCTAGCATTAAAATGTTTCACAAGGTCTTTACTCTAACATAGTGTCAACAACCCCGATATTTTCTCTCACGCTAGCTCTGCAAAAAGATCCTCCATTATGAAGATCATAAGAGTTTACCAGAAAAATAACTTCTCCTCGTGTGAGCTTCTCAGAATCATTTTTAACTATGTGGGATTTGGTTTCTAGTTTTGTTTTGTTGGGGTTTTTTTCCGGTTTAGCTACCTTTTATAATGTCTCGAATGCGTGGTTATCAGAGGATAAAATTCATACGTCCAACAATAATTCTATTCCTTTTCTCATCACTCCCTGTGCCGTTTGTAATTATCTTTGGGCCTTTTACACGGACTCAACCATAATCAATGATAAGAAAAGGACGGTAATATCAGTGGGGGTACAGGCCAGTGGTACTAGATTAGTGGCCGGTCTGGTGGTTTGTCTGGGATCTCCATGGTAATCGGGACAGCAATGGCGCTGCCGTCAGATCTCCAGACCGGAAGGAGACTATGAGGACTGGGATCAGCACTTCCGGTTGGAACGGCGACCTCAAATTGCCAGTTACTGTCTGACCTCTTTCACTTCAATTTTCTGGCGGTTTGGTCTTTGATTGTGCCGTCGCTTATAGACGTAACAGTTATACAGAGCGAGTGAGTGGGGAGGGCCGGGACACAGATCAGATACAGAAAAGCAGAGATAAAGAGATAAAGAATACAAATGGAAAATACACGAGATATAGAGGGGGAGGGGTGGGGGGCAAAAAAGGAAACTTATAAAACGATTCACAATACAGAGTGGAGAGGAAGAATGTAGAATAAGTAAAAATGGTAAATGGAGAATATGACTGTGAGAGAGAGAGAGAGAGAGAGAGAGAGAGAGAGAGAGAGAGAGCGAGAGAGAAAGGGGCTACAGGGAACAAAGAAAGTATAATTACTATAAAAATGAGACTTACAGAATCTAAGCACCGCATGTATGCCATTCTGGAAGATGGAAGGTCAAGGGGTGGACCATGGGTGGACCAGGGCTGTGATGTCTGACCCAGCTTTTCCTCCTATTGAGACTTTTGATTTCCGATAATGGGGGACTTCTCTGGCCGGCCGTCGGACCTGGCGCGGGCCACAAATCAATGGGCGAGTAGGGCACCAGGTTGGGACTCCTCAAAAAGCTTGTCTCTGCCCCGGCTCTTTAATTGAAAGTTTAAGGGTCTGTGTTCTCGGCCTTCGCAACTTTGTGATTTCGTGATTTTATTTACCGCTGTTTTGAGCTTGTCATTACTTGAACTTTAGCCGTTTACTTTTACTTTTAAAATGTCACTGATTTTAGACTCTGTAAAGTTGTTGGGTGGGTTATTTTCTTTATGAAACTCTTGGTGAAAATCGGAGCGTGTGTGTGTGTGTGGGTATTAAAACATCGAGAAGAGAGAAATGAAGAGTCAAATTTATTAGCCTTGAAGCACAAACTTACCGACAAAAAATCGGGGGGAAAGTATATCCAGATATACAGATGAAGCGTCATTGCATAACCCTATCAGAGCAATATGCTAAACTCAGCCTGTAATTATTATGTTATCGTTCAAATCGTTCGCCTTTATAATATGGTGGATTTTTTTTCATATTAATGGTTCTGTGTGTGTTTCCTATACCCATCCTTGGTGTAAAGTAGATTATACTCCACTCGAAAGTGATTTTTTTTTGTTGTTTTTTGTGTTGTTTTGGTTTTTTGTTTTGCTTTTATCCCCACATTTTTGGTATTTTTTCGGTAGGGGAAAGTAGATTATCTGTGTATATGCTGTGCTTTATTTTGTTCATAATGTTGTTTTTATTCTTTTACGGGGATGTTTACGTTACGTTACCTTGATCTCCTTCGTTGCGAAGAACTGTATCACAGGCAGTTTAGAGTCAGCTGGCTAAAATTGTTTCTTTATCTCTCATTATTCTACTGATCACGATCTGGGGTGAGCAATGGTATTGTACGGGACACAGGGACGTGTTGCAGTGAAAGAGCTGGGTGGTTAACTGCCGAGGCCTACATCTAAATCTAGAGATGCTGGCTCGGGACGTAAAGAAACAAACCTTAAGTTTACCTTTAGCCTGGCATATATTGTTGAAGGTTGAGCCTGTGGAATGGCAAACACATTGAATCAATGTTACTCATTATTAGTGTGGAAATATAGTGAACCTTTTTTTCAACGAATAAAGGACGGATTAGGTTAAAAAAACATGTATTATTATGAATAGAAAATCGAACATGTTTCTCCCTCTTTTTGTTTCCCTCTCTATCTAGCTATCTCATTTCCTTCTTCTTGTTTTGTGTGTATGTGTGTGTGTTGTTTTTTAAGCCACTCTGTGACATTGTTTACATTATGAGTAGTGTTCACGAAATCATCTGTTTGGCGAGAGTGGGCCTGGAGTCTAGAAGGTACTACAAAATACTCCAATGCTTTTTAGGCTTAGAAGAGGGGGGATGTTTTATGTTAATAAATATTAAATATATGAGCTAGAGCCTGAATTGTTCTCGAAAGTTCTCGAATGAGCTAGAAGAGTTCTAGATCTGTGTCTTGTGTATGTAAGAGCAGAGCGCGATAGAGGTGTGATTAATGGTTTTCTGTAGAGAGATAAATGTTCATACTTTGTGTTTACGCTGTATGCTCGTGTTGTAATATCTTGCCGCAGTGAACGCTGTTATTTTGATCTTATTTTGGATCCATTATGGATCAAGATAGATTTTCAATTAGATATAGACATGCTGGAATTGTATTCTTAATACTAAAGTAAAGTTGCTACGTTTCAACAAAGGATCTCTAGCATTTATTATTTTGTTAATGTTCACAACGTAGTGTGTCTAATTCATCTTGAATTATATTCAACAAATTAACCTTTTTTCTCTGTCTCTGTTCAAGTTAACTCTCTCTCTCTCTCTCTCTCTCTCTCTCTCTCTCTCTCTCTCTCTCTCTCTCTCTCTCTCTCTCTCTCTCTCAGAAACACATATACACTATCTCTATTTCGACGTATCGGTGGCCAAGTTCCGATGTATCGGTGGAGCTAGTTCACTTTCACACTAAATGTAATCAACGTCAGTAGCTCTCAGTTTCTATGAAGCGGCCTCTAAAAATCCTAAGTCATTGTATAACCCCAAAAATCTTGAGATAAAACCTTCCCAAAGTGGAGTGCATCATAGTTAAGTTGATAAAGCTCTACGCTAAGAAGCAATGTGTTTGAGGTCCAATCCTCTGATGGTTGATGTTCTGTCTTTGCCTTGACATAAGTCGCTTTTATCTGTTTTGGATTTTTAGGGGGAGAATGAGTTAGTAAATTCAGAGTGAAATATCAAACACGCAGTTGTTTAGCGTAGAGAAAATACCGAAATACTTGCATTATTTTGCTGGATGAAATCAGAATGTCGTTCAGATGGCGATCGAAAGGTCTACTTTTTAAATCAGCGTAGCCCATCGAAGGATTGCATGGCGTATGTACAACACGAAACATGATATATCAGTGTTTAAACATTTAGGCCTTTTGAGGTATATCCGTTTTTTTCTTCTTTTTTTCCCCTTTCTTTCTCTCTTACCCACTGTTACTCTTTGGGTCTCTCTCTACCTCTCCTCACTTACTCTCTCGTTTCTGTGTTTCTTTATCTTTCTTTATCTCTCTATATATCTCTCACTCTCCCACCACTCTACATTCCTCTCTCTTCATCTGTCTCACTTTTTCTATTTAACTTTATATATTTGCAAGCCTGTAATTAAATCATCTTATTATTTCACCTTCCTCTCTTCCACCTCGTTCTCTCTCGCCCTTTCCCCTCTCTCAATCTATCAATCTGTCTACCTATCTATCTACCTATCTCTCTCCGTCTCTTCCTCTTCCACCTCCTCTTAACTCCACTTCGTGTTTCGGCATACACCTCCGATATTCTCTTCATTTTCTTTTCTCACAAAGTTCAATCAGATAACGCTCCTTGTGTCTGGCGAAAACCCTCCAAATATCAGCGATATAAATAACGTTGTCTTTGAAGTCTAGTCCCCTTCATTTTTCTATGGCTGTGTCTGTGTAAGATTAAACTTGTCTCCGATGCTTAATGCGTGAGTAACAATTTCTCTCACATGCTCAACCCTTGGATTTTAAGCGATCCTTGGAGGGTTTTCTATGAATATAACCATTTCAATTCCATCTTTTTTCTTCCTTTAAGCAGAAATTACACAATCCACGCGTCTAGATAAAAGGATCGTCCTTTTTCGACGGATATCTTGAATATTTAGGTTTGGCCTTTTATGCTTTCCTTTTCTGAATCTGTTTTCCTTCTTGAATATCTTTCCTTCTTTTTGTTGCTGAGTTTGCTAAATTATAAATATCTCTTGATGTTTTTGTAAAAAGAAAATGTTTAGAAATAGAAGTTTTTAAAGATCAGTTCAGCTATATCCATTTTCTATCAACTGAGGCATTATATGGCCAAATAAATTATTTTGATCGTCACCAAACGTTCTTAGTGCGTGGTCCGTCAATGAGGATTGAAATTCAACAACGATTCCCTCCATACATAAGTCCACATAAGAAATGCCTTAAATATTATTCTGAGAATAACTTTAGATACTTCAAACGAGTTTGTACCACTAATATGAACACTATTTGTCCGGTTCGTCGTCGGTGTCGGTATAATGTGACCGGCTGAGACAGGAGTCCAGGTCTCCCCGCCCTGTCTCGTGCGCGACAAGCACATATAATTGGCTCCGTCCACAATATAGCCTGTACAGTACTGACGTTGGCCGCTACGTAAAAAAAAAGCATACCGAGTAGGTTGATACTAATGATAGCACAAGTTGTTATGACCTTTACAGCTCTAATACTTTTTGCCTGTTTCCGCCGAGCTTAACAGAATAGGACTCAACGGAGAGTGAGCGATTTTGAGGCTGGCATTTCTGATAGTTTTAAAATCGATAGCCACAGCTTTTTACTTCCGCTCTGTTCTAAAAAAAGTATCAGTTGCAACTTAAATGTAAACCTCGACACTTTTTGATCTGCAATGTCTTGTGGGAAGCCTTTATAAACAGGAAAATACAACCCAGTGTCCGGAATATGAAGGGAGGGCTGTCATAGAAAAAGAAACATTTTAAAAGCAAGACATAGGAATGACAAGATAAGTCACCATCTCGTGCACTTCTTGGTTCTCTCAGTATCGGTGTTACAGAATCCATACAACCGATCTCAGGACACGGGGAGAAATAATACTGTTTTAACAGGCTGGTGAACATTTCATCCCAGAGTAATACTACAGGAGTTGATAGTATTTCTGCATCCGAAGATAGAAAAGAAGAGACTACATTGTTTATTTTCTTTCTTAGATCTTTGCTTTTTTTCCGTATGTTGGTTTTAAAGATGGGGTTTTCCCAACTTTATGTCAGAAATCTTAGTAAAAGGAGAAACATTAGTCTTGTTGTTTTTCGAATATATATAGATTATATAATATGGCAAACTCGTTTAAGGTCCTTTTTTCACCCTACCCGACGGAGGTGAAAGTCGCCGTAGCTCAATGATAGAGTGCGACCGCGAGAGTTTTTATCATGTCAACCTCCTATCAGACTACCTTGCTCTCTTAATCGTGTATAACTCAATGACTTCAACCCGTCGTGATAACAATCCTGATAGAAAACTCACTCGAGGTGCCAAGTAATTTAATCTAATTTTCTCCACATTCAATAAACACAAATCGTGTGAAATCTAACAAGGGCGACAATAATTACTATCTGTTACCATGTCTTCGTAGTAGCGGTTTCTTTTCCTTTAAACTAGTCTGTAATTTTATCCCAGCTATCGAGAGTTTAAGCGACTAATTTTCCAATAAGACGAAACACTTATCTCAAGTTTCGATGTCGTTACTGGTAAGTGGCTGCTATTTTCTTCGGTGAAGTCAAATTGCTTGATACAATCATAGATATCATTCCTTTAAAAGATAATTGGTAGGATTTCTGGAACGTTTTAATGGCGCTATGTTCTTCTACAACTAAATTGAATAATTTTATAAGAGTATATACTCGATTACACCAATCTTGTTGTTTGTTTCATCTTTATTATTGTGTACTTTTACTTCAAGATATTGTGATCCTAAAACAAGGATTTCTTTCTCGTTCTTCTCTTTTTGTTTTTCTCTTCTTTTCTCTTCTTTTTTCTTTCTCTATCACTCTCCTTTGCCTCTATTTTCTTCCCACGTAACCCTTAAGCTGGGTACACAGTTCTGTGATTATAACCACTCTTCATTGTAGGAATATTTCACGTTAAAAATGGACTCTTTGCTTAACTGGAACTACTTTGGTTTCACATAAACCCTCCAATTATCACTTAACAACGCGACTTCAATATGAAGAAGTTGTTATACCGAGTACTAATCCCACTACTCTTTCCTGCTCACTTTGTCATTGAAGTTTGCCTGCCAGAGTTTTCCAGCATTACCAAGGTTTCATTTTACTCTCAACATTATGTTTTTACCCGTGTTTGTTCAAGTATCCACATAGCGCCCGAGGGTCGTAATTTTGTACAACGTTGGGGTAAGCTTACAACTCGTCTTAAGTTATAAAAATAAGAGAACACTGCGATCATAATACTTACGATGCCAGATCTGGTTGTTTACTAGCAGCATAATAGTACAAGTGCTAGGAACCAAGGGGTTTTTTCATCCAATGCTAGAAATCACTATGTTGTGAACATCTTTAAACCAGAGATGGAAAACATCTTGAGGTAGCTTAGTGGGAAGAGTGCACGAGTTCTGATCGGGAGTTCATGGTTCGAATCCCGTTCGAGACGCTTTGTCTTTGTCTCTAGTTTTTTCATTATAACCTGAAATGCTGGTGTCATTCATGATATGAATGATATGAATGGTACCAGAACCTCTTGTAATAAAGACACAAAATACATATTATAAGACTATTTTATTTCAAATTGTCATCAGGCAGTGATGGCATTCGTCTAGCACACAACTTTGTGCATGGCGATGGACATTATGAAATGGAACAACCTTAAAACCCTTGTAAGAGCTTACATTATCGATCCTTAAAAATATGGCAACACTTGATATCTCATCTAACGTTTACCCTTTGTAGCGAACACACGCTAAGACCAATTTTGGTTACTCTGAGTCTGGCCGATCAGCTTTGTTGACTTTCTGTCTGACTGCATGAAAGCCAATATTTCCAGAGCTCCTCCTCATGGCTCGTACACCACCTCTATCGCATGGAAATAGGAAAGAATTTCAGGACTGATTAGGACAAAGTAAAGTGTTTCATGGTTTTGGGCATCTTCTGCACTAGTTATGGACACAGATAGGGTATGGCTGTAAGCCATGGAGACTAGTTAGTCGTCTGTCTATTTAGGACTTTTTTTTTCGTCACAATAGTTCGATTTTAAGTCTGACTTCTCTACCGCATGGAAATAGGAAATTTCAGGACTGTTCAGAACAAAGTAGAGCTTGTCATGGTGTTAGGCATCTGCACTAGTTATGGACACAGATAGGGTATGGCTGTAAGCCATGGTGACTTTTTTTCGTCGCCATAGTTCGATTTTAAGTCTGACTGGACAGAATCATTGAACAAACAAATAACTTGTAAAGTTGTGAACATAAAATAATTTTGGTTTACAAAGCAACTAATATTTATTGTCTTTTAAATCATAATTGTGATTTGATAAGCATTTTTGAGGCCATAATAAGGACGAGGGAAAACAAAAAATAATTATTAACAAAGTATGTTTGCACTTGTAAGATCTTTTTTTATAACTCTCGAGAAAACTTTTAAACTTTTTGCCTTTTTTTCCTAACTTCAAAGTACTAGAAACAGTAACCAAAATAATTAATGGCAATGGTTGTATCATAAACAATAATAAGAAAGAATGAGTGAGATACGTAGTGAAACAAGAAGACAAAATATTCAAAAACACGAAATATTGAACGATTGTGTTATTGCCCAATCAAACAATAAATCTTCAAATTTTCCGATCTCTCAAAATAATTACAGCCTTGCAGGAAAACACTCTTAACCAACCTGGAAGCATGTCGAAAGAAATTATTGTGATTATAACAATAACCCTAAGCGTCTTTTAGATCTTTCCATGCGTCACAGTAAAATTCAAAGAGAAGGAACCGCTTAGAAGGAAAAATTGAGCTTTGGGTAGAAATAGAAGCGCTACTTACTGCTCATTCTGAATCGATTATGGTGTGTTTGCTTTGTGCACGAAAAAAAAAGAGTGCTAAGTGCTGAAAAATCTTAAAGGATATTGCTGTCGTTTTTCAGCAAACTTAACATTTTTTACCGGTATCACTGTTAGATGGGGTGTTTCTTTTACTTCGGATCCATGATTTAGCGATCAATGATTCGACACATCAGTTCATTGTTGGGCCTGCTGAGTTTCGGGGCTCCCGAGTTTGATTCTTTGTTATGCCAAGGAGTGTATATAATATTATGTACGAGTGCTATTTTCAGTATGAGGCGTTCTGGTTATCATAATTCCTAGTGCTGGAAGGGTAGAAAGAATAGTTTAAGACTGAGCAGTTGGAATGTATCATGATTTAGCTATCAATGACTCGACACATCTGTATATTGTGGGACCTGCTTAGTTTTGGTGTTACCTATTTTGATTCTTTATTATGCCAAAGGATGTAGATCTATTTATGTGCGAGTGCAATTTTCAGTATGAGGGGTTTCTGGTTATTCTTATTGCTAGTGCTGAAAGGGTAGAACAAATAGTTTAAAACTGAGGATTTGGAATGAATTATTGGGATTTTCAAAGAGAGGGAGAAGTGATTGAGAGAGAGTGAAAAAAGGAAGAGGGACGTATAGAGAGACACAGCAGTAGAATGCAGGGATGAACTAATCAATTTTTGTATATACACGAAAAAGACGGAAAATGAATTTGGGGTTTGCATGGGGAAAACAGTGAGCTTGGTAGAGAGAGAGAGAGAGAGAGAGAGAGAGAGAGAGAGAGAGAGACAGAGAGACAGAGAGACAGAGAGAGAGATATCAAGATAGGAGCTGAACACAACATTGAAACGAGGGACGTCAAACATATAGCTTTTTTATATTTTAAATCTACAAAATAACATGCTAATTGGTTTACTGTACCGAGTGTTCTGGATTACATGATTACAATCGGTAAGTCGACTCATTTTCCTCAGGCTCGTAATCTGGATGAAGTAAGAGTAGAATGTGCATTCAACTTGTATACTATTATACTTACAGAAACTATTACCTAAGTCTCCCACGCTTTTTTTGCCATTTTGTTAAGGCCGGTGTCGATCCTATAAACAGTAAAGGGATATAAAGAAAAATTATACCCCATCGGGCCACCACAGCTTGGACTGACAATTCTGCAAGTATAGAATTCAGTGATCTGTATATAACGCTTTGCAAATTATATTTGCACCAACCGGATTATGAAAAAAGTGTTGATATCGGAAGTAGCTCCGATTCCATTCAAATTCAATTCCAAAAAATTCTTTTTCTTCAACACCATCATATTTTAGATTACAGCTCTCTCATATCTTTGCTGTATGACAAAATAATACCATAGTTATTGATTATACAATTTCCTAATTTCTGAAAGCAACAATTTTGTTTACATTTTTATATTTATCGCCAGTTTAACATTACTACCTCAATTGTGATCTACAATAACATCAGCATGTCAATACCATCATCGTCATCAGCAAAGTTCCCTGATTCCTCTTTTATCAATATTCTTTATCATCAATAATTTAATCATGTTGACTCTTGACACTTTACTTAATTTGAAACGTCGTTTGTGGTGACAAAATGTGTATTTTAAACTATGATTTTCTTTTCTTTCCACATATTGATGTTGCGGAATATTTTGGTCTGCTCTATAGGTGAGTACCACTATTATAAGTTTAACTAATTGTATGGATGGCTTGTGCGGCTGACTATGTGTGTAGACAGAGTGAGACGACCAGACAGACAGAAAAATAGACAAACTGTCAACTGCTTAAGAGGCAAAGTGATTTATGAGAAATAAAGAGAAAGGGGGAGAAAGGGGTAGAAAGGAAGACAAAATGACGCAAGGAAGGGATAGTTCTGTAGAGACAAAGTAATAAGATAAGGTATGCTGTATACGAAAGAAAAGAAGAGTACAAAATGATGATATAAAAAGAGAGAAGAGATGTGCAGAGAGTAAGACAGACGAACAGATATATATATATAAAGTTTTGAAACAAAATCTTCCCCTTAAGATGGAAAAAGTTTTAAATGTGTTAAGTTTTCTCTGGTATACTGATCTAAAAAGACTCAAAGTTCAAGATTCAGAATTCCTTTTTTGTCGTTATACACGAACTTATTTTTTATTTAATAGCAACAAGTACATATTTCTCTTTCTCACAATAAAACTCTTACAGCATAAACCTGCGTAAAATATCCAGCGGTAATACTTATTCCTCAATGAAAACATTTTTGAGAATTATTCTCATTTAAACAGTTCTAAAAATTATCTCTTTTTTAAAGAATCGTACACACCAACTTAAAAGAATTGAACGCCAACATAATTATCAAAGTAAACTAGCAGTATTTGAACACCTACCTGAAATCTAATCTCACTTCGCTCAAATTAAATTGGGAATGCAGAGATGGAGACTTTGGGTAAGTTTTCAATCTCAAATGTCGATACAGATTCAGAGCAAGATGTACATTGAATTCGCAAATTCAGAGCGAGATGTACATTGAATTCGCAAACTCAGAGCGAGATGTACATTGAATTCGCAAATTCAGGGCCAGATGTACATTGAATTCGCAAATTCAGAGCGAGATGTACATTGAATTCGCAAATTCAGAGCGAGATGTACATTGAATTCGCCGCTGGGTTTTCTAAGGCGGTCTGGGATTACACAACCTAGATGGTGGAAGGTGTGTGTGTGTAGGGGGGAGGGGGAGGGGGGAGGGATTGTGGTCAATGACCGAAATTAAAGACTCATAGTTATCCACAACAATGAATCCGCACACCGCTGGATGTTTGCTTTTATAATTTGGGGGAGGGGGGGAGGGGGGAGGGATTGTGGTCAATGACCGAAACTGAAGACTAATTGTTATCCTGAATACCATGACCCACGATTATCTCGGAGAAGCCAAGGGATGAATTTAATGACTTGTAATACTACACAACTTTAACTTTAGGTCGAAGTAGTCTGTCTGTCTGTCTCTCTCTCTCTCTCTCGCACTTTATCTATAGTTATCTATTTGTCTCGCTCCCTCTCTTTTCCTCTTCTCTCTCTTCCTTTCTCTCTTTTCCGCGTTCTCACTCTCTCTTTCCTCTTTTTCTCTATCTATATGTATTTATCTCCACTTCTCTCTTTTTCTAATTGTGTATCTCTTAATCTTTTTCTTTATCTCTTTCTTACTCTCATTTATCCTCTCTCTCCTATCCTTTCTCTCTTATCATTTCTTTCCATTCTATTTCTCTCTCTCGTTCTCTCTCTCTTTCTATCTCTCTCTCTTTAAACTGAAGACTAATTGTTATCCTGAATACCATGACCCACGATTATCTCGGAGAAGCCAAGGGATGAATTTAATGACTTGTAATACTACACAACTGTAACTTTGTGTCGACGTAGTTTGTCTGTCTGTCTCCCTGTCTCTCTCTCTCTCTCTCTCTCTCTCTCTCTCTCTCTCTCTCTCTCTCTCTCTGCTGATCATTTGTATTGACCTTCGAGTGGTGCCTTTTTTTAATAGAAAAAATCACCTACTTTAACATAATACAGTAAGAATATACAGTAATTGTGTACAGACATCAAGGCCAAATGGATACCACTGTCAATACGAGTGATTTACGTAGAAGAAGAAAGAAATCGTTAGTGTGCGTGCATTCAAATAGACCCACAGACTAAACTCTATGATTATTTATACTTCTGCCCATGATGGTGATGCGGTTAAAGTAATCAAATTGTACCTCTGACTGGACTGAATGACTCGCTCTTATTACCGGAAGATTCTCCACGCATTGAATATTGCGCATCTTAATCGCGCATCACTTAGGGGTTTCCCGCAAAACAGAGACCGTGTATTATTGGGACCCAAGCGTACATAACTGGTCCGTATGACCTCTCAGATTGGGACTCATAGTTTTAACCAACGAAATAGATACGGAAATGTGCATGGATGTCTAAATTTAGCTCTAACATATTATACAGGAGTTAATGAACGACTGGATCCTTGTTGTGAAGTTGGAAAATAACCCGCATTTAGTTCCAGAAACCCTGTTTCTAACGGTAACGTTCATGTCATTTGTTATTACCGTGATGATCGCTAAACGTCTAATGTCCGAACGGTTGCTCTGATGGACCTCGCTGGCCGGAATGTCGCACGCATCCAGGGGTCAAGTGGAGATAACCCTTGGGCAGTTCGGCACGCATTAGACGATCAGGTCGGACCTACGCTGACCACACCATGTTGAGCATGATAAAAATTCCCGCATTGATTGGACGGGGGGGTCTGATGGTTGGTTGGTTGGGGTGGTTTAACGTCCAACAGCAGCACTATGTAGGCTATATTGTCTGAGGGTCTGAAAGTATCAGTGGAGGGGTGTTCTGAGGAGGCAGTTTTCCGGAGTATGTTAATGTTATAGATTCTAAGTCTGTGTAATGTTAATGTAATGTGTATTCAATAACTCAGTTGCTAGTGTTAAAGTCTTACAAGCTATATTTTGTGTTCGAATCTCAACTAGTGTTTCCGTCTATTAAAAAAAAATTTGGGATATTTGCAGGTCTGTGTTTGTTGAGTGATCTAATTATAGGCGGTACCGAATTTTTTTCAGACATGCTACGAAATTATTCAATTCCTCACGAGATGGACTTTCTTCACTAATAATTAAAAAGTCTGTGCCATCTGATCATTTCCTCGCACCATCTACTTGTATACTAAAAGTACTGATAACCCAAGATGTTAAGGCATATACGAGATTAACGAAAAAACCTTTACATTCTTGTTTTATTTTGTTTAGTCGTTTCATCTTTTATGAGGTTTTTGTTGCTGTTGTTATTATTATTGTTATTGATCTTTGACACAATCTGATTTAATTATGTTTTAATTATTTATTCTTAATTTTAATATTTTGCTCTGGAACTATATTTTTCAAGGGCTTACTCGAAAAAACAGATGAAAAAAGCCACACAAGTATTAACGATGAGCCAGCGTTCTATAAATCTGTTTAAATTGTCCATCCTTTTCTCGCGTTACGGGTGCAAGTTTTCGTCAGCCTCTTTGACCAGCAGTTTCCGTAATTACTCTTTACTTTGAAGCTCCGTCGGAATGTTGCACTGAAACAATCACCAAACGGATGACAAGCTAACCACGAGAGATGTATACGATGACTGATTTACTGCTTACGTGGTCGTAAAACTGCAGCAATAACGATTATTATTAGTTTTCGTCTCTTGCTTCGTCTGTATAACTATTAATTTTCTGCGATAAAATAGATCGGTGCGGGCTAGTGCGGACCGGTGCGGGACATTACGGATCGGCGCGGAGCAAGATTTTGCGGGTCGCGTGCAAGGGTTCGCTGCAAAGCCCAACTGGGGTCAAAGTTGGCGTCCATCTTTTTTCTGAGATCTATCTTGGGGTTGTGGGATGTGTTGATGAAGGAAGATATTACACGGTTTTCTCCCTATCCATTCATCTATCTCCATGCCATCATATTTTTTTTCTTTTAATATATAACATTTTTCTCTTTTACATTTTTTTGTCTTTTCAGTTGCCGTTTTTTTATTTATTTTTTTTAATCCATTGAACTAACATACCTCTTTTTTATAATTTTACGAAATACTTTAACTTACTGTTTCGTTTTCTTTAATTTTGTTCAATGTTTTTTGAACTAATTTTATTACGTACTTCAACGGCTGTTTGGTTTTCTTTAAATTTTTTAATAATATAGTTTTCTACGCAGTTATTATTTGTCAAGTTACTGCAACTCAACCAAATAAAAGAAAATAAAGTTTTAAAGCTCTTAAAAAAATTATTTACAATATATTTAAAAATTACGAAAATTCAAACGGGACGCAACGAAAGATCTTCGTACAATCACACTATGCATTGTTTATAGATTTATTGAATTATCGCTGTAGCTAAGAGCCCAGTTCTATGACACCATTGCCCCCACCTTTCCCTACTCCTGCCCGTATTTCTTCCACAACAAAGGTTTAATTCTCCCACATACGAAAGAACCCCCGTCGTCTTATTACTTATCCCTTGTTGTTCCCAAGTTCGAGTAATGAATATTCATGATTCGATCAGTCGAGTCTTGTGCTTGTAGGGGAAAAAATCAGAGGGACAGTGGACTCTGTGTGTGTGTGTGTGTGTGTGTGTGTGTGTGTGTGTGTGTGTGTGTGTGTGTGTGTGTGTCCGTCCCAACCCGTGGACCTGATGGATCGGACAGGCGGCAAGCGGCCTGGAATACACGACCTGACAGGCTTGCTGACTTGTCCACCTAGGGGAATGGACAATAGTCACTGACCACCGAGTCTACGTTGATGTATAGAAAGTACGTGGAAGAACCGAACCGACGAAAACGGTAAAAAAAAAAAAACGATTCCTCGTTGTTAGGGCTCGATTTTTTTGTTCGGATGCGTAGATGATTCAATATAACTGTTTTTTGGGGTTAGTTTGGCTGAACAATGTGTTCCTTATCTTCTATCGCCACAAACAAGGTTATATGTTGGACGGGTCCCAAATGTAATGACTGGCAGTTAGTTATATGTATTGGCCCTCTGAGGTAGATAGAGGAAACATGGACTTCTGTCTCTGCTGTTTAGTTATTTGTTTACTCATGCATCAAATCATCGTTAAAGTATTTAAGACTTTGAACTGAAAATCGCATCTTATTCATCTTTAAATTAATATAAATGTTTTCAACACAAAACTGTAATAAATTAAAAGATACTTCAAACTTTTATAGAGTGAAGAAATGTAAATCAATAGTATTGAATTTGTTTTGTTTTTCTTTGTTCGGATGCGTAGATGATTCAATAATTATAACGAATCTTGGTTTAGTTTGGCTTCATTTTTGGCTCCTTATTTTCTATCGCCACAAACAAGCTTATATGGGGGACGTGTCTCAAGTATAATGTCTGGCAAATGTATGTATTGCTGCATTGATAGATATGGGAAACCTGGACTTCTGTCTCTGATGTTTATCTATTTGTTTACTCACGCATCAAATCATTTTTGAATTATTTAAGACTTCGAGCTGAAAATCACATCTTATTCATCTTTAAATTAATATAAATGTTTTCAACACAAAACTGTAATAAATTAAAAGATACTTCAAACTTTTATAGAGTGAAGAAATGTAAATCAATAGTATTGAATTTGTTTTGTTTTTCTTAACACATCGTTATTTAAATTTTCTGAAAAATGGTGCAATTATTCTGAATGCAAGTTACCAAACACCTGATAAGTTTTCGTTGCCTTGATTTTTTAAAATAATTTTATTAATTTTTGTAAGAAAAGGTATGTGTTCATAGCGCACTCGAGGTAGTTTAATGAGTCACTGGAAAATATGACGTCACAAGAACGCTGAATGTAAAACGAACCGATTTTTGTCTTGCAGAAATCGAAACCTTGAGGAATTGTTATCTTACTCCACCATTATTATTTGTTCTCAATCATACATCGCCAGTTCGAAAGTGCGTGTGTGTTTGTTTTTCGTTGTTGTTGTTGTTGTTGTTGTTGTTGTTGTTGTTGTTGTTTTGTTGCTTTTGTTGTTTAGAGAGAGAGAGTGTGTGTGTATGTGTGAGAGAGAGGTTATACAATAGTTCAAGAGTAATGGAAAGAGAGACAGCGAGAGAGAGAGTGAGAGAGAATGAGAGAGAGAGAGAAAAGAGAGAGAGAGGGGGGGAGAGAGAGATGAGAGAGACAAACAGACAGAAAGACAGACAGACGCATACATTTTAGGTGACTTTAGAATAGATTTGAATAGAATAAAATAGAATAGAATAGAAAAAATACACCTTTTAAAGGCCGTAACGTACACAATGAACATCTAAAATAATAATAATTTTAATAAGTTGAAAGGCTTGATTTATGGTTTGTTTATAGACAAAGTAAAGTGGTATAGTTTTTCGAGGAAGAAAGCTAACTTGGAGTTTCTAAGGGTATGGTGGGGAGCAAAGGACTTCGGAACTGCTCGGAGTGAGAAAGACAGTAGATGGTAAAAGTGAACAAAGAATGGAGAGAATGAACGAAAAGTCTGGCCAATGGGTTTAGATGGATGGGAAGACGGTGAATGGAAGCAAGAAATTGGGATGGATATTACAGATAGAGGCCAGAGGGGGGAAAATTGGTCGATTGAGGGAAGGGTAGAACAGGAGTGTAAGGAAATGCGAATAAAGGGGGAGGAGGAAGAGAGAGAGAGAGAGAGAGAGAGAGAAAGAGAGAGAGAGAAAGAGAGAGAGAGAGAAAGAGAGAGGGGGGATGCGGGTGTACCGAAATGGATACAAACCAACAAAAATTTGAGACAGAGAGAAATAGGCAGAGAGAAACTGACAGGCAGCCACAGAGAGTGAGGAAGTGACAATGTGGAAACAAAATAGAATTTAGACAATTGGAAAGTTGAAAAAGCAAAATGAATTTTTTTTTTAATTAAAAAAATCTTATATCATATTTTCAAAAACATACACATATCTAATTTATACGAGAGACTAAGACACATAACCGACACCTTAACTAGGCTAAAAAAGATAGTCTAGAGACAGTAAAAAGTCAATAAAGAGAGTCAGAACTAATCGCAAGCGTGTAAAAACAAGAGGATATCAAGTCAGGGGAAGTAACGCAGATTCCACTCCTTTGATTATCGTGGCTCCGAGCGGAACAAAAGAAGAAGCATCTCGGTGCGAGCAGCCTGGGAAATGTCTAGATGGCCGGATATTGGGGGACTGGTCGACAAAATAGCAGACTGAGGCGGTGTCGGGCGGGGTGCTGGCGAGGTGACATCAACACTCTCTCCCCACTTCCCATGGTTTCGAGAAATGCCTCGGGCTAACTCGGAAGATAATACATTTTAACGAAGTGCCGTCCACAATTTCTATGTATGTCCCATGGGCAGACAACTTAATAAATCTCGATTAGATATAGGGGTTATTTCGCATGGTTGGGGTCTTGCTTTACCTTGACTTCCAGATCTAGGCCTAAACGATGAAAATGTTTTTCGAATAAGAAGCGAAATGTACGTTTGAGCATGGGTTGAATAAAATGCGTACTTTTTGTGAGTGAAAAAAAGGGTGGAATGATAAGTTGTGTAGTTGGAGGTTGGTCTCTACATCTGTAAGCAAGCTCATTATAAGATAATGAACCAAATGTGAAGGGTGTGGGCATAACAAATACGAAAACAGATTCAATTGTACCTTTATAATGATAACACTGTTGCTTCGGTTTTTAGGGATTCAAAAAATGTAATAATGGAATTTATATTTGTTAATCTTACCTCATCGGGATGTTTATGGTCTAAGTCGTATTAAATGTGTGTATGCATCAGTGATTATTTACTGCATTTGTGTTATAGTTACGAAATTCTTTGGCATCTGGAGATCACTGATACCATCAATATGCATCTTTCAAGACGTCACGTTGAAGATTAGCTGATAATTACTGGAAGTGCGCCAGCCGTACCCTGTCAGACAATGTAATTACCTGCACCGACTGGCAGATTATTGTTTTTCAATTCAGGTTAAACAAAACCCCATATTATGACTCATGTGTAAATGATATCTCCGCTGGTACAAATGCTGAACATAAAAATATAAGCAGTGCCAACACGGCTTATCTCTTTTTATCCACTTTTTATGTGAATGGCTTTGTAATTGTAATTTTTTAAGAAAATAAGGAAATCTTTTATTAGAGAAAGCGAAATTATCTCCCAGATAAACGTATCCTAAGAATCACATAATACGTGGACGGCAGTCAGGAGCAGGGTTCGATAGCTGAAGTTTGCTCGTCATATTATACTAATACCGATGTAATAAGAAGGGGAATATTGAGGCACCATTGTAAAATGAAAGCAGGAAGTGAAAAGTATATGTAAGATTGGAGTATCGGCCCTGTATTCGGTTTTCCTGATAACTAGAAAGTGAAAGTATGAGTCGAAAAGGGAAAAACAAGAACAGAAACAGAGAGTCTGAGTCCAAAAGGGTGGAAGGGGGGGGGGAGGGGCACAAAAGCGAAGAGTGACGGGCAGGCTGTGAATTGAGAAGTAATCAAGTGTGATAAGAATAGGGACTGCCAATGATTTACATTACAATGTAGCGCACTGTACATCAGGCAATGGAGGCATACGCAATGATCCTACTTGGCCAATCTCTTTCTGAAGCCAGAGGGTTCAATAGTAACCAAGGTGCCATCCGTTCGACAATCTAATTTGTCCTCCCCCTACGCCATCTCTGCGACTGATACAGTCATAACTATTTCTAACCATCATCCTTTCTCCCCTACGCCCACCCTACGCCCACCCTACGCGCACCCTACGACCACCCTACGTCCACCCTACGTCCACCCTACGCCCACCCTTTCCAGTTCCCATTCTCAAGTTTAAATGCTATTAGCCTTACGAGTCGTGGTGGAGTCTCCTTATTTTTACATTTTTTCAAAGAGAACGCGCAGATTCACTACGTTTAGACTGAGCTCAACAATTATTCTAAACTATCGGCGTAATCTACACCTACCTTACCCAAACCTTACCCACTCACGACACAGAAACAGACCTAATACAGTAATAGGCTTGCGTTGGCATTGTATCATTCTTTGCGCGAAATCAAATTGCATCTCAAGTTCTACTCTTGTACCTTGCTGAACTCATGGAGAATTGCCAGGGACCAGGCACACTTGTCGTGTCTGTACGAGATAAATGTACTTCATCAATCTCTTGCCAGCCAATAAAAACGCCTTACTAGGCAGAGATTCTTCTGTGGTCAGTTGGCTACAGAACCTCTGGGTTATCTGGAACTAAGAATTAAAATTATTAGTTTGTCTATCAGCTACGGGATATAATTCTAATAAGTAACAGGTATACGATGTATAGTGATTAGCCAGGCACTATGAACAGTTATTGATAATTCGTTGTTTTCAATCAAAGAAAGATATCAGACTGTTGGGTTTCTTTGAGATCAGTTGTGTTACACATACATACATTATACATGTACGTATTCTCTCAAAATCATCAGAACTTTGAAAGAATAGTAGTGGTAGTTGTAGTAGCTGCAGCATAAGTAGTAGTAGTAGTAGTAGTAGTAGTAGTAGTAGTAGTAGTAGTAGTAGTAGTAGTAGTAGTAGTAGTAGTAGCAGCAGTAATAGTACGTGCAGTTGTAAAGTTGTATCTATCTATCTGTCTCTGTCTCTCTCTCTCTCTCTCTCTCTCTCTCTCTCTCTCTCTATCTCTCTCTCTCTCTCTCGATTTATTGTCTCGAGATTCTTTGCATTTTCTTCAACGTTCGTCATTACATTTTTAGTTCAATGATATCCATTATTATCTATCAATTAGTTTCAACGATCATTGTTTATAACATGTTTACAGCGGCATTGTCGTTTTTCACCTGCCAAAAATTAATTTAATTGATATTTTTCTCGATTATTGCTACAATTTTGAGATGTGTGACAACCTTTAGGGATTCTTAACTTTCCATACAACTAGGACTGTCATTCTAGGTCGTAAGGTCCTACGGTGTTATTTTTCACCTACCCACGGGTACTCGACGTCATGGAACTACTGAGACATCTGACCATATAATCCATCACTGCCTTTTTACAAAAATTTGATGGAGGATAATTATGATACAGTTGAGGCTTCCAATGACAAACTAACCTCTTAGATTGACATGCTAATGTGGAGGTGTGGCCATACGATACTACTACTACCTGTACGATTTGACAGTAAGGATTGAAGGATGGTGAGCAGGCTAAGTCGATAGACCTGCAGGTGTCATAATTAGAAAGATAATGATCATGAAAGTTCTACTCAAAAAGATACAAACGTAGTGAAACTATGTCAACGTATCTTCGCAAAGAAATCACTAGGTTCAGTTGTGGCTCCTATGGCTAACATCGAAGAAAAATTAAGCTAGCATTGTTTTACTGCAACCTCGCGTTTTTCATGTAACGTCAACATGGAGGTGCGATTAAGTCACTTCATAAACTGTTACCGAAAGGGTTACTTTCTGTCACCAAAAGAGGTTATTTTCTGCATAGCGCCACATTATAGATATTTGTTGTTTTGACATGGTGCATTTTGCACCTACTGATCTTTTCAGACTCTGTGTGATTTGTTGAACCAACGTCAGAATCATTCATTTTATATAAAATTCACTTTCAGAGAACACATATCTAATACGTCAGCATTTAGATAAGATATTTAATCTACCGTACAACTTGAACATCTTTTTTTTTTCTTGTAAATCCTTTGAAGTTCTACATTTTACGTAACATCCTGACTTGAGAAAATAGTGCAGACTAAGGCTGGTTTTTTCCCTAAATCACTTTGTAGGAAACTTATGTGATTGAGAATCTCTTGCGCCGACACTAGCCCTCAGAGTAATTTGCCCCTGCCTCACTGGTCACCTGTTCGACAATCAACGACTTCCGGCCTGACGCCAAGAAAGAAATTCGCGCCCTTTATCAGCCGCAAGGGGCGCCACTCTGAGGCAATCAAGTTAACACGCGCTTCCGTTGGCGGGCGGAAGTACACGTCAGATGTGATGGGGACACAGTTTTATGATTTTTAAAACTCCGAAAATAGAAGCGAAACAGATTAGCGAACGGTGTGTATCGTCATGCGCCATGCGATAATGTCAGTTAAGCACAATCATCTATTGGCGGGAAAAATATGGTTTGCTAACACGAACAGTTTTCTAAAAAAAAAGCCTATTGAAGACTTTTTTCCAAGATTACAGATGACTGAGATTAGGTTCTAAAACTTGTGTTCTACTCTACTTATTGTTTCTTTCCTAATCTCTATTTCTTTTAGTGTGTAATGTTGGGTTGGCGGATCTAGTTTCAGGCTTGTAACGGGACTTAAATAAACCAAGTAAATGGAATAGAAAATGAATGGGTTTGATCTAGTTAACATGTAATTGTTTTGTCAACTTTCAGTTTCGCTAGAAAAGACGTTTTGCAAGATTATCGATCATTGCACTCCACAAAAGAACACGATACCGAATCTCTACACATACTTGAATACGAAATTTGTCGATAGTGGCAGGCTCTATACGTATTTGAGTGGGGGCAGGGGGGGGGGGAACGATGAGTTTTCTCAGGCCCATATATTTGCAGATGGTATAAAAATTGTCTTCATTTCCTTTTAAAGACTATACAAAATTTCAGCATCACTCATTCAGCTTAAAAGAAACAAGACAGAATTATATAAGAAAAAAAGCAAGAAAGATATGTTTCTTCAACTATAAGGACAAGTTTTTGCCGCCCTTGAAAACTTATTTAGTTGTGATTGATAGCTTTATGGGTTTTTTTTCAACTGGCTTTACAATTCTCTCCCAATTCTATAATTAATTACTTTTTTTATTGCCGAATCCTTTCCTGGTCTACTCTGTTGCTACGGGGATAGTCCTTTTGTGTAAGGGAGCCTTCCAGAAATTAGGAACTTCTTACATTAGAAGCTAGCAACAAAATGGACTAAAATAGGAGCCATCATGTCTTATCTTTGCCTTGACCTTTTGTCGTCTACCAATGCCGCGTGTCGCCGTATAATATTCCTCAAGGGAACTTCGGAAACGTTAGTAAACTATAGCGAAGTTGTCGAAAGTCCGTTTGTGGGCTGCACAGTTATTTTCCTACCTGTAGGTATGTTTCAAATTTATATTTGATTGTTAAATTATTGGTAGAAATTGGTACTTGGGTGATGATGGATTCTGTTAATTTAGAGTATTGTTGTTTTTAAATTCACATCAATTTCTTTACATAAGAGAAGGCCTCGAGTATGTACGTTTCTTTCTAGGTTCTTTCATTGACATACATAAAGAATTTTGATGAATATGTCAATGGAAGAGATTTTTTCAAAAAACTGAAACACCTAATGCATGATTGGATACACCCAAGAGAATGATTGTTTACTGAAAGTCTAGATTTCCTTTGTGTATTTGTATGTGTGGGTGTGTGTGTGAGTGTTTATGTGTGTGTCAGTAATTTCCGATATAGGGATAAATGCATTGTGCTCTTGGCAGTGACCGGCATATTTGATCAACCGGGCTTCATGTGGCGCGGCCAGAGGAAATATCCACTTCGATCCACAATAGTTGATTGACTTTGAATATAGATTGATTGGTTAGATTTCCTCATCATCTGTCATTCAGGGCAGGGTTTAAAGAGTGCGACACCGTATTACTGCCGAGATTACGGCGTAAGACTGAGAGACTTTCAGGGTGAGAGTATCGCAATGGGTAAACAATACATCCATCGCTCTCCCACAACAAAGGGAGCGACTTTATAAGTCCACAATTAATTGTTGTTACTTGGGGAAACTGGTTGTGTGTGTATAAGTGTTTGTATGTGTGTGTGTGTTGTTATTCTCTTTCGAATCACCTATTGCGCCCGATGTGGTACTATGGAGAACATAGTTTACTTTTTACACCATGGTTTCAAGAGCTTGTATTGTAGGCCTATTATCAACTTTGACAACTATTCAGTAATATAAGATATCTTTATAATTGTTTTTACATATATTTCATGTAATCATGATGTATGTTATACACCAACTTGTTTCTGCATAACGTGCAAATAATGTTTTACATAACTAAGTATTTCAATCTAATCGTCGCTATGTTGGATCGGACGCACACTGATTGAGCTGTAAGTGTCTACAACCTGAACTGGGGATAAATTTCCTTGTAAAACGTAGCTTTATACAATGTCCAAATCAAACATCGTTCATAGGATCTTTCGATCATTCCATGGTTCAAAACGCAAGGTCTCATATCTGCCGCTTTTAGTATTTTTACCAAATGTATAGACATTCACCAGTTCGACAGTCCACTCATTTTTGCATCACGTTTCAAAGTCTCTCCCACGTTTAATCCTGAGGAGCTACGAAAACTGCCAACAATTATTGGTGTCTTGACAGAGGAGCTCTGATTCCGTATTAAGTTGACTTAGTTTGATCTCATTTCGGAATCCCTGCTTCAGAGATCAATTGTTACACTAGCAAAGGTCATTGTCTCCTGCCTAAATCCGGGCTTCCCATGTTTGAGAAAGCTATGGAGGACATGGATTCTTTTGGTGTCTTGACATTAGAGCTCTGATTCCGTATAAAGTTCACTTAGTTCTCACCTCAAATCCGTGCTTCCCATGTTTGAGAAAGCTATGGAGGACATTGATTCTCTTGCCCTGTAATTGACAATTTAATGATTTTTTTATCTTTATAGATAATTTTTGCTGCTGTGAATTACACCATCAAGGATAAAACTATCTTTTTGCTCAACTTTTGCTGCTGTGAATTCCACCATCAAGGGTAAAACTATCTTTTTGCGAAATTTTTGGTGCCGTGAATTCCACCATCAAGGATAAAGCTAGATTTTGCTATATGGTATCAGTTATTTGTCAAAGCAACCTGTGCTTGTAGTTCTGTGTGACCTTCTTATCTTTATGCATATAACCCGTTTGCTTGTCATGCTAGTCGTAAATCTTTCTTTTCATGGTTAAGGTTAGAAATGTACACATGACGTCCCACAAACTACTGTTACGTCTATATTAATATTTTAATGTTGATGTTTTCCCGTTTCCTTTCATCTGATCATACATGTTACCAATTCATAGAAAATCCGTGTTTTGATCTAACTACACTCGTCGTCACTTTTAGTCAAAAAAAATTCTTTTGGACCTGTTATAAGTGTAGGTTTTGAAAATCCTGCTCTTTTGTCTGAAACATTACTTTTCCTTTGACAAGAAAAATCTGACTTTTTTACTGTTTGAATGGGTTTTGATAAGTTTGTTACATCGCTTAAGATATTTAAATCACATAAAACTTCAAATACGGCACTGTACAAGTGTGGCATTACACGTTTCCTCTTAAGACTGGAGATACTTGTACTTCCCTTAACCTTAATGATCGTTTTCATCTGGTCCTCTTTGTAACGACTGACTAAGCATTCTGAGGCTATAAAAGCCGAGGAAAAGCTTCTACTTGAACCTGTCATAAAAGAATAACTCCTGTAGCTCAATAAAAGGCGTTAACAAGGCAGAGAGGGCGACAAAAACCCTCTCCGTTCCAGCAAAATGTGCAACCCCAAGTGGAGATAATCATAGTTTAGAGTATCGATATCCTTCGTGGAGCGACGCAACCAACGCGCTTTTGGCTGTGAAATCAGGATTCAGCAGAGGCAAATTATGTTTGTCAATACCACACGCAGCTCAGCAGTTCAAACTGGGGCTTAGAGCGCCAAGCGGGCTCGCAACAACAGTAATTGGCTTCGGTAAAATCCAGTGGAGGCTGTCTGAAGTAATGTCGGCGCAACCTGAGCAAGTTGTAGAGGGATATACATGTAGAGAGAGAGAGAGGTCGATATCATGGAGACATGTTTGCACAGGGCGAAAGTTTGCTTTATTGTGAAGCAGCAGCTGCAGTCCACATTGTTACATTCAACTATGGTCAAAGTTTTGCTGCCGTTTATGCTGCTGTTATTATTGTTTTTATGTTTTCTTTGTTGTTGGTTGTTGTTGTTTTTCGGCGGGAGCTTTTGTAGGAAAATGTCGATATAAACGGAAATAGCTTTATTGTGAGGCATTAGGAAAAACAAAACTACATGTCAAACTGTAGCTCAAGCAAAATCTAACACAATTGTGGTCGTAAAGCAATTCCGTGATTAATTAATCGTCTTAAGGTTTACTCGAAGAGTCAAATATTGAGGCGAGGGGCACCATGTGAAATAGAATCAGGGACATCTTGGCCACAGCGCTACAGAGCTATACTATTAACGGACTTAGCCGTACAACCAACCCTATTTTTAAAAAAAAAGAAAGAAAAGAAAGGGAAATGTATCCTTCAAATCGATCTAATGCCATTTGTGGTGTCTCTCTCTCTCTCTCTCTCTCTCTCTCTCTCTCTCTCTCTCTCTCTCTCTCTCTCTCTCTCTCTCTCTCTCTCTCTCTCTCTCTCTCTCTCTCTCTCTCTCTCTCTCTCTCTCTCTCTCTCTCTCTCTCTCTCTCTCTCGCCCTTTCCCTCTCTCTCTCTCAGTCTCTATTCTCTACCTTAAACTTTTACGAGTGTCAATGGCTTATAAAACAAAACAAAAAATCCTTGGAAAACGGATAAAACTTTGTCACGCAGTTATGACTATGTCTAATTCAAACAGAAAGAAATGTAGGTATTTTTTTTAAAAAGACCAAAAAGAAGAAACAAACTATTTCTGATCTGAAATATATATTTGTTATGGTCATGTCATAGATCGGTCAAAGTTTACTTTTATTTTTACTCTATTTTTAGACATTACAATCAAAACCAATCTGTATCAGATTATGATAAGACGAATCGAAAAAGCTGTTTCAAATCTTTCATGATGACGAACAATATGTTAAAAAATCAAAAAAAGTTCAATAGGACACAGCCAACAGGTACGGGAGATAAGGATTTGCTGGATAATGCGTCATAAATATTTTCCAGACCATATACTATAAACATTCAGACCCGCGACGCGATTTTGACCCAGTCAATATTACATTATGTTGCTGAAATTTCGCTCAAGAATGTATGGTTGCTGCATCTGTTTCTGCTGTTGCTGCTGTTGTTGTGGTGGTATCTGTTGTTGTTGTTGTCATTGTTGTTGTTACTGCTGTTGTTATTATTACTGTTGGTGATGGTGATGGTTGTAGTGTTGTTACAGTCGTTGTTGTTGTTTTTGGTGGTGTTGTTCTTGTTCTTGTTGTAGCTGTTGTTGTTGTTGTCGTCGTCGTTGTTGGTGGTGGTGGTGGTGGTTTGTTGTTGTTGTTGTTGTATTTGTTGTTCTTGTTCTTGTTGTAGCTGTTGTTGATAATGATGATGATGATGATGATGATGATGATGATGATGATGATGATGATGATGATGATGATGATGATGATGATGATGTTGTTGTTGTTTAAACTGTCGGTTTTAAGATCTGTCGCCGTAAAGAATTCCAGGAGCTACCAGAGCGTTTTGGTTTCTCTAACCAAAGGTGTCTGTGGCGAACATCTGATATGAATCTTTCAATCCATGAACCCAAAGACAAATTAATCAAATAGTCAACAATAATTATAAAAAGTAATTATTTTAAGCTAGAGCGTTCGGTATTTTTTAACACTGGTTAGCATAGGCTTTAAATGTATGAACGAGAAGTATTTTCACTTTGTGGGATTAGAACTATGCACTTATAAATGTGCCAGCACCCAAGCGCCTAAGTTATTCAAAAGGTACATCCATCTATCAATCGCGGGTTTTATAACATTCGCGATCATGCCCCTCTGAACGCTCTCATCTTTTACTGCTTTTAAGATTTCCCTGCGTTTAGACTTTTTTTTTGTCTGTCCATGGAGGTGCACTTGTTAATCATGAGTACATCACTTACGCCAAAAGTTGTCACCAATAACTTGAGACGATATTTCTCTCCATTATTTCCTCAGTGATTGTGCTATGTGCGTCCCCCGACACTGTGAGAGAAATCATGATCAAGGCGCATGAGCTGAACTTCGACAACGGCGAGTACGTCTTCTTCAACATCGATCTCTTCGCCAGGTAAGCCTAACAATTTCCCTCTCATTATCTAGGGTTTTTTTTTACAATTTCCCTGCACATCTATATTATTTTGCCGATCGTCAATTTCCACTTATAATTCCATTGCAAAATGTATTTCCTCCCGAATCCTATATTACGCCTCCAATTGATTTTCCAACCCTCTCTCCAATGTCAGTGCTATATAGGCTATATTGTGGACGGGTCCAGACTAATGTCTGACAGTATTCCATGCTTCCTCAGGGAAACTGTGCAGGGATACTATAAATCATGTCTCTGCCGGTCACATTAGACGGACACTTATTTAACCAGTAGGGGATAAAGTAGGTCAAATAAATTCTTGACCGATCTTGGGTTTCGAACCAGGGGCCTCCTATTTGGGAGAACGACACTTGCGCCATTTCAACACCATCCCCCCTCCCCGCCTATTGGTTTGGGAGAACAGCACACATTTTACCCCCCCCCCCCACCTCCTTCCCTATTGGCACACATTTTATCTCCCTCCCCCACCTCCTTCCCTATTGGCAGCAATCAGTACCCAGCCCTGGTTACCTAACGTGTATTTCACTATCAATTACAGACCTAACCGCACCCCGGCGTCCATCGCCCGCAGGTCGATAGTTAGTTTGGTTCAAACCAGTGTGACTGTTCCAACATTTCACACATGCAGACAGCGTTCTGTGGTGCCTGTCAGACGCACATCCAGCCTTTGTTCGATGCTGTCTCCTTCTCCTTCTCCCCCTGGCGGGAGACTTTCTGTTCTCTTTTTTTTTCCACACATTTTTGTCCTCTATAGAGTTCGATTGTTCTTCTCTTGCTTATAGATTCAAATTTCCAATGAAGGGCGGTATATGTGGTTTATATGTATAGAGGCAAAAAAGTAAGTGTGTGGGTGTGTAACTTATGTAGAAGTAAAGGCCGGAATTCTTTAAACTGGAAACATTTACGTCAAATTATGATATGTTTCTGTTTCTTTTGCTGGGGTTTTTTGGGTGTTATTTTTCATATTGTTTTTGTTTGCTTGTTTGCTGCTGTCGTTGTTGTTGTTTTGGGAGGGGTGGGATTTTTTGTTCTTTTTTTTTTTTTTGTCTTTTAGAGTGGCGAATGGGGGAAGAAGAAGGGAGAAAAAGAACAAAGGATACGTCCTTCGTAAATTAAGTCCTTCGGATTTTGATCCTCCAAGAGATAATTATGACGACATTTACAGAGTAAGAAAAATTTACTGTGGAATACACGCGTTCATCATCGTGATAATTTTGAAACAGTAGGGGTATGGAGAGGCAGGATGAGAACATCTTTAAACTACGGGCGTGGTTTTTAGAGCTCCAATATCTTTACTAGCTATCATTCCTGCGTCGTCAGTATTTTGGTGGAAGTGTCATTTTATTTATTCATTTTTCTATGTTTTTTGCCTTTTCAAAAGTAGCAGAGAGGTATGGTAGAGTGGGATGCAGAGAGAAAGAGGGAGAGAGAGAACGAGAGAAAGAAAAAGAGAGAGACCCAACATAGAGACAGTGAATCAGACGAGATACCTATGGATTGAGAAAGAGGGGGAGTTATCGGAAGAGACAGAAAGAAATATTCAGAGAGAATAGACAGATGTAGAGAGAGGCTCGTAAGAATACGACAAAAAACAACCAAAATCGAAGAAAATGGCAAACACAAAAAGATAGATGGAGAGGGAGGGAAGGAGAAAGGGAAAGAAAGAGAGGAGAAGAGATAGCGAGAGAGATGTGGATTATTGTGGACGAAAAAGGCCGTCTTCTTTCCGATAATGATACATATTCAGAGGGGATGTGGAGTGTCAAAAGGACTCAGCAGAAGGAATCAATCAGAATTTCCCGCTCCTTGGAAAACGAGAGCACTTAAAATATTCCTCTGTAATTGGGTTTTGGCCTACGCTCGGCTGATCAATGCTATTTGGCAAGGCAAAAATCAGACGCAGGGACAGGAGATGGGTTAATGGCCAGGGAAAAAGGAACTTTAGAGGTCAAAATGCTTTTTTTTTAAGTTTGTTCAATTTGTTTATAAATAATACATGTTCGGCTTTTAAAACATCTTTTTAAAAAATGAGCATTTTGAAAGGGACATGTGATCTTTTCAACGTATCTCTATATGGGCATTGTTACCTAAGCCTTATAATTTAGGATTGCGCTTTGAGAGACAAACAGAAATTCCTATGCGCTAAATATTTGGATATTTTTTTCGCACAGTAGGGCCTATATCTTGACGATGTTTTGTATTGTAGTGTTTGTTTGTTTTGTGTTTTTTTTTTTTTTTTTTTTTTGGTTTTCAACAAAAATTCCTGGTGATTGGAAACTTATAGTGGTATAGTGGTATTTTAAAGTTTAGTGATTATAGAATCAATTGATTGAGTAGTTCTTGCGTGGGGAAGGGGGGGGAGAGAAAGATAAAGGCACAAAAGCTCACTTCGCATTGGCGAACCATCTCTGTAGATACCAAAGCCGCTATGGTGAAGAATGCTAATAGCCAGATATGTAAATGAGTGGATTTACAAAGCCAAATTCTGCGCGGCCCGCATTTTTATTGCGTTTGGCATCCAACGTGTTAAGATTATGTGTTTGTCTTCCGATTAATGTTTTATGTGGCAAAGTGATTATCATTTTGTGTTTTTATAGTTGTTCCTTTGTTGTTGTTGTTGTTGTTGTTGTTGTTGTTGTTGTTGTTGTTGTTGTTGTTGTTGTTGTTGCTATTTTTTATTTCAGATAATATATTTTTTTTAATTTGTAAGTAGAACCGCTTTGTCTTAGATTGTCCTGTTTTCCAGATAGAAGATTTATCATGTTCTACTATATTAAAATCCTATAATCATGAGCTACCTCTTTTTGTTAGTAGTAGTATCGCTAGTCCATTTTTCTCTACTTCTTTCCCCCTCTTCTACCATTCTCTCTCTACCTCTATCTCTCCTATATCAAACTTTGCCCGACAACTTTCTCTTACTGTCTCTCACACACACTCTCTCTTTCCCTCTCAGCCTTTCTCACTCTCTCTCTTCTTTCTCTAGCTGATCCGCTCTCAGGCTTTTTTTCTTTTAAATTTCCATATCTTTTTCTACTTGTTTCGTTTTCACCCTATCTTTATTTCTCTCTATCTATCTACCTACCTATCTACCTATCTATCTATCTATCTATCTATCTATCTATTGATCTATCTATCTCTCAAAGCATTACAAAACTCCGGTACATTTTAAACTGAACCTTTTTGTGGCATTATTGATTTCTTTTATCAATTATTATACTCATCCATAGCACTTATGGCTTGTCTCGAAAATGTTTTGCTGTTTTGAAAGACCCAACCAGTAGGGAACGCAACCGCCAGGATTCGAACTCGGGACCTTTTGCGTCGGAAGCCGATGTTCTACCCCTGGGCCACGGAGTGGGTTGGATGGTACAGTCGGTATAGCTCGCGGCTTTTAATTCGAATGCCCCGGGTTCAATTCTCATTCATGCCGGTGTCAGAACAATGGTCCTAGCAAAGGTAGAAGTCCTGGTATCTCCTCTCCGTTATGTCTAAGTGTGACATATAATTTTGTTTTTCTCTGTGAGAGTTCAATCCTACACGAGATGACTAAGATTTAAATGCTCACAGTGGATAATAGGAAACACGCAAGTAAGCAAACGTCCTTCATCTCTTCTATGTTACTGTTTTCTGCTTGTGTTTCTTTTTCTATTAATCTATCTACCTACCTACCTACCTTCTATTTTTCTATCTATCTATTCACTATCTATCTACTATTATCTACTATCTATCTATCTATCTATCTATCTATCTATCTATCTATCTATCTATCTATCTATCTATCTATCTATCTATCTATCTATCTATCTATCTATCTATCTATCTATCTATCTATCTATCTATCTATCTATCTATCTATCTATCTATCTTCTATCTATCTATCTATCTATTTGTCTATCTACCTATCTAACTATCTATCTATCAGTCTCGTTCTATGTATCCAATGGTCCCTTCCTCGTTAGCTCCCGCACTCCGTCTCCCATGAAAAGGATCCGACTTCTCCAAAACGATGCTTACTTATAGTCTACCCTGGGGCCCCCTTTCAATTTCTCTGTCACTTCCCGTCTTCACGCCAAAACGCCATTCATTTCTCTGTCTATCCATCTATATCTATGTACCTCTAACAGTCAATTTATCATTTGTTTCGTTTTATCTTTTTCACCAACACCTCTTCTCCACTTCGCTTTGTTTACGTATAATTCTCTTCTATCTTCAACCCTCACTCTTCCTGTATTTATTCATCTTCTTTTTATATTATGTTTCCTTTCTGTTTTGTCTCTTACCTACATGTTATTTGTAAACATACAGTGCGATTTGATTATTTTCTATTCACCACCCGCATCAATCGGTTTTCCATTATCTCGTTGAAGACTATGAAGGCGTTATCTAAAAGGTCCAATGGGGACAGCTTAAAAGGTTAACAAGATACCCGGAGAAAATAATATTATTCTAACAACCCGAAGAGATTCTCAACTGACAAAGACAGTGTCCAGAGACTGAGGGCCATGGCTTGATCGCTGCGGTCAGTTCCGTTAATCATGGAAGGTAAACTCTGGCGCAGGTAGTGAGATGTTTGAGGGCTGTAGGACTGGCGAGTGATGAGCGCCTGGGTTGTGTCGTATCAACACCATCTCTGACCAGCAGGTCCGGAATCCGGGTGGTCAGACGCGTGTCTGTCTGTATGTCTGTCTGACTGTGCGTCCGAATGCTTGTGTCTCTGCTTTTTGTCTCTATGCCTCTGTGTCTGTTTGTTTGTCTGGCTGACTGTCTGTGCGTCCGAATGCTTGTGTCTCTGCTCTTTGTCTCTATGCCTCTGTGTCTGTCTGACTATGTGTTTGTGTCTATCTGTCTGTCTGTCTGTCTTATCTATCTATCTATCTATCTATCTATCTATCTATCTATCTATCTTTTATATATCTATCTATCTATCCGATATCTATCTACTATATGGCTATGTAAATACCTACTATCTATCTACTATCATTCTACTATCTATTATCTATCTATCTACTATCCATTAACTATCTTCCTATGTGCCTATCAGTCTCATTCTCTGCATCCAATGTTCCTTTCCTCATTAGCTCCCGCACTCCGTCTCCCATGAAAAGGACAGACTTCTCCAGAACGAGGCTTATATTATATTTACCCTCGGGCCCTCTTTCAATTTCTCTGTCATCTCCCGTCTTCACGCCAAAACGCCATTCATTTGTCTGTCTGTCTATCTATTTCTATGTACCTCTAACAGTCAATGTATTATCTGTCTCGTTTTGTCTTTTTCGCCAACACTTTTTCTCCACCTCGCTTTGTTTACATTACCTTGGCTGTATACTTCTATTTCTACCTCTCACCCTCACTCTTCCTGTATTTCTTCATCTACTTTTTATCTTAAAGTCCTTCTCTGTTTTGCGTCTTACTTATATGTTATTTATAAAGATACTGTGCGATTTGATTAACTTCCATTCGTCACCCACATCAATAGAGTTTCTATTATATTGTTGAAGACTATGGACGATCTAAAAGTTCCAATGGGGGTATACCGGTAGCTCAAAAGGTTAACAAGATACCCTGAGAAAATAATATTATTCCAACAACCTAAAGAGATTCTCAACTGACAAAGACAGTGTCCAGAGACTGAGAGCCAGCGTTTGACCGCTGCGGTCAGTTCCGTTAATCAAGGAAGGTAAACTCTGGCGCAGGTAGTGAGATGTTTCAGCACTGTAGGACTGGTCAGTGATGAGCGCCTGGGTTGTGTCGTATCAACACGATCTCTGACCAGCAGGTCCGGAATCAGGATGGTCAGTCGCGTGTCTGTCTGTCTGACTGTCTGTGCGTCCGAATGCTTGTGTCTCTGCTTTTTGTCTCTATGCCTCTGTGTCTGTCTGACTATGTGTTTGCTTGTGGATACTGCTGTTTGTCTATATGCCTCTGTGTCTGTTTGTCTGTCTGTCTGGCGATGTGTTTGCTTGTGGATACTACTGTTTGTCTCTATGCCTCTGTGTCTGTTCGTCTGTCTGTCTGTCTGACTATGTGTTTGCTTGTGTCTCTGCTCTTTGTCTCTACGCCTCTGTGTCTGTCTGACTATGTGTTTGCTTGTGTCTCTGCTGTTTGTCTCTATGCCTCTGAGTCTGTTTGTCTGTCTGACTGGCTGTGTGTTTGCTTGTGCTTATATCTGTCTGCATATATGTCTGTCTATCCCTCCCCTTGTGTCTCTGTCTGTCTATCTGTTTGTCTGCCTGGCAGCATGCCTGTCTGTATGTGTGTTTGTGTACCAGTCTGTCTAGCTGCATATCTGTTTATGTCTCTGTCTATTTTTATGTCTGTCTATCTGACTGTCTGTCTTCCCGTGCGTTAGTCTGTTTACTTGTCTGTCTTCCTATGCTTTTGTCTGTCTACTTGTCTGCTTGTGTCTATCTATATCTGTATGTTTTACAGTCTGTCTATTTGTCTATGTGTCTGATTGTGACTTTGTTTTTCTGTCTGTCACTTTCTTGTGTATGTGCTTGTTGGTCTGTCTACCTGTATATCTGTCTGAGTGTCTGTGCAGCTGACTGACAGACTGACAGGTCGGGCTGTCTGTCCTTCTGTCTATCTATCTGTCTACCTGTGTATCTGTGCGGCTAGATAGCTTACCGATGGCCTGACTAGTCTTTATGTCTGTCTGTCTGTTTGCCTTTCTCTCGGTCTTTGTCTGGCCCTTCAATTATGTAGTTCTTTATCTCTCTTCTTGTTTGTCTTTTTCATGGTGTGCCTTTTTATTAACATTTTAATCTACTAGTGATTTTATTTCGACCCTCGATTTCATTCTTTTTTTTCTCTTTGACTCTTCTCTCTCTCTCTCTCTGTCTGTCTATCTGTCTGTCTGTCTGTCTGTCTGTCTGCCTGTTTGTATTTCTGTCGGCCGAGCTGTCTTTGTCTGACCCTTTAATTGTGTAGTTCTTTATCTCTCTTCTTGATTGTCTTTTTCATGGTATGCCTTTTTATTAAATATATACTATTTTATTTCGATCTCGATCTCATTCTTTTTTTTCTCTGTCTCTCTCCTTTCTATCTCTTTGACATACTCTCTCTCTCTCTCTCTCTCTCTCTCTCTCTCTATCTATCTATCTATCTATCTCCTTCTCTCACTCTATTTCTTTCTCTGGATGTTTTTTTTTTGGAACGGCTGCTTTCCGTGTAATTTTTGAAAATATGCCCATCTTTATCAAGGACTCACCCCAATAATTATTTATATATCTATCTACTTATTCGACCTTCCTACCATATTCCCCTCTCTATTTATTTCTACTTCTTCGCTAATTCATCCGTAATTACTTCTAACAACAAAACTGTAGAAAAAAATCGAAGTAGTATTTTCAGCGTAAAGGCCATTGCTATGCTGGAGCCGCGAATTCCACCAGTCTGATGGTCATAAACGACTATATATGAGGCGCTATTTATGTGCCCTCTACGTGGAACCTGCGTGCCAGGTCCGTCTCTCATTTAATGCCCATTGAGGTTAAATCAGGAATGGTTCTGGGGTTCCCTGTGGTGTCTTACACGATGAGGTACATGATAGTAGACACACTGGTTCGTAAGTACAACATTGTGATAAGCTCACGACTCATCTTGACGTACAAGAATAAGAGGCTTGCGACGAGTCGTAGGCTACGGGGAGTTGTACTTACGACGTCTTGAGTTCCGAAGCTCAACTCTGTTGGTGAAGAGGAAAATGTTTTTTTTTTAAACTGGTGCTCTGTATGTTAACTTCCGTTATAGGCGCGCTAGATATAGCTCAGTCGGTAGTGATCTTGACTAACAAAAGTGGCATGTGAACTACGATCCTCCAATAGTGCCACTTCTCAGTTACGGTTTCTGGTAACCTTTTTTAATCTTCCAACATTACGTTTTGTTGCAGCCTTGCTGCCACTTTTTACCTAATTAACTATTTAAAATAATTTTAGAAGTCTGAACTTTAAGCCGAAGAATAGTTCGATTAAAATTGCTATCGGTTGTACTTTAGACAGCTAATCAAACAAACATGCACGGCGGTTAGGAAGTAAAACGTCGTAGTAGCTTAAAACTCGTCATTATTATTTTCGTAATTATCTTACAAGTTTTAACCTTACCACAAAGTTGTACTTACGGCCAAAGTTTGTGATCGGTGAGTCAGAAGAAAATCGACTGGTTGGGAGGTTCATCAGTGTATGGTGAGCATTAGTTGACACTCAACACTGATGTTTTGAGTGAGTGAGCCATGCATAACCACTTCTCTTAAGATGTTAATATGTGTGTGTGTATGTGTGTGTGTGTGTGATTGGTGTTTTAAAGAGAAGCGGAAAGCTTGGCAGAGGAGGAGGGGGGTGTAAGAGATATGAAGGTGTTTGTAATTTTATGATTTGTAAGCCACATGGTGCACGTTTCTTTTTTGTTGATTTGTTCTTTTGTCTGTCCGTTGATTTGTTGTTTTTTTTTTTTTTTTTTTTTTTTTTTTTTTTTTTTTGGGGGGGGGTGTATTTTACCGAGGAATGGAATTAGTTGTTTTTAATTTTTAGTGCACGAAAATCCTCTCTGAATTATTTCTAGCGCTAGTAGGTGTATCAAGGGTGTAGCGTCTCTTTATCTAACACATCGCTCCGAAATTGATTGGGGTTTTATTATCGTTAGAAAGGCAAAATATAATTCTGATACAATTGTTTTACCCAGCAACCGATCTATGACTTGTACTTGTGTATCTCTTTGGACCAATATTGAATCTAGGGAATCGACACGATTTTTTTCTTTGTGTACTACTGTGACAAAATAACACTTGGGTATTACTAACAAGTTCATTTTAAATAGCCAAACGTTTTAAGAAGTTATCGTACCAATCTATCCACCAGTTGATCCTCATTGGAATAATTATATTCATAGCAAATGGTCTTTCCTTGTTCCCCCCCCCCCTTTTCAGCAAAGAGGCGAGCTTTTTAACATAAAATAACTAACAAGAATGCATGTGAGGATGATTTTTTACTCTCGAAGAGCACAATTTCTATTTTTTTAATAAATATTTTAATGTACGAAAATCCTCTCTGATTTATTTCTAGCGCTGCTGGTTGTATGAAGGGCGTAACGCCTCTTTAGCTAACCCATTGCTCCAAGATTAACAGGGGTTTTACTATAGTTAGATTGTCAAAATATAATCCTGATAAAACATCTTTACCCAACAACCAATCTATAACCTGCAATTGTGCATCTATTTGGATCAATCTTGAATCTTGGGAATCTCATCGAAATTGTTTTCTTCGTGCATTACCATGATAAAATAATACCGTATTAGACGTGAGTATTACTAACGAGGCCATTTTAAATAGCCAACCGTTTTAAGAAGTTATCGTACTAATCTATCCACCAGTTGATCCTCATTGGCATAATTATATTGATATCAAATGGGTTTTCCATCTTCCCCCTTCCCCACCCTCCAGCAAAGAGGCGAGCGAGATGCCGTGGCACCGGGAGAACGACACCAAGGAGAGGAACGACATCGCCAGGAAGGCCTACGAGAGCCTGATGACGGTCACCCTGAGGAAGCCCGTCAACGAGAAGTACCAGAACTTCTCCAAGAAGGTCAAGGCCAGGGCGGAGACCCTCTTCAAGAACTTCACCTACGGCGAGGGCGAGGTGAGTGAGGTGTAGCGTGAGAGAGACATAGAAGAGGGAGAGGCGAGAGAGGGAGAGGCAGGGAGAGGGGAGGGGATGAGGGAGAGGGGAGGGGATGAGGGAGAAGGGAGGGGCAGGGAGGGGGAGAGAGAGATGGCAGGGAGGGAAGGTTTGAGATAGATACACATATGCAGAGAGAAAGAGACAAAGAGAAATAGGCAGGGAGAAAGAGATAGAGAGAGGGGGAGAGAGAGAGAGAGAGAGAAAGGAGAGAGAGAGAGGAGAGAGAGAAAGGTGGGGGGATGAGGGTTTGAGATAGATACACAGATGCAAAGAGAAAGAGACAAAGATAGATAGGCAGGGAGAAAGAGATAGAGAGGAAGACAGAGAGGGAAAGAGAAAGGTTGGAGACAAGCAGACATACATGCATAGAGGGAGAGAGAGAGAGAGAGAGAGAGAGAGAGAGAGAGAGAGAGAAAAACAGACAGACATGCAGACAGACAGACCAACCGACTCAGTTACATACATACAGAGAGAGGGGGCCAACACGATTATCCATATCAGTTTTTAACATCAACACTATCATTATCACTAACGTTCTCTGCAACTTTTAAAAAAGTTCTCATGCTTGATGCTCCCACTCTAATAATATAGTATGATCGTTACAGAGTCATTTGATGGTTCCTCTTCACTATGGGTTCATCTCTGTACAGTTTATATTGCACTAATATCGCAGAGGTTTTCATCACACCATTTATAAAGCCTTCTTTTCAAAGAAAACCCGTTTATTCTCACATGACTTCGCACCAAATGTTTTTGAAACGCTATTAAATTGCTCTTTGCATCAACACTTTTAACTCATCAGCCGCAAATTCTGTACTTTAAAGCTGAAACGCCGCAACAAAACTTGCATTAGCGGCGTCTTTTATTGGGTTCTAGTGGATCCATTACCACCATTATGTGGCAATTGAGTAGTAAACTAATATTAAATTAGAACACGGGTGGCTTAATTATTCCTATTGAAGTAACAATTACCACAGGGTTTTTCGTTTCTTGTTTCCATTTAAGATTTTTGCTGAGATGCGAAACCTGCGAGAGAGGGCTAGGAATATAGATACTCTCTCCGTCTCTCTCTCTCTCTCTCTCTCTCTCTATCTCTCTCTCTCTCTCTCTCTCTCCCTATCTCTCTCTCCCTCTCCCAATAGATACAGTTCAAAACTATGAATGCAACAATTAATGTGAGTACTGTAAGAAGATCTGCTCTAAACGCTCACTAAACAGAAAATAATTCCTACTCACACCGCTTCACCTCTCGCCATGCTCACAGGTTCATGGGGTACACAGGAGTATAAATACTGCGGTGACCACACATTATTAAGCTCGGGTTACAACCTGGGCAGGGATTCAGGGTGTTTTGGGTAGGACCAAGCGCTACAGTGTGGTTAATGGAAACTAGGAGTCTAGAAGCTGAGAGAGAGAGGGAGAGAGATAGGAAGAGAGAGGGAGGAGAGGAAGATTGAGAGAGGAAAAGAGAGAGAGGGAACGAGAGAGATATAGAGGTAGAGAGAGATAGAGAGGAAGAGAGAGATAGAGAGGAAGAGAGAGAGAGGCAGAAGGAGAGGAGAAAGCGGAAAGACAGAATAGCGAGAACAGTATAATAGAATGAAAGGTAATGATAACTACGACAAAATAATTTGAAGGAATGATGGGGATATTAATGCTAGGATTATTGGAAAACGAAAACGGGTGACTTAAAGGATAACAATCGAGAGAGAGAGAGAGAGAGAGAGAGAGAGAGAGAGACTGAAAGACAGAGACAGAGACAGAGAGAGAGAAAGAGAGAGCAGAAGGAG